>ML797457.1:0-68363 GCA_009831015.1 Picea engelmannii
ACAAAATGAAGGGGTGGAGGCCTTTCAAAATGCAAGTAAAGGTCCTAGGAACAAAGCATGTTCCAAAGAAGTTTCCAAAGTATTATTTCCTTACATACAAGGGACTACTGATAAAATAGCTTGGGTTTTGAAGAAGAATAATAACAGTGAAAATTTCAAACCCCCAAACCATTGTTATAAACTCCCTAAAATTTATAAATGACCTCATCAATCTCATGAAACAAAAAGGTGTCTACATGATTTCATGCACATGTGAGAAACCTCACGTTGGTGAAATTGGTTGGTCCATAGAAATCAAGATGCAAGAGCACCCCCAAAAAGATCAAACACAACCATATTTGTCCTTCTACACTCATTGATCACTCAGATAGGACAAAACACCACATTTGCATTGAAGAATCCAAAATATTGGCCAAGGTAGATCATTATTACAATAGAAAATGCAAGGAAGCAATTGAGATTGAAAAATGACCAAATAACCACAATTGAGATGATGGGTGGAAAATAAACCTTATTGAATCCTAACCTTACATCACTCGAGAGATATTTAATCAAATTAACAATTAAATTGTATTATAAAAAAATATAATATTGTAATAAAATAAAAATAAAAATTAAATTAAAACTTTCTATATTACATAAAAATAAGATAAAACTATCCTCGGACGAGGTGACACCTAGTGATGGAGAGTCACATGGCGCGCTAGAAAAGAGGGCAGTTAAAGCCCCTCATCGCCAGCATCCTCTCCAGTCCATTCGCAATGCCTAGCATTTAATCTGGCCAAGGTTTAGTGCGCTGGAATAGTGCAACAGCTCTAATGGCATTTCAAGTTAGGCCCTCTGGTACTGGTACGATGCATCCAACCCACATCACCCTATCATTCATGGCTCTCCTAGCCATCACCTCACTCATCATCACATGTGTATTTCCCGACTACAGCCCTCATCTTCGACATTTGTCTTCAGTTTTTCGTCATCCCCCGGGTGTTTAGCTTCGAGCACTCCAAACCTCTGTAACTTTCCTCTGGCCCATCCCAATCATTTATGGCATCCCCACCATGAACTCTCCCCCCCATAAGCTTAGCCTTTCCATGCATTGCAAAAGAGGCAAGTCCAAGCGTGGGTCGGCCTACTACAGTCAAGTAGGCATGCATCGATGCCTAGGATCGACCTCTCTCTCTCCCATTCCAAGAAGTACCTCGGCCCGCTCTCACCACTCTGATCAAAACTGGGGTAAGGAAGCTCAGACTGAACCTCACTCGCCAAACCCGGAGCCATTCTACGGAAGTTGCGTAGTAGAGGAGGAGATTCCTCCTAGCTGGGAAAAAAATCCTCCTAACTTGCAGGATATCGCTGGCGAGCAGATGGCACAAACAGGCATTGGAATTCCCTTGAATTCCCCCGATATGTTCATGATAGGATGTCTAGTGGAAGAGGAATTTTCTCCTCTGATGTCGGATTACTACCAGAATCTCGTTGACCCCATCGACAATGACCCATGGATAAGATGGGGAGAAATATGGAGCGAGGAGGACAATCGCAACCCACCCAATAGAGCGACGCATATAAGAGGGCCAGTGGGATCGACTCTAGACAACCATGAACCGTCCATTACCTGCAAGCTCACGAAGGATAATTTGGCCCTCATTTTTTAAATGAGAAGAGACTTGGTTGAGCAGACGCACAATCAGAGCATCCTCAGCAAGCGCTTGGATATTCTGTTAGAATCCCTGTCAAGCGAGCCTACAAAGAGCCCCTACGCAACTTGCTGCCAGTCATACGCCTTCACAATCCGCCAGGATGGATGCCCGGGTTCGCCTCATGTCTAGTTTTTTAACTGTTAACTTTCTAGTCTTAGTTACAATGTTCTTTGTCGTCACTAAACCCTAGTTCACTAATTGGTCCTACAACAATGCCAACCACCTGTTTTGGTTTCCATGCATGTAGCAGAACAAATGACAACTCCCAATGGTTTTCTAAACATGTGTTGTCTTCTGGTCTTTTAACAATAACGACCACTTGTTTTAGTTTCCATACATATGACAGAACAAGTGACGAGTCTCAATATATGCTCAAACATATGTCACTTTTTTATAGTGTAAGATAATACAATTTTTTTTTACTTAAAAAAATAACAAAATAAAATTACTATAAAAACTTCAAAACTAATATTATAAATAAAACCTTTTTATTTTACATTACAATCAAAGCTTAATTTAATTTATTAAATTCCTCAAAAGCAATAAAAATCAAAACTTAATTTAATTTATTAAATTCCTCAAAAGCAATAAAAAGTAAGGAATATTGTTAATCTATCCATCCAAAATCAAAATTTATCTTTAATATATCAATTCCAAATTAAATTTTAAATTTTATGTATTCTAAAATAAAATTTTAATTTTAAATTAACTCAATTATTACTAAACTACACTAATATGCCCATTTAAAATAATCAAAATTAAATTAAATTAAACATAAACGATATGTAGCGTTTCAATTAAACTACAATTAAGTTTTATGGAAACTTGTCACAGAGAATCTAGTTAATAGAAAAAACACATAAAGCTTGCGAGAGAGAAAAGAGAAAGAAAGACAAGTTTGAGAGAAAAATGAATTGTATTAACTTAACATTAAGAATGAATAATACACACGCAAATATATAATCCAAGAGAAGCAATGCACCAATCTTATGGAATACATGTTTCATAGGAGTGATCTAAAGGAGATATGGACACTAACTCAATGTAACGAGAGTCAACTACTAGCTAGTTCAGTTAATTGTTTAAGAGGAAACATTTTAACTGAGTGACAAGTGTGGAGACCAAGAATAGCAACAAAGTTACCAACTTAACGAAAACACTCTAGAGTTATCGTTTTCCATAGTGGTTATTTGTACTCTCGTTTCAAAAAGTGGTGTTGCCTGTAGCACCCCTTTTTTTAGAAGTGGTTAAAATTGTGACTTGTTTGAAATCGTGGTCTTGACATTGGAGAGAGAACCCTGAAATTGACCCTCGAATAGAAAGTGATGTTATTGGTAGCACCACTTTTGGGGGGAGTTAAAACTATGAGCTAATTGAAACTGTGACCTTGATCACTAACACCACCGCAAAAAAAACATTGAAAAACGACTCCTAAATCTAAAATTGTTATTACTTAATAATTGATTTACTAATTAATTTTGTTTTTTTTAATAATTTACATTAAGAAAATAACTAAATTGAAAAAAAAAACAACCCTTAAAAAAAATGGGGTAAAAAAACACAAATTTCTTTTAAAAATAAAGAAAAAAAACATTATTAAAAAAATAGTGTAAATCAAAATATTTTAATAAAAAAATTCAAAAATAACTTTAAAAAGTAAAATTTATTTTTTTTCTAAATTAAAAAAAAAAAACCTTAGAACTCTAAATTTAAAAGATAAAAAAAACACTTAAAAACACAATATTTTTTTTATAAACAATTTTAAAAAATAAATAAAAATAAAATAAAACTAAAACAGAATTTTTTTTTTTTAATTTTAAAAATATAAACATTAAACGGAATATTAAAAAAAAACTATATTATACTAAAAAAAATAAAAAATAACAATAAAACTAAAATCTTAAATAAAATTTAAAAAACTAAAATAACAAACCTTAATAATAAAATTAAACTAAATGAAATACAAAATAAATTTAAATAATTTTTAAAATAAATTAAACCAAACCATATATTTAAATAATTAAAAAAAAAAATAGCTTTTGTAAACTCACGGGGAGGGAGGAAATGCGGAGCATCGACCCTCCCCCACGCGTTTTAAAAAATTAAATCTTTTAAATTATTTAGATATATGGTTTTGGTTTAATTTTTTTTAATTATTTACGTTTATTGTGTGCAATTTAGTTTAATTTTATTATTAAGGTTTTTGTTTTTTTTTAATTGTAATTTTTTTTTTTTAATCTAAAGTTTTATTTTATTGTTATTTTTTTATTGTTTTGTTTAATGTTATATATTTTAAATTTAAAAAAAATAAAAATACTTCATTTAATTTTTGTTTTAAGTTGTCTTTTTTAATTTTTATAAAACAAAATTTGTGTTTTTACGTTTTCTCTTTCCAATTTTTTTGTTTAATTTTAAGTTGTCTTTTTTAATTTTTTATAAAAGAAAATTTGTGTTTTTACGTTTTCTCTTTCCAATTTTTTGTCTATTAAATTTAGAGTTTTGAGTGTTTTTTTTTTCTCTCTCTATATATATATAATTTATTATATAGTTTTTTTTTAATTTTTTTATTACAAAATTTTTATTTTCATTTTTTTTTCTAAAAAAATTATTTTTTTATCAAAAAAAAATAGTAAATCAATTAATAAATAATAACACTTTTAGATTTGTCCGAGCGATGTAGATTAGTTGGTGATAGTGTGCATTGTTAAGGCAATCATTGTCATGTCGTTGGTCCAAATCTTGCAAAGTCATGTGTATCATGTGTGGGACCACATGCGCACACTTGGAGGTTATCGTGGTAGCAGTCGGAATCAACCACATGTCAAATGATTATGAGTCCACCGAGTTGTCAATTCCGCTAGATACAAAAAAAATAACACTTTTAGATTTAGGATTCGATTTTCAGTATTGTATTTGTTGTAGTGTCAGTGGTCAAGGCCACATTTCAATTAGGTCATAGTTTTAACTCCCAAAAAAAAATGGTGCTACTAGTAGCATCATTTTTTGATTTAAGGGTCACTTTCAGGGTTTTTCAGGGTCTGTTTGCAATGTCAAGTGTGTGATTTCAAACAAGTTGCAATTTTGACCACCTTTTGATTTGAGGGTTGACTTTAGTGTTTTAACCCAACAATATAATATTTTTGGGATAGATTTCTCATTTTGAGGTTACAATTCTCGTTAAGTTGGTAACTTTATTTAGTGCATCCATGCAAAGTAAGCGCACCTTCATTCCCTAAAATCTAGGAAATAGATGCATGAGTGGTCATCCACTAGTCAACTAAGATCAATTGTAGCTGAATTGAAGTCCTAACTAAAGTGATAATGCACCATATTTTATAAGAAACATCCTAAATTTTAGGAGCGCCCTATATTGTAGGAGAATATTCTCAACTCAAAACTTAGAAAAAGTGAATGTGTAAAAGTGTGTAATATCTCCAACAAAAATTAAAAAATCCTCTATTAAACTATAGTGATATTCGTATAAAAATTAAAAAAAATCCTATATAATTAACACAATCCAGGAAAAGACTTTTTAATTTATACATTTACTTATTTATCTTTTTAATAAAATTAAAAATAATAACAAATGAGTTTAAAATTTTAAATAAAATAACCTAAATGATAATTAATTATTTAAACTATAATCAATTCATACTAATAAAATGGACATTAGATTTTCTCTTTACAATTCTCTAATAATGAATATATTTGATTCTCTAATAATTCTTTAAAAATGATCATAGAATCAAATAATGGATCATATTTGATTGATATGAAACATCAATAATACTAATATGTTTAGTATTTATCTAAAAGAATTTATGAACAAAAATTAAGTATGGTGGGATGGCATAGTGGAGTACAATTACATATGTTAAGACTTATCTAAAAGAATCTATAAACAAAAAGTAGGTATGGTGGGATGGCATAGTGGAGTACAATCTTATCTAAAAGAATCTATACCCAAAAATAGGTATGGTGTAATGGCATAGTGGAGTACAACTACATCATAAAGAATGATGTGTGTGATAATGTCAAAATCGGAGGGAAAATCAATATTGATTTCAAGTGGGTGTATAAGGTAAAAAATAATTAATGGTTCATAGTGAGAGGAATTTTTTTGAGGGAGTTGACTATGACGAGACGTTTGCTTCAGTTTCCAAACATTCTTATATCATGATTATGATATCTTTAGTTTCATTTTTGTATGGCAGTGATATCAAATGGATGTAAAGACAGTGTTCCTCAATGGTGTGATTGAGAAAGAGGTATACATTAATTAACCGAGAGAGTTTGAGGTGAATGGGTGAGATACCCATGTGTGTAGGTTGAATAAATCTCTTTACGAGTTTAGCAGAGACCATGTGCTTGCCAACTCCATGATCAACAAGTACTTGTTAGGTTTGGGCTTCACCAAAACTTCTACAAATCTTAATCTTTATTACTCATTTGATAGATTTGATCTATCTGTTTTGGTCCTATGTGTAGATGACCTAATACCTATAGGGAGTTATGATAAGCTCACCATAGGGTGCAAGGAAGACTTGGCATGAGATTTTGAGATGAAGGACATTGCACTCGTGCACTATTTATTGGGTCTAGAGGTGTGGTAGAGTCTAGAAGAGGTGTTCCTCAGACATGATAAGTATACGGTTGAGATGTTGCAGAGGTTTTAGATAATGAACTATCAGCCATTAATTGCTCCCATGGCACCAGATATGAAGTTGTATGCTTATTTGAATTCAGAGTTGGTAGAGCTTCCAATGAATAGACAATTGATTGGATTTTTTATGTATCTAGTCAATATTATATTCTAATATATGTTTGTAGCCAACACCTTCAACTTGTATATGGATGTGTTGACATAAATTCATTGGGTAGATGTAAAACATGTGCTATGTTACTTGAAGGACACAATACATTATGGTCTACAATATGTAGGAGACAGTGAGTTGATGTTTCATGGATTTTTTTATTCTGACTAGGGAAGGGATGCTAATGACATGAAGAGTAATTCAAGTTGTTGCTTATATTTGGGTTTAGTGGTAATGTCTTGGTTCAAGTAGAAGCAGGATTCAGTGGAATTGAGTTTAGCAAAGGTATAATACATGGCAGTAAGTACTTCTAGTTGTGAATCCATCTGGCTTTGCAAGTTGATAGCAACACTCACATGCAGGGTGTTGAAGATCAATGTGGTTTACTATGACAATCAAAGTTGTATCAAACTCTCTGAGAATCCAATTTTCCATGATCACTCCAAGCACATTGACATCAGGTACCACTTTTTTCGAGACAAGGTTCCAAAGGGAGCAATGGCTCTATTGTATATTAGACATATCAACAAGTTGAGGATATATTAACTAAGTCTTTGGCAAAGAGGAAGTTTGAGATGTTGAAGGAAAGACTGGGATTGTTGGATAACAATTTCCTCACTAAGAGGGAGCATTAGATTTTACCTGGTGTAGCTCGAATAGGTTATGTAGCACTAATGGCACCCTTGCTAAATTGTCCTTGGTTCTTTTGTGCAACCACAAATGAGGACAGTAGGTAGCAAGGCACATCACTAGTGAAATAAAGGATGTGCATCGCAATTATGTAGGAGAGAGATGGAGAGGGCACATGCATACCTCTAGCATGCATGCACCAACCTTAAATTGTTTCCATGATTAGAATTGCTACTCTAGATTTATTAATTTCCAATTTCAGTTCAATTTCCATTTCAGTTAGTTTTCTAAATCCAAATTTTATTTTTCTAGTTTTAGAAATAGGTGCTTGAAAGGATGACTTAGTCAAAGTAGGGCACAAATCTCTAGGAGATAGCACTTCCCTTTATGCACGCTTGCTATTCCTAATTGACCATTCTAATATAGGCACACTCTGTCATGCAGTTCTAGGTGCACTTCCCTATGCTAGGATTAGAATTAGGGTTAGGGTTTAATCCTCCAACCTAGGCATACTATCAAGATGGAGTGCATTCACTCTAAACCCAACTCCTTGTAGTCTATAAAAGGAGTGAGAGAGTCTTCCACTGGGTTGGTTAACAAGATTGAATTTTTGAGATATATCATTGAGTTTACCATTTTTCTAGATTTAATAAAATAGTGATGTAGATTTCAAATTTCAGTTTTTCATGTATTCTTAGTTAGTCTTTCCAGTGGCATGTGTTTTTAGATTAGCGTATTCGAAGACAATTGTTTTGATAGGGTTTTAGTCTTAAAGTAACCTAGGATTTAAGTTATTCTTTGAGTGCATAATCTACTACCATGGTTTGAGAAATTTCAATAGTGACTTGTCATCATTTTAAGGGCAATGGTTCTTTTCTCAACTTCCTTGGTGGACAAGGCTTTAAAACATGCCTTAGTGGGCATGTTCTTCATCCTCAATGATCACAATCATGTTCCATGTGAAGCACCTCTAGTGCGATGAACTTCATCAACTCTAAGAAAATAATGAAGTTTTGTTTCCCCAACCTATTGAATCTTTTATCAAAGGGAGTTATTTTGGAGCTATTAAGAAACATAGTCCAATGCTTCATTCACTCGTGCAATTACGTTTTTGTGAAGAAGATGCAATCTAGTGCCCACAACCTCTAAGAAAGGCCACTATCTAAGGGATGGGATATAATCTTACCACCAAACAATTCACATGTTGTTGCATCTTGGCATACACATTAAATCCCGAATTCTTCCAATTGAGAGTATGCAAATCAGATTATGGAGGTGAGAAACACTAAGAAAAAATCAAGTTTTGTGCATACATACTTTTTTAGCACCCTAAGATATACCTAACCAAATAGGCTAAAGCTCTAAGACAATGGCAATCCCTAGAGAATGAACTAGCCTCTCCACTAGATGAGTCAAAATAAAAGGAATTATTCTTAGAGTGCATGGGCCTATCTAATGTATATATGATCCTCATAAAGCCTTTGTGGAAGTTATTCCAAAACCATAAGTTTTCCCAATCAAAATGCCTCAATTTGTTGGGGTTGTAAAGCCCCGGGTTGGCTTTTAGGGCTATATACACTTCCCTTTTCCCAAGGAGATTCTACATTTGTAGAGCTTCTTCTTTGTCTTCATGGGATCATATATATTAAAATTACTGCATACAAACCAACTTGGAGCTTCCTAAAATTCATAAATGATTCATCTTCAAAACATTGCACTTTTCTTTGTATAATTAAAAGCATAAATATTGGCCAACGCCAACAATTGCTAGTCTAAATTGAGTGTCCAAACAACTCTGGGAGTGGGATCAATGCTCCACCTAACAACCAGAGAGGCTAATTGAGGGATAACAAAGTGGCAACATCCCCCCTTCATTCAACATCACTAGAATAATAAGCAACAATGTTCAACCAAATAAGAGACAATGTCACAACAAAAAGTTATAATTTTAACTTCACGCAAACACATAATACCCAACACACCAATCGAAATTCAAATGCGTTGAATTGTGTTTTCTATCAAGGTCTATCTAAGCCAAGGTATTCCATGAAGCAACTTTCATGTGGACAAACCAAGAATATCTTTCATCACCATTGCATTGTCTTTGATTTCCACAAGTACACAATACATGTTTGAAACTTCTAACGTTACCAATCCACAATCAAATGGTCCAACATGATTAGCACTTGACCACTTCAAAAGGATGTCGATCTTATCATCTATGGGGATAAGGTAAAGCAAGTGGGGAGCAAGCCCTACAACCACCAACAAGACCAATTAACATTGTTGTTGGGCAAATCACAATTTTCTCAACCAAAGGAGCTTGGGACTTAGTTGGTTCATGTGACATTGCAACACTATAAACAAGGGCCTTATAAGGCTCATTTACCTTGTTATTTTGGTTGTTTCACAAAACTGCATGGGTCAAACCACCCTCATTATCAGTTTAGGCTTAAAAACCAATTTGCATTTATATATCCCAGGTACTTATGGTCAAACCACCCTCATTATCAGTTTAGGCTTAAAAACCAATTTACATTCATATATCCCAAGTACTTATGGTTTCCAACACTTGCCTCATCATTTCATCTAAGTTCATATAATTAACTATAATTACTAATTGTCTTATTATCTTATTTCCAAACTAACAAAAACAAATTAAAAGATTGATATTTATACTCGAATGAATATCCTATTTTCCTGCAGTAAGTAGTTATCCTATTTTCCTGCAAGAGTTTGTTCAACTCAACTCATACTTTCATGGCACATTTTCAATATTTTCAACTTTTTTATAAAAATATAATATTACTCTATCCTATTACATTTCACATCTTCAATATTTCTAAAAATTTTTAATAACAAAATAATATCATCACCTTTCCAACTACTCTATCTTAATATTTCTAAATTTTTTAATAACAAAATAATATCATCACCTTTCCAACTACTCTATCTTATTATATTTCACTTATAAAAATGGATTGACATATGACTTACAAGGAAGGAAAATCCCGAAAGGAACATCACGGTGGGAAAAAAATCTGCTGACCACAAAGGCACCAATGTGAAATTCCACGTTCAACAATATTCAACACCATCCAACCACTTTTTAAGACATTCACGGTAACACGTGGAGTTTTGTCATTTTTCTTTCAGCTGAAGTTAAGGAAAGACAAGTAAATGTGAAGTCAAGGGAAGGCAAGTAAATGCGAAATATAATATTTATTTACAGCTTAGAATCACTAATAAGTACAATGCTGGCTGGTCAGTGCCCTCTCGTAACTCGGAAAAAAAAAAATTTGTATTGTATCGCAAATTCTTAGTTTAAACGTTTTAAGTTTTTATTTTTATTTTGGAATATTATTTATTTAATTTTTTTTTGTTGGATTTGCACATTTGAGTGGTTAAGTCTGTATAATCCAACTGTTCCAAAGGTTTTTCAGTATGCTGAATCTATTTATGCATTTATAAATACAATTTAAACAGAAAATTGAGATTTCACCCAGAAAATTGAGATTTCACCCAAATTTATATTGTCTGATTCCAGCCAAAAATGTCAAAGTATAGAAAGTTTAGATAACAACTAACGCAAATGATGCTCAACAAATCGTATCATGGAAATGAAACTATAATCACTTGAAAGCAGGGCTGGAATTTGATGGATAAATTGCCGTCACTGAGAGACAATTTGACAGTCAAATACAATTAAAACTTCTCAAAGACCGTCAACATATTTTATTAAAACTTTGAAAACGGGCAACGGAATCACCTAAACCGTCAAATTTGATAGGCTGTCTCATTTTGAAATTCGAACCCTGCTTGAAAGTATTGTCCTGAACCAGCATAGTTTGCCCAACTATATCGTCTGCAGAAATGCAGGGCATCCCTAACATGCAAACTTACAAGGATGGTTCAAATGGACATGCATCTAATGACCTGACCGCTGGAATCAAGTTATTTCAGTTTGGCATACCTTCGTACTATCCTTATGCTATGTTTATCAGTTAATGATTCTTGCAATTTTTATACTTGTGAATGCACGCACACAAAGTAGCACTCGTAATATATCACAATGGTTCTTGCAATTTTTATAGTTTTGAATGGCACATGCACAAAGTAGCAGTAATATATCTTAAGTGAAAGGATACATCTAATCACAGAAAGAAAAAAATCCATTCATCAACAGTTCATCATTTTAGGTCACGGTGAGAACAGAGATGCATAACAAGCATTGAGTTATGTTTGAACATTGAACTTCACCAACTTAAAAATCTAAAATTAGCCATCCTACATGCAGGACAACCAGTGCTGCATAAAGACTTGTTCATGCAAATAAAAAGCAACATGAAACCGTTGAGAAGACAGAATTATTTCAAACAAAAGAGTAGTCATTCAATTCTGTTTTCTGCATGTAATTTGGAAAAGAAATCTAACTTGCTCAATCTATACAACCTGAATGCAGACAATTGAGATCTCACATCTCATTCTTGAATTATAGTGTACATAAAAATATATAGACATGCTCGTTACTTTATTATATTATCCACTCATAAGAATAAGCATTTTTACTCTATCAAAAGTAGGGATCTCCACGAGACACCCATTGAACTTTACTATACCACTGTGTAGTATACAACCCATAAAAGTACAAATCAGTTCATCAATATATCACGTGCAATAAATCTTGGGAGTAACAGACTGCCAAGAGTCTGGTTAAAAACTCCATCAAACAGCCCTTCAAAAGATAAGATAATCATTAGGTTTTTGAAGCTATGCTTTTGGTTTCCAATGGTACACTGATGATGTTCGCAGAAGCTGTCAACACACTAATGGAGATTGAAATGAAGTGGCACCAGACAACCGAGTACACGAAGCCCATCGTATTATGGATTCTGAAACCTTGAGATCCAGCTGTTCAAGTTCCCCCAAGCCTATTGTATGATTCTCTTTGTGTGCAATAAGGTATCTGGAAGTTTCTGCCTTTTGTGTCTGACCTCCACCCTCTTCAACTGACATCACATACTGAGATACACTCTTTATACTGTTAGAGACTGCCGCTGCAAAGAGATGTCCAAAACTTGACCCTGCAGGTAAAGATAAAAACTACTCCATTAGATCATGAGCATAAAAACAAATAATTTGAAATGCAGTGAAGGGATCAATATAAGCATCACAAGAAACATTTTTACCTCTTTGAGAAAGCTGATGCTGCATTTTATTGTCAGAGAAAGATACAGAATGTTCCGAGTTAAATGCACCATCAACATTTGCAAAGGCAAAGCTCAATGTGTGTTGGATTGCTGATGAATATTCTGACCCGTTTACTTTGGGATGACTCTGAAAAGCAAAGCTTCCCAACACTTGGCATCCCTTGTCGCTCACTATGAATCCAGAAAAAGATGCTTTGCCTGAGAAAGATGACAGAATATCTGTTTTGCTGTTGCAATCAAATGCTGAGCTGAATGAAGCCATCGTCTTCGGTTCCCCTGACCTCAAAGAGTTACAGGTGATCCCCTGTTTCCCTTTAACCCCATTTCTGCTATGCACCGATAATTCTACTTGAGCAGTGATCCAAGAATGCTCTGCAATATCAAACCAATACTAAGTCCAATTTATAAGGAATCTCTGGAATCTGGCATCTCATTCAACAAGCAGGGGCTAGACAAATTTAGAAAAATACACATGGATTTCACGTAATATCCAATTTACCTAGCACTTCCACAGAGGTAAGCCTCTTCTTTGGATCTGTGCATAGCATTCTGGAGATCAAATCCTTGGCAGAAGAAGATATACTGCTCCAAGGATCCTTTGGAAACTGCAGCTTGGCTTCTCTTACTGCATCAAAAATCTTAGATTTGGTCTTACCCCAAAAGGGCGGAATCCCACTGAGAAGAATATAAAGAATTACACCAGCACTCCAGACATCTGCTGCTTGATTGTATCCTCCAGACAAAACCTCTGGAGCTATATAGAAGGGGCTGCCTACAGTTCCATTGAGTTTCTGCCCTGTTTCAAATGGAGAAGAATTAGGCATGAAGCTAAAATATTATTAACAATTCAAACTCGAACAAATGAAATGCTGCAGAACAAGACTATATAAATATAGCACACTTGGGATAAAACATCATTCTATTAGGTAGAAAACCAAAGTTACATACAGACCTACATAAATCTAAAATAATTGAAGCAAATGGTACAACAAGAATTCTGCTCCTATAAGCCTTCTTTCAAATATCAGATCGAATGCCTCAATGCATACCTGGTGTAAAGTAGGTGGCCAATCCAAAGTCAGCAAGCTTGATGGGCGACGAAGGAGACTTTGTTGCAAGAAGAATATTTTCTGGCTTCAGATCCCTGTGCACAACCCCATTATCATGACAATATTTCACCACTTCCATGAGATGCTTGAACAACCTTGCAGCATCGGGCTCAGAATATCTCCCCTGTTTCTGCAACTGGTCAAAAAGCTCCCCACCAGCACATAGCTCCATAACCAAATGCACATACTCCTCCTCCTCAAAGACTGCCTTCAGGGCCACAACATTAGGGTGCCCAGACAGGCTGGTCATGATCTCGATCTCCAATTTCACACTCCGAACATCCTCAGATGTCACCAATCTGTCCTTTGCAATGGATTTGCACGCCAGAACCTCCCCAGTCACTTTGTCTGTACAATACCTGATCTTACCAAATTGTCCCAACCCCAATTCATCCCCCAGCTCATACCTATCCTGCAGGTTACCGGTCTGCTCAGAACCCAATATTGTATCGTTACTGCTCGTCAACGACCCTGTACTGTTTCTGAAGGAGCCCTTGGGCATCGCAGAAATCATGGGCTGCCCACCAGCGCTCTTCACAATCGCCATAAACGAGAGGTGCTTGCCTGACAGAAGCAGAGAGCTCGTTAAACAAGGTCCCCCGAATGAACCCATGCCTACAAAGCACAAGTTCCCCATCTGGGGCAAACCTAACCTAAACCTCGTTTGACTTCAGCTCAATCCAACGGCGTCCAACGCCGGTTAATCCTTCCCACAGGTTGGATAGCACAATGGGACCGTTGGATTCAGAAAACGAACGAACTTTAACCAGCTTATTCATTCAGTTCCCTCAAAACCCCCAAAAACCGGCTTCACCAAACAAAAAACCAGAAGAAACCCAGATCGTTTAAGGCAAAACCCAATTCAACTAACCGAAGCTCATCAACACCCAACACCCCCACCCATCCACGAATCCCCGCCAATACAAACAATCATAGACAAAAAAAACACCCAAAAAGCCATCGCAGACACGAATGCTTGAAACCAACGCAATCTCAGAGAGCCCAAAAATGCCTCTAAATCCAGCAACCCAACACAAAAAAGCACAGCCAAAAATGCGTCAAAATTCCCGAATCGACTTACCTTTAACAACCGCGCTCCTAAAATCAGCAATCACCGGCCTTGTGAAGCGATCTCGGCGCCGCCATGAGCACCACCAGGCAGCTTTTCTCCGAACAACTCTGAAGGACGAATTAATGAAGTAAATCTAGAGGTCTCAGGGACGACTCCACGAGGGGTAGGGGCTACAATACGTCAAAAAAACTGAGAAACAACAGCATTTTCCAGCTTTCCCGTCACGAGACTCCGGGCAGTAAAGCCCCAAAATCATTAAAAACTAAAAACAGCCGTTTTCGTAGACTACTAGTCGATTTTGAAATTTGCATGCACATTGCACGGCAGATTCATCCGAGAATCCTGGAGGACACAAGCCCTCGCCACTCCCATGTGACCACGTGCTCAGCTCCGCAGTTATTTGCTCTACCGTGAGCCGTGACCCCCGAGGTTTCGCCGCCGGTGCCGACGTGCCGTGTCGGGCCCGACGGCTTTCTTACCTGTGGGGCCCGCCGACCGCCGGAGAGATCTCTTAACGGGATTCCCGGCGCTGTATTTTTCACTTAACGGGAATCCGTGCGCCTTATGTTACGTTTCTGACGGCTACTGGCCGGTCACGTCATTGTTCCCGCGACGGGAGCCGGTGGGAAAGCGAGCGGCGAGATATTAATTCGTAGGTGTCTTTGGTGGACACTGACATTGCCGGTTCTCAAGAGGGAACTTATGCTGTGCAAAGGAGGCAACTAACTTACCACCGGGGCCCGGGCCTCGCTCTCCCGTGGTGGGACCCGCGCCTTTTTTATACACGTCCGCATTGTCGGTAGGAGACTCCCTGCGGTGGGTAGGTTAGTTGGGAGGAAGAGTGACGGTTAAGGAAAGAACTAGGAGATACACCGTGGACGTTGACGTGGCATATAATCTCACTATAAGTAGTCCCTTTGCGGTGAGTTTTATGCATAGCATTTACTGCATTTACTGTGAGTGTTTATTTGTGGTGAGTTTTATGCATTGACCTTTCCAACATTTATTTGTAGTTTAACTTTTATAAAATGTGATTTACATTTGTAAATAGAATAGAGTGGTTAACCATTCATCAACAACTATTTGAAAGGAGTAAGTTAAATGGAGAGTAATCTTCTTTTTTTTTAAGGCAAAAAAATGGACCTGGATCCGGTCAGATTTTCAGGGGTAGTTTGAGTTTGGTATGGATCAAAGTTCCATGCATTTCAAAACCTTATTTTAGGGGTTTTGCCCCATTTTAAACCAAGAAAATCGATCAGAGTTCTAGATAGACTGAAAATTTAACACTGCATGGTCAGAAAACATGGTCAGAAAACATGTCCGGAAGGAAGATTGCTCCGAGTTAGCCCACTCCACTTGGAAATCATTACATTTATACCTCTCCTCAAATTTGCCTAATTTAAACATTTTAAATTTTTAACTTTTTAAGTTTTTGACACACCAAATTGGTGTATGAGACCCCCTTGTTTGTGGGACAAGGGACCCCCCTCCACCTAGCGATTTGACTGGTAAAGTCTACGAAGGTATACATACCCTACCCCCCTCTGGATTTGAACCTATGACCTCTTAAGAGGAAACACATGTTCTTAACCATTAAGCCCACTCAAGCTGTATCACAATTACTTTGATAAAATCACAATTTCAACCAATAAAATCTACAATTTTATAAATTTCTGACAAAATTTTAATCAAAACATATCCTAAAACTTAATAAAATACTATAAAAATATAAAAATTCAAATACACAAGTGGAGTATCTTGCATTCTTTATATAATTTAAATCAACATATTTAAATAAAATATTTTTATTATATAAAACAAAACTTAAAAAAATAAAAATAAACTTTTTATAAAACAAGATTCACACTACATGATAATTAATACATATATTTAAATAAAAAATCTTTAACTATTATAACCCGAAATGATCTGCAATCATTATGATTCCCATAACCAAAATGAAATGATGTACAATCATAATGATTCTCATATTCTCCCAACTCCATATGCCATTATAATGTTTTTCCTTGGATTTGTAAGGCCCCACTTCCCACGGTTGAAGTTGGACATAACATCATGAGGTTGGTTGTATTTCTCTACCAACCTAAACCTAAAATTTTGATGGTGAACATCATGTTGAACATCCATCACACTAAGTTTTTATCACTCTTCCATGCACCATGACAGTGCTTGTGTGGTTGCACACATCATGGTCAATCCAATGCCAAGGGTGACCTGCTAAACTGAACATTTTGGAAGAAACATTCATTTCCTATTAAATAGGATATAATATTTCTATTTTAATTTTGATGTTATATAAAAATTCATTGACCTCATTGACCTAAGTGAGTTTATTATAATTGAGGAAGGCAAAGTTACCTAAGTGAGTTTATTATAGTTGAAGAAGGCAAAGTTATGAAAAATGGTGGAAGGATTAGTTTGTTTCAAAAGATTATAGATCCATTTTTATATTAACTTAACAAACTTACAAAACCAAAACAAAAATTTAACATTCAAAATTTAAATTTAACACTCAAAATAAAATAAAAAGCATTTGCACTAAGAAACTCTAAAATATTGAAGTCACTTGTCAAAAGAAAAACATCCCAAAACCAATCACTAAGGAAAAACCTTTTGATATGGCAAACGCTTTTGCTCATGGGGCAATTTCCATTGCATTGAATGCACACTACAAGATCTATATTTAACTAGTGAAATCCATCCACTTGATAGTATATATACCTTATTTTAATGCCAGAGTGACATGACAACACAAGTTTAGTTTAATTATTTTATTGGATTCAATATTGTCAATGAAGACTTGGCTTAATGGTAAAGCAAAGGTGTTTCATACCTTTTTACTAAGGTTTAAATTCGTTAAACACATATTTTTCCCTTTGTACGCTATCTCACTCTTGCAAGTGAATTGTTTCATATATTGGGAATCAACTACCAGCCATAAACAACTTTAACATAGTAGACACCCCACCATTGACATGTGAGGAGTTGAAGAAATTCTTTTGAATATTGAAAGTCGACTATATTTTATTATAATACTTTCAAAATGAGAAAAATGCATGATCATAATAATAATAAAATCTTGTTAAAAGACATTTACAATACACAAATTTGTGTTTAAATTTGAATCAAAATTATTTAATTTCATTCAAAAGGATGGCACTCTTTTTTTTTCAAAATAAAAAATTAATTATCTTTTTATTGATGTATGAAGGGTTATGAAATGAAAGAAGCACAAAAGCAACAATGTTCTATTAGATGGCGTGCATGTAAATAGTAGGTCGCATATGGGTCATTTGATCCTACTAAGCCTATAACCATAGATGTTTTCATTTGTACATATCATAAGGAAGGCTCGTAGATTATGAATTGTTGTTGTTTTCACGTGTATAATATTATTTTTAAGGAAGATTGAGCTAGCTTAGCCATTGCATTTCCCTCTGTTTCCCCCGATCCCAATAAGCCCAGTTTACTTTAATTCTTTTTTAACACTGTATACTATTTATTTTAATAGGGAGAGTGATCCAGGTGGATATCAGTGGCCACTCACCTTTTTCAACTCACTCAAAACAATTTTTTGGCAATTTTGGCAATTTACTATTTTTAGCAGTTTTAACTTCTGGGGCCATTTTGAGGGCCTAAATGAAGTTTTTCGAGATTGAGCTTCTCAATGATAGCCGAAAGCATGATTGATCCCCCAAAATGAATATCCTCGACAATACCTTTCCAACGGAATATCGTGCACCTAAAACGAATATCGTATGCAAAAGTTATGACCCCGGGAAGTTGATGTACTGACTTACCCAAACGGGGCCCACGTGACTTTTGGCGCTTCATCTCCTAGGGTTAGGTTTTTGGATGTCTAGGGTTTTTTACATTTCTATTTATTGTAAAAAGGCCTTCAGAGCCTCATTGTAATCATCTTCCTATGAATGAGCGCAATTGTCACATCTCTTCTCAGAGATAAGCCACCACCATTCCAGCAAGCTTGTTTTTCGCTGCATCTTGCAGTTTCAACTTATTTCGTTATTGAATAGAAAACCAGTTTTACTGTATCTTTGTTATTCTATGTTAAGCATATTTTAATAATTTGTATTCATTTCGTTCTACTCATAAAATATGGATCAGAGAGATGTAAATTTTGCACCTCCTCTTCGCAAGAACAAATCCTTATCAATTACCACTACAAGCACTCTTGAAGGAGGGGCTTTGTGGCTAGGGTTTCGCTAGCCGCATCCCAGAAAAAACTCCAGGGAGAAGGACGAGTGAGAACTCGGGCGTGAGCATCTTCAAGGGAGCAGGGTTGGGCGTGAGCTTCTTCAAGGGTGAGTGGGGCTGCAAGGTGGTCGGCAGCTTCGGAGGGATCTGTGGCTCGAGCGCGTGTTTCTTTAGGGCGAGCGGCGCTGCAAGATGGTCGACGACACCAGAGGGCTCTGCGGCTAATCCTCAACTTTGTTCTTCTATCTCTCTTCGTGTGCACCTTTCCGGAGGGCTCTATGGCTAATCCTTGACGTCGTTCTGCTATCTCTCTTCGTGCTCACCTTTCCGGATGCGTGCTGGTGACCATGTTATGGAGGGGGAGGTTTGTTTATGTAGATTTGCTTCCATTCGTTGTGGGTGATGGGTATTTGCCCTCTTGGACGGGTTTGTGGTTTTTTCCAGCCTCTTTTGTCCTCTCTCCTTGGAAAGAAAAGGTTTGGGCAAGAGCTTTGAGGTCTTCATTGGGGGCGTGTGGTGTTTTGGTAAACACTTTGAGGTCCTTTGGGGGTGTGCGGTGTTTGGTTAACACTTTGAGGTCCTTTGGGGGCGAGCAACTATTGGGTTTTTTTCGAATCTCTTTTTGCAGCCTACGTGTTGGTTTTCATCTCTGATGACTCTCTGGTTCTATTGGGTCAGTGGTAGAATATGTTTTTAGAACATGGTCTATGGACTAGAGCTGTGTTGAGCAATATTTGTATACTTTGTCAAGAGAACAAATTATATATCAATATAATGAGTAATTTTCTGTTGGAAAAAAAAAAAGAACAAATCCTTACCAACTAACTATAGAGTAATTTCTCTTAGGAACCCTAATTCTTCTTTAACACTTTACATATCTATTTTAATAGGGAGAGATGTAAATTTTGCACCTCCTATTGGCAAGAACAAATCCTTACCAACTAACTATAGAGTAATTTATCTCAATTTAGAAACTCCATTTAATGAATTTTAATAAAGAAATAATATGGATGCATCTTATTCTTGATATATAGATTGTATTAATATTAACATAAATCTATCTTAACTTCATATTTATTAAACACCCCATATTTATTAAATGTTGAAAGAGATTTTAAAAAAAACACTTGCAAACGTTGTTTCAATGTTTAAAATCTTTTGAGATAAAGATGGATCTATGTTATTTTTGTTTTTTTGTTAGTTCTCTTTCTTTAACATCGAACATCAATTTTTTCTCATTTTATTTTATTAGGGACCACATGCATCATATCAACATCTCTCTTGCCTAGGTTGTAAAGCACTTGCTTTTCTAAATACAAGTAGTATTTAAGTGAGACTTTAGAGTCATTCAAATTCAAATTATTAAGATATGTCAATGAGGGCTTGCATGGCTAGTAAAAATGGGGGTTGTTATTATCCTCATTGAAGTTTGATTCTTGATATATCGATTATATTAATATTAACATAAATCCATCTTAACTTCATATTTATTAAATACCCTGTATTTAGTAAATGTTGAAAGGGATTTTAAAAAAAGTACTTGCAAACTTTTCAATGTTTAAAAGCTTTGAGATTAAGATGGATCTATGTTAGTTCTGATTTTTTGTCGTTTCTTTGTTAAACATCGAACATCAAATTTTACTCGTATTATTTTATTAGGGACCACATGCATTATACTGATATCTCTCCCACCTAGGTTGCAAAGCACCTGTTTTTCTAGATATAAGTAGTATTTAAGCGAGACTCGAGTCATTCAAATTCAAATTCTTAAGATATGTCAATGGGGGCTTGCATGGCTAATAAAAATGGGGGTTGTCATTATCCTCATTAAAGTTTGATTCTTGATATATATATATTGTATTAATATTAACATAAATCCATCTTAACTTCATATTTATTAAATGTTGAAAGGGATATATAAAAAACATGTACAAACTTGTCAATGTTTAAAAGCTTTGAGATTAAGATGGATCTATGTTAGTTTTTTTTTTTGTCAATTCTTTCTTAAACATCAAACATCGAATTTTTCTCATTTTATTTTATTAGGGACCACATGCATTATACCTGTATCTCTTCAACCTAGATTGCAAAGCACCAACTTTTCTTGATACAAGTAGTATTTAAGCAAGACTTTAGAGTTGTTCAATTTCTTAAGATATGTCAATGAGAGTTTGTATGGCTAGGAAAAATGGGAGTTGTTATTATCCTCATTAAAGTTTGATTCTTCACATATCTACTGCATTAATATTAACATAAATCAATCTTAACTACATATTTATTAAATATCCCATATTTATTAAATGTTGAAAGGGATTTTAAAAAAAGCATGTGCAAATTTTTCGATATTTAAAAGCTTAGCAATTAAGATGGATCTACATTAGTTTTTTTTGTCGATTCTTTCTCATTTTATTTTACTAGGGACAACTAATATCCCTCCCATATAGGTTCTAAAGCATCTTCTTGTTCTTGAAACAAATAATATTTAAACAAGACTTAGAGTTGTTCAAATTCAAATTCTTAAAATATGTTAATGGGAGCTTCCATGACGAGTAAAAGTGAGTGTTGTTATTATCCTCATTAAAGTTTGATTCCCTCAATTGACATATTTTTCCAAAGCATGCACTTAGCTCTAATAGCAAAAATCTACCCACCTTCATGAAAGAGACTTGTGAAAGGCCTACTTCCAATTGCTTAATAGAATGATAGTTTCTTCTTAATAAAACACGTTTATTACCATACAATAAATGAGTATAATCTTGTAACAAGCAATCCCCTTTATTTTATAATTTCACGAAATCTAATGATGAAAAATTATCATTTTGAGGTTGAAAAATTGTAATTTTACAAATTTTTATACTATAAATGGATTTCTAAATCACCATTTATATTTAAAATAATTTCATATGACAATTTTATTTATCTAAACTTATAATTCCAAAATTCCATAAAAAATCCCACTAAATTTATATTTAAAAACACACACAGTCTCTCAAAAATTATTTACTACGCAGTTAATTTATTCCAAAAATAAATTATTATAAAAAAGGCATTACTCGTAGGGTTGAACATAAACTTTTCAATGTTTAAAAGCTTTGAGATTAAGATGATATATGAGGGTGAGGGTGAGGGTGGGGTTGGGGCTGGGGGCGGGGAAAATATTAGATAATATGTATATGAGGGTGAGGGTGGGGGTGGAGAAAATATTAGATAATATGTATATGAGGTTACATATTATCTAATAATTTCCCCACCCCCACCCTCATATTATTACATGTTATCTAATATTTCCCCACCCCCACCCTCATATAGATCTATGTTACTTTTGTTTTTTTTGTCAGTTCTTTCTTAAACACTAAACATCAAACTTTTCTCATTTTATTTTATTAGGGATCACATGCATTATATCTATATCTCTCCCACATAGATTGCAAAGCACGTATTTTTTTGGGTACAAGTAGTATTTAAGCAAGACTTTAGAGTTGTTCAAATTCTTAAGATATGTCAATGGGGGGTTTGTATGAGTAGGAAAAATGGGGGTTGTTATTATCCTCATTAAAGTTTGATTCTTGATATATTTATTGCATTAATATTAACATAAATTAATCTTAACTACATATTTATTAAATATCTCATATTTATTAAATGTTGAAATGGATTTAAAAAAAAACATGTGCAAACTTTTTGATATTTAAAAGCTTAGAGATTAAGATGGATCTATGTTAATTTTTTTAGATTTTTTCTCATTTTATTTTATTAGGGACTTAGAATTGTTCAAATTCAAATTCTTAAAATATGTCAGTAGAAGCTTCCATAACTAGTAAAAATGAGTATTGTTGTTATCCTCATTAAAATTTGATTCCCTCAATTAACATATTTTCCCAAAACATACACTTAACTCGAATAACAAGAATCTACCCACCTTCATAGAAGAGACTTGTAAAATGCCTACTTCCAATTGCTCAATGGAATGATAGTTTCTTCTTAATAAAATACATTTATTACCATAGTATAATCTTGTAACAAACCATCCCTATTATTTTATAATTTCACTAAATTTAATGATGAAAAATTATAATTTTAAGGTTGAAAAATTGTAATTTCATAAATTTTGACATTATAATATAAGTGTATTTCTAAATCACCATTTATATTTAAATTAATTTTATATGACAATTTTGTTTATCTAAACTTATAATTTTAAAATTCCATCAACAATCCCACAAAATTTATATTAAAAAAAAAACACACACACACAAAATTTATATTAAAAAATAAACACAAAAAACACACACAAAATTTATATTAAAAAAAAAACACAAAAAACACACACAGACAAAAAAAAAAATTATTTACTGCACAGTTAATTTATTCCAAAAATAAATTATCATAAAAAAGACATTACTCATAGCGTTGAACACAAACAACTCCCCGGAAATTCTTAAAATACATTTCCAACTATACATTGTTTTTCTTTTTCACGTGATATTCACACGTGGGGTGATGAGATTTAAAGTGGATATCAATATAATAATAAATTATTAAAGTCTATGGCACCCAAGTTGGGTCAAATATTTAGTGGGCAATTTTATTTTTAATATTATTTTACATTACATTAAATAACATATTTTTAATATTATTTTTCATTAAACAAAGGTGGAGGTTTGTAATCATTGAAAAGCTTTTTGATATAGAGAGGGTTGACTTTTTAGTTTAATATTGTTTTTTGATTTATCAAGTGGGTTAAGATGGAGGTCATGGTTGACATATTTCATTCGTTACCTAACCGCTATAAGGAAATATATGATGGAAGCCATCTATTTATAACTATTATATTAAATAAAGTTATAAGTTTATATATATATTTTTATTAATAAAAAATATATATATAAATATTTATTAGAGATATTTATGATTATTTAATAAATGTATAAATTTTATGTATTTTTTATAATAATGTATTTTTGGAAGATGATGATGATTATTAAAGTTTATTGAGATTAACATTGGTGACGATGATGATTAATGTGTATTGAGTTGACATTGGTTTATTAGAGCTTATAAAGGGTAAGAAATTACTTGGATTACTTTAGAATTATATTTATGTGCTCAAAAAGCTTTAAGATAAGCATTCCTATATCGCCATATTTTTGATGAGTTGAAAGGTCAGGAAGGTTGGTGTTGTAACAAATATTTTGAAATTCAGATATAATGTGGTTGTACATAGGACATTGTAAAATAAAGTGTTTTCCATCTTCAACTCTGTTATTGTCACAAAAGTGACAAATTATTTTGATCCATGACGTTTTAGGAACCATCCAATGCCTTGTTTCACTATGAAGCTTGTGTTAGGTTCTTATTTTAGCAATGTTGATGTTCTTCTTTACATTAGTTAAACTAGAAAGATACTTTTGATCTTCTAGATTAGGGTTGATCACCTCCTTATAAAATCTTAATTTTTTGTTATCCTCTAATTTTGTATCGCACCGCAATTTCTCCTTGAATTTAGATGTAATAATATTTTTAATATTAGCATTACTTTGCAGAGTGACCTCTTCCTCGATACCCCAATGATTTAGCCAAGACTTGGCATCTTTGTGCTAACGCCACTTGAGACGTAGGTGGTTTTGATTAGAATTTGAAGCAACGTTAGGGAGCCTATTGTCTTCCATGTTGTTTATCTTATTCTTGTACATTAAGTACCTAGTCATAGCCATGCTCCCAATGGGGGAAAGACTCACTTCTATGATGAGGATAAGATAGGGTGTATTGCCTTTAATTTTAAGATTATAAGTATAAAACACTTTTGGATTTACCTTATCTTTCTCCACAATTCTCTAGAGATGATGCAACCCCAAACTTCACAACCATATAAGATAATGGAGTGACAAGAGTCTCAAAGAAGAGTTTCTTCTAATCCCAAAGCCAAAGGTCTACTGATTTACAATCGTATTCAACTCCATAATAATATTTGCACCATCCATTTATCCTTTTCTCAATGATATAGTTCTAATTGAGATTGTGATGAAGATCAATTTTGAGATATTTGTGTGAAGTCACTTCCTCCAAGATGATATTGTCATACATAAAATTAGCACAAGAGATCTTTTTGGATTTGATTATCATAACCTTTGTTTTGTCAGTGTTAATAGCCATACTCACACTATAGCAAAAATCCTTGAAAATATTTTGTTGTTTGTTGAGATCATGGGGACTCCTCACCATAAGAACGATATCATCAACATAAAGAAGAAGGATGATGACTATTCCAGCTAGAGACATGTCGACACATCTTGCTTCTTCCAAGCAACCTTCTAACTTGTTGATGTATATGCCAAAAAGGGTAAAGGATAGGAGACACCCTTTCTTAACTCCTATATTACAAATAATTTATCCAACTAGCCCTTAGTGTTCCTAAACTTTGAAATAACATTCTCATACAACCTTATCACAACAGCTCTCAACTCAAAAGGAACTTTTAGCTTTTCTAATATATTCCAGAGATTAGTTTTAGTATTATGTCCAATGCTTTTTTAAAGTCAATGGAGCAACAAAGAAGATTATTTTATTATTGCAACACTCCTATGCAATGATATTGAGCGTAACAAGGTGGTCCATATTTCAGTAATAACTCCTAAATCTGGGTTGGCCTTTATCTCTTTGTAAATATGAGATTACTCAAGAGGTTAAATTTGCAATTAGGGGTTACACAATTTACTACTAGACCTATACATAACATAACCACCATTACATCACTCAACATTATTTTGTGGCAATACACTTTGGGTGTCCATGTAAAGTGAGCCTTGGAATATATTTTTTATAATAATATTTGACCTTCTTAATAATATATCTTAAAAGCATAATTATTTTTTCCCTTTATTTACTTTAACAATAAATCTCTAATAAATCTCTTGTAACGTTTAATATTTCCACCTTTTACCAATATTTTCAAGTTCACTTTTATGTAATTACTTATAACAATTATCATATGTGTATGTAAAGATAGATTTATATTTATTTTTTATTTCTCCATGCTAAAATTCCTCCACATAAAAGGAGTTTTATATTTTTTTGATATTCCTCCATGCAAAAATGTATCCACTATGATCATTTTGTTGACTTATGTTTTTTTGCTTGCACTTTTAAAGATACTTGAAAATTTTTCTTTTTAATTACCATGTACATGGACATCAACTTTATTTATTGCCAAGTATGGAACCTTTGTTTGACTTATACTTCTTCATGTGCTCTTTAAACGCAAAGCACTTGGAAACATTTTTTTTTAATCAAATATTTTAGGCCACAAAACTGTAAATTATTTGCGGAACTTTTTCTTCTCTCTCTTTTAAAAAAAATGTCAATGACAAGTAAACTTAATCATAGATCAATGGAACAATTGAAAAAAATGCACTTAATCACAGGCTAGTGGACAAATTGCTATGATACCAATTGGAGTGAACCTTGGAATATATTTTTGATGATGTTATTTGACCTTCTTAAGAATATATCTTAAGAGAATAAATACTTTCACCCTTTATTTACTTTAACAAGAAATATCTTATAAACTCTAATATTTCCACCTTTTACCAATATTTTCAAATTCACTTTTATGTGATTACTTATAAAATTAATCCCTTAGTTTCGATCAAGAGAAAAATGGAAAGTCAAAGCAAAGAAAGAAACATAATTGTAAAGGCTAAAAGATAAGGTCAAACATTATTTTAAATCCAAGTCAAATTTTAATGAAATATAATATATAAGGAATTATAAAGTGTGTCAAGTTAAATTTAAATTTCAAAATGAAAGACATTATTTAAGAACTATAATGAGATATCACTTTGAAGTTGTGTGGAATATTTTGAAAAAATGGATTTTAATAAAGAGAAGGAAGGAAGGTTTTCTAATATAGGTGGTTCGATCTAGCCCAAATTTGTATTATTAAAACTCAAATGGACTATTCAAACAAATGATATTATCATTATTATGTATTCACACAAAGAGGAAAATTATATTGATGTCAGCTTGGTGAATAAATTATTAATTTCAGAGTCAAATATATTCGTAAAGGGAGACACTAATGACAAGGAACAATTTGAAATTAGAACTTACAATTATCGATCAATGATTATAAATTCCTATTCCAATTCAATGTTGTGAATGTCTCTTTTTATAAAATTGACAAATTTTTAGTTTCTAACTGGATGGAAACATTGGGTACGTTCATTTTAAACATGAAAAATAAATTCTTAACAATCTCCTACAAGGAAAAGAACATAACATTACAAGATTTCACAAGGAGGCATCCATGCATGCGAGTGAATCAAGGAATTTTTTAGAAGTTGAAATTGCAGATAGAACAACCTCGATAGAAGGGATCAAGGACTTAAAAATGGAAGTGATGCATAAAATTGAAGATGAATTCAATGAAGCTAAAGAAAACAAATTCAAGTTACATAAATTTGATAATGAATTAAAAGAAGATCTTAAGAACAAGGGTGACCAATTGTGTAAGATGCAATCCCTTAATGAATCACTCATTAAGGAGGTCAATAACTTAAATCAAGGAAATATTAGCAAAGTGAAGTTGGAAAATGATGAGTCAAGGGAAGAATGGAAAAAAAAGATGAATAAATCAAAAGGTTACATAAGCATAATCAATAAATTCGTAATGATGTTAAGAAGGTGAAAAAGAATTTACAAGAGTTTGAATCAAAGAATATGGATGGATATATTACCACAAAAATTGAAGAGGATACTATCAAAAAACTTGAAGAGGAAATTTGCAAGAAGGTTGAAGAATCCCTAAATACTGATGAGATAAATATAGAAATACAATCTAGAATTGAGGAAGGATGTAAGAATTTGATAGATGAGGTCACGTTGTAACTTCAAAAGGAGAAAGAAGACAAGACTCAAGAAGGTCACCATAAGATACTTGAAGTAGTTGAACTCCATTTGGAGAATGTACATGTCAAATATTGTTCAAGGCTTTGAATGTCATATCACCTCATGTCCTTAACCTTATCTAATCATTAACAACTACAAAAAGATTGTTCATTCTATCAGAAGATTTTTTTCGTTGCTTATGATTTGAGGACAAAGCATTTTTAAGGGGGGAAGAGTTGCAATATACCCAAAGCATATTACCATTATGAAATAATGTATAATCATTTATGTTGTACAAGTAGTCATATAATATCAATATTCTACATTTAGTACATTGTAATTAATGATATCCATACATTTTCCCAAAGGACGTGACTTATCAAACCTTACTTGTATTTATACACATCCATTGTATCTCAAGAACATGTCAATTAATAATGAATAATACGTATTTATCCTTTGAGGAATATATGGATTCATCCTTGTTATAATGGATGTTCAAGTGAAGTGACCAAGAGGTTCACTCCAATATACTAAATGTAGAATATTGATCTTATATGACTATGAGTACAACATAAATGATTATACTTTATTTCATAATGGTAATATACTTTAGGTATATTACACCATGGATTGGGGGTTTCAAACAATCTTTCACGTATAGTTCTTCATTGCAACCAAAGGGAGTGGCCTCCTTGATTGCTTCTTGTTGGTGCTCCTCTATCCTTTCTATCCTTTATTGAAGGCTTTCAAACATTGCTAATATTATGTTTTCCAAATTGTTGATTTGTTATTGCAAACAAACTACTTGAGAATTGGTTTCATATGTATTATTTTGTTGGATTTTGATGTGAGCCTTAATGTTTTTATCCAATGATACAAGAGCCTTGTTGTTTCTTTCATGAATTTGTTTTTGAACTATTGTTACTTTGTAGCGGTACATTTTGGAAGTCCATGGATTGGGGGTTGAAATGGTCTTTTTAGATAGTTCTTAATTGAAACCAAAGGGAGTGGCCTCCTTGATTGCTTATTTCCAGTGTTACTCTATCCTTCTTTGAAGGATTTGAAACATTGTTACCATTATGTTTTCCTTGTTGATTTGTTGTTGCAAAGAAACTACTTGAAAATTGGTTTCTTATATGTTATCTTGTAGGATTTTAATGCAAGGATTATTGTTTTTATCTGACAATATAAGACTCTTGTTTTTTTTCTCATAAATTGATGTTTGTTGCAACTTGTTTATCAAGTTGAGAGAACTCAAACCTAAATCAAGGCCATTACACATCTAGATTTGAGAGTCCCATGAAAGATGGAGGATGGAGGCAGTCTCATTAATCATAACATATACCTTTGAATTATGCTTCGTAATAACATGCTTAAGCTCATGAGTCAATAAATGCTCCATTAGGTAACACCACCTTTAGATTATCCCATTTCCTTTGACAGTTCTAAAACAACGGCTTTGGATCTGAAATGAACCCAAGGGTGTATTCATTCAACAACTATGAAAAGAGACCATTAATGGACAAGCCATAAAATTATATTATTCTACCATGTACTTGTGTTGTTGTAACACACCTGGCCCCCTAACCCTTCATTGAGTGGGTGGAACACACTAAATTTCTATTCTTAACCATCATACTAGCTTTGACTATATACTTGTAGATCGATTCTTCTCCTCAATAGCTTTCCAATGACTATAACCGTGCTCAAATTTGAGATTTGGTTAAAAATTTATGGCCTTTTAAGGGTTCTAAAGCATGTCACACAGGTGACGTCATCATATCCATGTGGAATCCACGTATATTGTTCCCCATGTCCAACTGACATGGATCTAATAATAAATCTTTAGGCACAATCCTTCAGGCTTTTGAAAGCCCACAAGACTATCAAAATCATCCTTTTGAAAAACTCCCATTAGAAAGTTAGTTTTCCCTGCCTCAAGGTTTATCTGAAATCCATAGCCCACAAGGTTTTCATAATCGCTCCATTCATCTCACTCATCAGGAAATATTCATGAGCAAATATTTCTCGAAGATGATCTCTGATAAGCCTATCATAAACTTTTCCATCGGGATCACATCGTCAGGTTGCCAACTTAGTCTACCCACGGATTCTTTTTGAAGTCTGCAAGTGTAGATTTTAACCTTGTACAATATTTTACTGCAGGCAAATTTTCAATAAAAGAACATAAAAGATACAATGAAAAATACACACATTCATAGAGATTTTTACCCTAGAAACCCAAACCAGGAAAACCAACATATTTTATATTCATTCATAGTGATACATTGTTTACAATACAATATACATATAGGATCCAACGACATCCAAAACCCTAACCCAATGACTTGGATTAGTCAAAAACCCTAATTCCTTTACCGAAAATAGAAAACCATCGGCAAAAATCACGTACTGAAAAACTGCCCAACAATGGACACGAAAATCAAGGCAACACAAAAAACGAGGCAAAAATGTGACTCGTTTCCAGAGGCAAAAAATTTCTCGGGGGCACTGCCCCAAAAGCCCTAAAGGGGGGGCCTAGATACCCCCCCTCAAACCTTCCTGCACGCCCAACGCAACATAGAAAACACTAAATATAGTCGTGCAAAGAATATAACACATACCCAACATTCTCCCACTTGTTGTTTTCTTTTCATATAGGGGGTTACAGGGTTACATAGTCAACAATCCAGGGCAACAATGCCCATGGATCCTCTTCACCATGAGAAATTCCCAGTGCTCATAGATTTTGTTAATGAATCTGCAGCATTCTTGAAAGTGTCCACCTTCATCGACAACACTTTCTTTTCTTCAACCATGTCTCTCACAAAGTGATATTGAATATCAATATGCTTTCTCTTTGAATGATAAGTCAGGATCTTTGCCAAAAAAATTGTGCTATGATTGTCACAATCTATCCTTATAGATTGTTGTACCAACCCAATACCTGGACACAATATTTGTAACCATATTGCTTCCTTCCTTGCATGAGTGGCTACCATGTATTCATCTTCTGTAGTTGAAAGTGCCACTACAACCTGTCTTTTGCTCATCCAACTAATTGCTCCTCCAAATAGGTTAAACACATACCCTCTTGTAGATCTCCTATGATCTAGATCTCCATCCCAATATGCATCCACAAAGCCATGTATGTCAAACACTCTGTCCAATCCTGGTCTTCCTTGGTAGCATAATCCATAGCTAGCATTGCTGCGCAAATACTTGAAAACCCTTTTTACCGTTATCCAATGCTCCTTCCCAGGTTTTGACATATACCTACTCAAAACTCCCACTGCATGTGTAATGTTCGGTCTAGTACAAACCATTTCATACATCAAACTTCCAACTGCACTCGCATATGGAACACAAGACATGTCCTCCTCCCCTTCCTGTGTCTTGGGACACTGATTCGCAGATAAATTTACACCAACAGGAACAAGGACCTTGATCGGTTTACATTCCTTCATATTAAACCTCTGCAATATTGTCTCGACATATTTTCTCTAATTTAGCCAAAGTTTTCTCTTTTTCCGATCTCTTTTAATTTCCATGCCCAAAATGAAATTTCAAGCACCGTGATCCTTCATGTCAAATTTAGAGGAAAACTGAGTTTTCACATCCTGGATAATCTCCTTGTCGTTTCCTATCAACAACATGCCATCCACATACAAGACTAAATAAATCAAATGATCACCAATTAATTTAAAATACACACATCGATCCTCTTTGCTTCTTGTGAAGCCAAGTCCTAGCATATAAGTATCAAATTTTTGATACCACATCCTTGGTGATTGTTTTAAACCATACATGTACTTTTCCAGCTTGCATACCAGCTCCTTCTTTCCCTTCACAACAAATCCATTTGGATGCTTCATATAGATTTCTTCTTCCAGATCCCCATGTAGGAATGTTTTCTTCACATCCATCTATTCTAATTCAAAATAAAATCTAGCAACAACTGATAACATAAATCTTATAGAAGTTAACTCTGCAACAGGAGAAAAAATATCACCAAAATAAATTCCCTCAACCTAGGAATAACCCTTTGCTACTAACCGAGCTTTGTATTTCTCCACTTTTCCTTCTACATTCATCTTCTTTTTAAATACCCATTTGCTTCCAATGGAATTTCTTCCAGTCGGCAACTCCACTAGATCCCAAGCCTCATTCTTATCCAAGGCTGTCATTTCTTCATCCATGGCCTTTTTCCATAGTTTTGCATCCTCTGAATCCACTGCCTCCCTGATAGTTATAGGATCATCATCAATAATAGACAAAGAAAAATTTGATCGGAAATAAGATGGAGTATACCTTTCCGATAGCCTTATTTCTCGAACCGATCTCCTCAATATTGAAGTATGAGGATCTTCTTCTTTTGATTCTTGTTCTTCTCTAGAGTTTGATTCATCATCCTTTAAATCAAACTCTATTTTCTTTGGTTCTTCCTTACTTGGTAGGACTTATTGTTTAACAACATCCTTCATTTATCTAAATACCACATCTCAGCTATAGACAACCTTCTTAATCTCTAGGTTCCAAAGCTTATAACCTTTGAGACAATATTTATACCAAATAAAGATACACTTTTCAGCCTTCTTATATAGCTTACTCATGTTTTCCTTTGGAACATGAACATAGGCCTCACAGCCAAATACCTTGGGATGTGTGAGAAAAGGTTTCTTACTACTCCATACCTCTTGTGGAGTCTTGTGATCCAACGCTGATGAGGGTGATCTATTGACCAGGTAACATGCAATACCCACTACCTCTACCCATAATTTTTTCCCTAACCCAACACCACTCAACATGCACCTTGATTTTTCCATCAATGTCATGTTCATCCTTTCTCCAACTCCATTTTTCTGAGGTGTATATGGAGTAGTCTCCTTCCTTACTATACCACACTTCTTACTGAATTCTTCAAATTCATTCCCACAGAACTCTCTGCCATTATCTGTCCTCAACACCTTAATTATTTTCTCTGTTTGATTCTCAACAAGAGCCTTGAACTCTTTAAACCTATCAAAGACTTCATATTTCTTCATGAGGAAATATATCCAAGTATCCTTGAGAAGTCATCTATAAATGAGACACAATACATAGATTTTCCCAATGATGGAACCGACACAGGTATAAACACATGACTGTGAACTAGTTGTAAAATTCCTTCTGCCCTCATTGCTCCAGAGGGGAATCTTACCTGATTTTTCTTCCCATATACACAATGTTCACATAAATCAAAATCTAGAGAGAAGTTAGACATACCTTCAACCATACCTTTACCATGTAGTAGTTGAAGACCCTTCTCTCTAATATGTCCTAGTCTTTGATGCCACAACATAACATTTTCTCCAAAGAATGCAGTAGTTCTTTATTCTTCAACTCCAATATCAGGAACAATGGAACTATTACACCCATCACTAATAGTGCTTCCTTGCAACTTATACAGAGTTCCAAACCGAACTCCCTTCAACAACACCATTGCTCCTTGAACCATCCTGTAGGTTTCCTTTTCAAATATTGTTTTTATCCCTACATTGTCCATTTTCCTTATAAATCAAATTTCTATCCAAACCTAGGATGTGCAGGACACTATGTAGTGTTCTAATCCTTCCATCTATGAGCCTCAACTTGACTTCTCCTCGTCCTATGATTCTAGTTTTCGATTCATCACCTATGAAAACATTACCTCCATCATACCTTTCATATTCAAAGAGCCACTCCCTATGGGGATTCATATGAAAGGATGAACCTGAGTCAAACAACCATGCCTCATGATCGACATGTGTGCTTGAAGAAGCCAAGTACATATTCCATCCTTCTTCCTTGGAGGTATTTTCTTCTGTAGAAGGGGCTTCTTTAGATCCCTTCTTTTTCTCAATTTTGGATCTACACTACTTCTTGTAGTGCCCTTTTTTTCCACATCTTGAACATACCTTTACAAAATTTTCGGGAGATTTAGATCTACCATTAGACTTAGATATCCCACTTGAGGACTTAGATTTATTTCTTTCCTAGGAGCATCCTCTTGCAAATAATGCATCTATGCTTTGTCCTTCCATGTTCTTCTGTCTCATCTCCTCCGACAACAAGGATGATAACACTTCATCAAACTTCAAGGCAATTGTATTACTACCTATGGCCACAACCAAACTATCCCATGAGTCTGGTAAATAACACATTAAACTGATACACTTATCTTCATTTGAAATTTTAATCTTAACAGATACTAACTGACTTACCACAGCATTGAAGGTGTTCAAATGATCTGCCACCGTGTCTCTATCTCTCATCCTTAAGTTATATAACTTCTTTCTCAGGAAAAATTTATTTACTAAGGACTTAAACTGATTTAACTTCCCCAACTTATCCCATAAATATTTGGTTGTAGCTTCCTCTAACACATTCAGTAATACTGAATTTGAGAGACACAGTTGGATTGTGATCTTCACCTTCCTATCCAACTTTTTCTAGTCATCTGTTGAAGTTCATGTAGGTGCAGTACCTGGATCCACTGCGATCCATTGATCTCTATCCACCAATAGATCTTCCATATTGAGCTTCTAGAGCTCAAAACTTTTCCCATTAAACTTCTCGATCTCCATTTTCGAACTCCTCACAATTTTTTTTCACTTGAAAAATAAATACCATAGATCTCCCATTGTAACAAGGCTAATCACAGTCCCAAGCCAAACCCTTAACCACAAAGGTGTCCCTCTAAAGCCAACAAATCTTTGATACCAAATGTAGGTTTCAACCTTGTACAATATTTTACTGCAGACATATTTTCAATAAAAGAATAGAAAAGATACAATGGCAAATGCCCACATTCACATAGATTTTTCCCCTGGAAACCCAAACCGGGAAAACTAGCATATTCTATATTCATTCATAGTGATAGATTGTTTACAATACAATATAGATATAGGAGCCATCAACATCCAAAACCCTAACCGAATGACATGGATTAGTCAACAACCCTAATTCCTTAACCGGAAATACAAAACCATTAAAAAAAACTATGTCTCGAAAAACCACCCAACAATGGACACGAAAATCGAGGAAAATGTGACACATTTTTCGAGGAAAAAAATTCTCGGGGGTGTTGCCCCCGAATCCTTACACAAGGGGACGAGCCCCCAAGGGGGGGGATAGTGACCCCCCCTGAAAACTCCTGCGTGCCTGGCACAACGTAGAATAAACTAAGGCTAGTCGTGTAAAGAATATAACACATACCCAACAACAAGATGCAATGCTATGAAGCTTACCTCATTGGACTCGCCTCTTTGGGATGACACAACACCCTGCTACAAAATCTTCCCGAAACCTAGTGCCTGCAACACTTTAGAGTAATACACTTCCTGCAACACTGGTGGGATCTTGCCATTAGGAAATTCTTCTCGAACAAGTGTTTTCATGACAACATGCATGCCTGATAGATCAAATGATGGACAAACAAGCCAATCAATATTAGATATTGTTTTCAGGATTAACTACGTAGTGTAATTCATTAATCTATGACCCATATTCATGAGTATTAGTCGCAACTGACCAATAATTCTCATGATTTGAATAGTCCACTTAGCACTCATTGCATCGGGTGATGCTCACAGGGGTGAAGAAATGGGATTGAAGCAAACAAAATGAATCGCATAGCATCAATCATCACTTCTGGGGCTTACACCCGGTAACCAGGACTTCCCAGGTGGTCACCCATCCCAAGACGCCTATGGATCAAGCGCGCTTAACTGTGAAGTTTTCCCCACAATCAAGCCCTTTTAGCTTGCTACCCCATTTGCAAAACCTTAGCAAGTATTGTGCCTCATGAACTACCCAGTTAGAGCTCCCTTGACTCTTATTATTTAAGCATATAGGGGCTTCCGCAGTGCAAGATATTAGATATTATTTTCAGGATTAACTGCGTAGTGTAAGTCATTAATCTATGACCCATATTCATGAGTATTAGTCACAACTAACCAATAATTCTCATGATTTGAATAGTCCACTTAGCACTCATTTCATCGGGTGATGCTCACAGGGGTGAAGAAATGGGATTGAAGCCAACGAAATGAATCGCATAGCATCAATCATCACTTCCGGGGCTTACACCCAGTAACCAAGACTTCCCAGGTGGTCACCCATCCCAAGACGCCTCTGGATCAAGCGTGCTTAACTATGAAGTTTTCCCCACAATCAAGCCCACTTAGCTTGCTACCCCATTTGCACTGCGGAAGCCCCTATATGCTTAAGTCAATCAATAGCCCAGATCTAAGTGGGTTCCTAACCTGCACGATATTTAGCTAGGTCATTATTTCTCTGATAGATCTAATTGCTAAGGTATATATGACGACAACCCATATTCTTTTCAGGCTCAAATATGCAAAATATTTAGTCGGCCAGACTAACCTTTTTGGAAACACAAGTCACCACGGGACTTTCTGAATAACTCTTTCTAAAAACACTTTCCCAAAAGATTCGACGATTGAGATCAATCAAATCGAAAAATCCTCACTCATTTTTAGGATTTAAAAAATGCTCGATCTATAATGGGCTCCACTCCATCTTGAATTTACCATGGGTTGGAACCTGTCCTCCCACACTGTTACACATGATTTTGGTCACTCTGGTGATGTCTCAACAGTGATGTATTCAGGCTCCCAACAAGGACTTTTTTCCTGAGAAAAGTGGCTCATGTCTTCTTCCAAAAACATATTTTTAAGATGAGTTCGCAGGCTGCCTATGGTATAGGGTGCGAGAATATTTCATTCTCGTAGGCCACCACACTGAGGGTGCAAACTGTTCGTAGTCTGCTCCATAGATAGGGTGCAAACTTGTTTTTAAGCTTGAAAAGGAGAAGAGGTCACGAAGGTTCTATAAGGGGATCTTATAGAAAATGAGTTGGCATTTGCATGGTTGTCATTCTACTAACTTCTAAGATGTGGTGGGATCATCCTCATCCATTTAACCATATCTCCTTCTCCTATATATTGAAAGGTTTCTCATGGAAAAGGTTAAGCAAGATTGAATGAAGAATTGGTGAAAGAATTGTGTGAAGAACCCTGCTTGGACAAAAGCTTGAAGACTCTATTTGGTCTATCAAGAGGAATCAGATCTTCTTCATGCTAGTGCGGAGCAAGTGTGTGTGTTGGAACAAAGGGTCACTGAAAGGAAGATTGCAACATCAAGGCGATCAAGTTGTATCTTCTACTTTCATTTAATATAATACAACAACATGTCCCTTTCCCATAAAATCACTCTTATTTTATAGCATAACTCCTTGATCATATGCATAAGTTGACATTGAATACACTCTACTATCTTCACTTTGGTTGGTTTGTGTTGTCTTGGACCTGACATCACAAGAGCACCAGAGCGAAGTGGGAACAACAGAGACCTAAGGAAGTGATATCAAGGTATGTCACTTATTCCTTCTCTTTAGTAGATTCAATGACTACAACTTAGGGAAAGAGTCATGTCATGTCCTATTTTTTTCTAGATCCAGGTGGATCTAGGGAGATGTGTTAGTGTCCGCACCTACCGATTTGTCCGATAACAAAATTGGCGACTCCACTGGGGAAACAACCCTTTTTTGGTGATTTTTCCTTGGCCATTTGCTCTTAATTTACCATTTTTCATTCCCATCAATCTCTGAGTCTTGAGGAGACCCTTATAGACTCCCTGGATCTAGAAGTTCCTTAAATTTTTTTGTCTTTTTTCCAAAATTTGCTTGGTTTCAGGCCTTCTCACACTGCACCCTTCTGTAGCCTGTGAGAACCACTAAAGTTTGCACCTTGCAGTTCATTTCAGTGCAAACTTCTCACACTCTGCCTGTGTCTAGCTTGCGAGAATCCTTGATTCTCTCACTATACCACACTTCCAGCCTACGAACCCACTTGCAAATTTTTTGGTTTAAGTTTTTTGTGTCCTCAGATGCCCGGATTTGTTTACGTGTCTAGGAAGAACTTCTCTGGCCAGTGATTGAATGATTCTTGACTTCAAATCTCGTGAATGATTAAACTCCTCTTGATCATGTTTTCTCAATTTTTAACTCTTGACCTTTTCGCAACAAGGGTATAATCTCCGGTTTTGAAATCCGAGTGCTTGTTTGGCTGGGAGCCTTTGATTGGTTTAAAAGTTGATATCATTTATTCTTTTCAATTGCTTATTACTTGGAAAATTGTTACCCATATGCATTTGAAGAGATTGGTCTTGTCAGTTTGTTATTTTTGTCTTCATTGAAAGATTGGTTTGGGTTTTTGTTGTATATTTATTTTTCGTTGGTTGCTTGTTTTTCTTAGTTCCACCCCTGTTGTTCGGTTTCTAACAAAAAATTAAAGACATTTTCTTTTTTAAGAAACTTTGTATTCAAAATATTGGCATTCAAGTACTGAAAAAGAATCAATAGAGAACTTGCATTGTTCATGATTGTTTGATATTACATTTTAGAGAAGATCATACGTTGTAGTTCACATTGCTCCAGAAAACTCCTCTCTCCCTCCTGTAAATAGGATTCATCGAACAATTTTTTTTGTATCATTCATTCCTATTTATGAATTTTTGGGTCAGAGTCTCACACGACATCGATTTCATTTCCATCTCCTTTTGAGTAACAACAGCCTGTAATAACATTGCGCAATTTTTAAAATTCAACTAGTAACTTTTTCTAGGACTCTTTTACACCAACATTAGCTAGGCTAGAGCTTTGGAATAGGCAATGAGACACACTCTCCAAAGAACAAAACACACAATAGTATCTTGTGATAAGGAGTGTCAAATTCCATTTGCAACATTTTGTCCCAGGAAGCCCTTCTCACACAAGGGTCAAACCCGAGGTCGCATTGAGATTGACAGAGTTACTCACCCTGCTTTGTTGATATCGGTGTATAGATTGCATGTATTACGGGGTCACTTGAAGCTATACCCACAATGATGAGTGGAATCCTTTCAAGCTAATTTCGGGCTAGATACCATGCCCTTGCGTGTGGATTGGATTGTCGACTGTTCCCCTAGGCATCATTGTTGTTGGTGGTAACCTTCGTAGCCTATGTTTTTAGGGTCTTACACAAGGTGACTGTGAAGGGGCAAGTCTTCACGGTACCTGGAATCAACGTTGGCCAAACTCACTCGGGCTCCTTGGAGAGTATACCCACGATTGTGTGTGGGAGCTTGCACTAGGGTGTAAGTCCATTAAGCAGGTCGTTAACGTAACTTTTCCACCCTAGCCCGACCCCTTATGGTCTCATCATCGTGATGTTGGATTTCATCACCAACTAGTGACTTCGGAATTGGAAGGTCTTGTTTGTTTAGTTTTTCTTCTTAGATTTTACTATCGCATGTTGTTTGTTTACCCAAGTTGGCCATAGAATTTCTTTCGTAAGATTCTAACTCGATCACAATTGACCCTCCACGCTGTTCACGTAGAATGCAAGGCCTGCCACTAGAAGATCTGGAAGGTTCTCAACCCTTGCCTACCAACCCACTGTAGGGCTCTCCTCAACAGAGTGAAGTCCAAGATGTCACCACTCCACAAGTGGAAAGAACTAACTCTTTAGAATGGTTCCGTTTTACTAATTCTCGAGAGGACTTGCAACTTCCTACCGACTCTAAGAGACACATTGTTCGAGTGAATTCTTCCAGAGATCTAGTTGTTCAGTCTTCTGGATCACCAACCGGACCTTTCATAGGACCTGAGGGCCAAGATCCTTTTTGGACTACTGGCATTTTTAGATGGGATCTCTTTGGCTTAGGAGCAGGCGTTGATATCACTGTCACACCTAAGCTGCCTGAAACATCTGATCCAGGCACAAGACCTTTTACTACTACCTATTATTTTCCTGGTACAGACACCCCACCAGCTGACCACATCTTGAGTCTCCCTCTACAAACGGTCCATTACACAATGGTCCCGGATACTACGAATCTTCATACCAGGATTACAATGGTTGGCCAAGCCCCCATTAGCACACCGCTTTCACCCAGTAACACCCCACCACTTCCACCCAGATATCATGCGTTGAATGCTTCTATTCCCGCTCCTACACAAATCTCATCTGGGACTCCTGGCGGTTCCACTCCTTCTGGGCACCATCTTCCCATTTTCATTCCGACACTTCCTCCACCCTTTTTCAGAGGACCTCTTCGATACTCTATCAGAGGCACTGATCCTAGTGGCACCATTCCATCGTTCACACCGAATTACCAGATTCCTGTTGGTGGACGATTTCACCAAGGAGGCCAAACTCAACCCCCTTTTGCAGGAAAAATCCCAACTGGGACGCAAACCCCGATTGGAGGGCAACCCCCACTGAACCCACCCTATGGAAAAAACATAAATCCATCCTTGGCCCAGTATTGGAATCATCTTATACAACATAATCCTCACTCTACTAGGGGGCAACCACCTCATGCTAGTCCCGTCGTACCCCCTAGTACAGGCCAACCCTATCCAAGTATGTCTAATCCTATTTGGGGCTCGAATGCTCCACCCCACGCCCCTGTTCAAGGGTACAGCCCTATGAATTACTTTCTTCCACACCAACAACCGAATCTACCCGGATCTTCACTGTATATGCAAACTGCTTATGGTCCCACCGGTTTACCGATGGAACTTCCCCCCCAAAGTCACCAGTACCCGCATGTGAATAGACAGTTACCTTTCTTAGCCACCCTAGACCTCTTGGATCTGTCGATAATTTTAAATGATCTGATCCATAACTCTCCTCAATGGCCTGCCATACCAACCAAACTACCATCCGATATACCTAAATTCGATGGTAAGCCAAGAGAGGACCCGAACAATCATGTAATGACTTTTCACCTCTGGTGCTCATCCAACTCCTTGATGGATGACTCTATTCTCTTGCGCCTTTTTTAGCGAACCCTCATATGTTCCGCCACAAAGTGGTATATAAAATTACCACTAGGCTTCTTCACCTACTTCAACACCCTTGCTATGGCTTTCCTCACCCACTACCAGTTACTGATTCACTACGAAACGAGAACCGAGATTTTGAGTTCTTTCAAACAAACTAAGGCCACTCATATTTTTAATCACATTCATGAGTGGCGATGGAGGCGACGTCTCATCAAACTCAAACTTCCCGATTAGTTGCTGACAGAGTGGTTAACGAAATCATTCATGAACGACATCGGTCGTGACATTGCCATGGGTGGAGTGGTCACCAAAGAACAAGCAATCAATCATGCCCAATACCTAGACCTCGTTTACTCACAAACGAGAACTCTTTATGACTTACTCCCTGATGTGCCTCGTCCTTCTACTTCTGCTACTTCAACTACCCTTGCTACTTCCCATGTAGCCGACGATGTGATTGGCACTTTCCATGCCCAACCTCATTCCGTATAAACCTCTAGAAACAACCCCAAACCCATTTCTTCTAATGTTCAAAATGCCCTGTCTCCTACCCCTCCCACCGACAAGACTTCTGAGGTAAATTCTGTTCAATCTACCCCTGCTGGAAAAAACAAATCCAGAAAAGGAAAGAGTAAGAATAAGGAGGAAAAAAATAATTCGCAAACTGAGAAAACTAAAACACCACCTGTTGATAATAGGGATAAGTGCAAACCCAGATACCCTTGTCTTATCTGCGGTGATGATCACTACACTAAGGATTGTCCACGACGAGCCGAGGTTACTAAGCTCCTTCAAGGGACCACAAAACCCCCCACTCCGACCATTTTGTCACAACCCTTCCCGTCTCAACAACAGGCCCAATTGGTCATTCATGACCAACCTTCCCCCTCCAATACATCCTATGTTTTAATGTGTACCGGCGATTCCATAAAGAATGACATCACACTTACCACTTGAGCCAAAGATTATTCTTCTTCCAAAGAGAAGGTGGATGTGATACCTCCTTCGTTAGTCCAACCATCTCCCATGACTCTACCTACCAACGGTCCTCTTCATCTTGAATGAGTGAACCTAGATACAGTTCTTCACCCTCCTCCAAAGGGTGTTGTTCAAAAATCGGCTTTCAATCCTCATGCACGTGCTACCCAGAACTATAGTATTGTCGAAGATTTGGCCCAAGCATCGTCTGCAATGTCAGCCCTCGAAGTCCTTTAGAGTTTTCCTATACAACAGAAGGCATTATTGAAAGCTATTGGTGGAATCGACCCTACGGATACAAATTTAATAATTTTTAACCTTGAAGATCACATTCCAAGGTTACCCCCTCAACTCGCATTCCAAATACAAGTTATTGTCTCTGAAAAAAACATTTGTAGAACAGTAATTGATGAGGGTGCCTCGACTTGTGTCATGTCTATTACCTGCTGGAAAGCCATCGACTCTCCTCCTTTGACTGCATCCCACAACAAGCTCAAAACCTTCAATGGATCTAGTTTTAAGCCTTACGGTGTCCTCCCTTCATTGCCTATTACATTAGAATGCAAAACAATCCAAGTTGAAGTGGAGGTCTTTGACGCTCCTCTTGATTACAACCTTCTACTTGGCTGCAACTGGATTGATTCCATGCGTGCAGTTGTGTTGACTCTTTTCCATGTCATGCGTTTCCCACATCAAGGAAAAGTAGTGATCGTCAACCAATTGGCCTTCTTCCACTCTGATACACATACCGACAATGTACCATTCATTGCAACCCCCCCCTCGGATATGAGAACGTTAGTGTGAGTCTTCTTAAAGATTCCTTGTTGATGGGCACTTTCCCCATCCCCCCACCCGATGCTCCACATCCGTTTTTTGCCTCGATCAACATGATCTCCACCTCTATTCATGGGACCACTGCGTCTTACGACCCATGGATGGTACCCAACCCCGACGATCATCTTCGTTATGGCGACGAAATGTCTTTGACTCCAGTTGAATCCGCTTATCAAGTTATTCAATCGACAACCCTTTCTACCCCCTCTATTGGTAATTTATCCCCAGATCCATTCCGCGTCATTTTTCCCACGGATGAGATGATTATGTCTGTTATGTCCATGGAAGACACCCCTTGGGACGATGGACATCATCGTTCCATTCTCTTCTTGGAACAACACACCATCGAGGGTTACCAACGGATCTTGACCTCGTCAATCGTTGTCGTCATTTCTACCGTTCTCGAGTCTACACACGATCTGTTCTACGAAGTGAACTTAAGTAATATCTCACCCACCATCCCCCTCGACATATCCATAAAACCTGGAATTTTCGAAAATGTGCATATCGGAGCTTCGTGTTCCCATGACAAAATTGTCACCTACAAGTCTCTGTTCCAAGAATTTCATGACGTCTTCGCCTGGAGCTATGAAGAAATGCCGGGTATTGACCCCGACATTGTGATACATGAGATTAAGACATACCCGGATGATAAACCCGTCCGGCAACGACTTCGTCCAATCCACCCATGTAAAGCGACCACTATCGAACTTGAAGTTGAGAAACTTCTTCAGGCATGCTTCATTTACCCGGTGGCTCTAATTGACTGGGTTTCCAATCTTGTTCCCATCGACAAGAAACAAGGCACAATTTGCATGTGCATTGATTATAGAGACATAACAAAGCTTGTCCTAAAGACAACTTTCCTACCCCCTTCGTTGATCAGATAGTCAACGATTGCACTGGAAGTGAAATCTTTTCTCTGATGGATGGTTTCTCCGGATATAATCAAATCAATATCGTACCAGCAGACCAACACAAGACCGCTTTCATTTGTCCTTGGGGCACTTTCGCCTATCGGAAACTCCCATTCGGTTTAAAGAATGTCGGTGCAACTTTTCAACGTGCTATGTCTTACGCCTTTCATGACATAAAGCACATTGTGCAGCCATATCTCGATGACTTACCCTCTGATTCCATGCGTCGTGTAGATCATCCAATACACCTCCGTGCCATTCTCCTTTGATGTCGATTTTACCATATACACTTGAATCCCCACAAATGTGTTTTCTGCGTAGAATCTGGCCGAATTCTAGGCTTTATTGTTTCATGTCAAGGGATCAGGGTAGATCCTTTGAAGGTCGAGGCAATTCTCAATCTCCCTCCTCCTTCCTCGCTTCACCAGTTACAAAATTTGCAAGGGAAGGAAAACTTTCTTCTTCGTTTCATCCCAAACTATGCCAAGCTAACCCTTGGATTTATGCGACTGATCAAGAAAGGTTCTGAGTTCATATGGGATACCACTGCCAGCAAAGATTTTGAAGCCTTGAAACTGTCTTTGACACGTACCCCACTACTATCCCCACCTGATTACAGTCGCGATTATTTCCTTTACCTCGCAGCCTCGGACTATACCATCGCTATGGTTCTTGTCCAGGAGGATGATTCTCATGACGAACATATCATTCATTACTTAATTCAGAGTCTCACAACTACCGAAACCAAGTATTTACATGTTAAAAAACTAGCCTTGGCAACCATCCAAGCTGTCCAATGTTTCCGGCACTATATCCTCCCTCGCAAGACTACGATGATTTCTAAATGCAACCCTATGCAACACATTCTTACACGCCAATTGCTAAGGGGGAAAATACTCCAAATGGATCGTAATACTCCAGGAATTTGACATAGAATTCGAATGTGCTAAGTCCAAGAAATCCTTGGTGTTTGTCGAGTTGATATGCAACCTTCCCTACTCTGAGATGGAAAATGTAGCAGTCGATTCATTACCCGATGAATCTCTTTTCCTGATTAGTTCTGATGACCTCTGGTACAGAGATATCATCATATATCTCCAGACCCAGAATTTCCAGCCTGATGTTTCTAGCACTGACCGCCGTCGCATACGCTACCAAGCCCATCAGTATATTATCCTCGGTGATACTCTTTATCGTCGTGGGATTGACTCTGTTTTTCGACACTGCCTCACATTTGACAAAGCCGAGAAAGCCCTAAATGATTTCCATTATGGAGCCTGTGGTGGTCACATGTCTGGGTATGCTACTGTCGACAAGATCTTATGAGCAGGGTATTTTTGGTCTTCTTAATTCAAGGATTGTATAATTGTCATCCAGAAATTCCATGCTTGCCAAACTTACAACAATAAAATATGATCACACCCTGCTCCTCTACACCCTGTGGTCTCCATTGGTCCTTTTGCGAAATGGGGTATCGATTTAATGACATGTCACCCTCACTCGGCTGGGGGGCATGGATACATTATTGTAGTCGTAGATTATTTTATGAAATGGGTCGAGGCGATGCCAACATTTGACAATACTGGAAAGACCGCAACATTATTAATATTCAATCACATCATAGCTCGTTTTGGTGTTCCTTAGGCTATCTTTATTGATCACGGTAGCCACTTTAGAAACTTCATGATGTCCAAACTCACTGAAAAGTTGGGTCTTCGCCATGAAAATTCAACACCGTATTACCCACAAGCTAACGGCCAAGTTGAAGCAATAAACAAGGTCCTCATTACCATGCTTCGACGAATGATAGGGATTCACAAAACGAGTTGGCACACGATGTTGTTTTTAGAGTTATGGGCTTACTGGAAATCCATTAAATCTGCTACCGAGTTTACACCATTCCAATTAGTTTATGGTCTAGAAGCCATCTTGCCGATTAAACATGAGATACCCTCCCTGAAACTAGCCGTCAAACTTCTCCCAAACACTTCTGTCGAAGAAGAACATCTATTGTATCTTATGCAATTAGATGAAACCCATCGTGATGCCACTCTGGTTATAGAAGCCCAGAAGAAACGTGTCAAAGCCCAATACAACAAACATGTCAGGCCACATGTTTTCTCTGAAGGTGATTTGGTTCTTCTGTATGAACAAGATCGAGACATGCTAGGAGCTAGAAAATTTGAAGCTATGTGGCGAGGTCCTTATATCGTCAGACGAGTTTTGGAGAAAGGATCTTACGATTTTGTAGACTATGACGGTATCCCTTTGAGTGAACCCAGAAACATGTTGTACTTAAAGAAGTATTATGCCTAAGATCACCTATGCATGAGTGCTTGTATTTTATTGTATCATACTTCTTGTGTGTTACTGTAATATGCTTTTTCGCTATTTCGTCTCTTCCCTCGACTGCTTATGTTACATTGTGCTTGGTTTCCAGATGTCGGAGTCTTCATTTCCCCACATTGGCTTCATCGATGGCGCTAGTTACAGTACTCAGAACCTTGCTTCTGCTACATGGGCAATTTACGCACCTACAAACGAACTTATCAGTCTACGAGGTGTGTGCCTTGGTCATGTGACCAATAATATTCCAGAATATAGCGTCATCATCAAATTGTTGATCGATGCTATTTTGCTTGGTATCCTCCACCTGGTTATACGACTCGATTTGCAACTAGTAGTACTACAACTAAGTATTGTCTATGCTATTCGAAGTCCTACTTTATTACGGGTATATTTACGAATCCGCCTCTTGGAACGTTATTTTGATTATATTGAGTATCAAAACATTCCTAGATGTCTAAATACATTGACTGATGCATTAGCTAACTATGTGTTAGATAGACATTTGGACCATTTATAAATCAATCATACATTACATGTATAACACAACACAAGATAAGCCAGTAGAAGCCGTATATATGTATATAACGATAAAAAGTTTTTGTCCAAGGACCAAAATCTCAAAAATATGAAGCCCATGGCTTCTACAAAATAACATCACGGATGACACTCACGATAACACACAACTGCTCGGGCTACCCTACGAAGCAGTCGACTAATAGACTCAGACACGCTCACAGTATGACGCTGGTAACATCTAGGAATCTCCCCAATAGCCATATCCAGGATGTCAGCAGTCAACCCCTCCAAGTTTTGCTCCAATGCCTTGTAGTCTTCGGCATCCCATATCACCACTGGAGCCACCTCTCCTCGCCACCGAATAGGAGAGGTTCCCGGAGGTTGATATGGACCCACATATGTGTCATCAAAAAGAGATTTTTTGGTTAGTTCTTGGATAAACAAAAAAACATTTCATATGATAAAAATTACAAAAACATTCAAAAAGAACAAAATGTGTACTTCTTACCTAAATCACCCCATTGAGCGTCCTCAGGTAGGGCCAAATCCGGATCCCCTTGAAAATCCAAACCAGCGTATGTGTAGTCGTCAATTATTAGCATCTGGGGCTTTAACCAGTCGAAAAATGAATCATTGTACTTGATGACGGGCCCTGCTACGTGTTGAACCATAAGGTTGCACCACCTCAGCATCCTCGGATCTTGTGGGGCCGGTAAACCCCAATCAACCTGTAGTCTCAACAGTGGAACCCTCTCAAGGAAGAAGGACACCAAAAGTGATTCGTACCCAAACTACTTCAAGTTTCCCCTCCTACACTTTGTCAATTGCCTCTTCATACTACGGAGAACTGCATTCGACCAGTTGAAGACTTGTGGCTCTGTGCACTCTATGGCGTATTGGAAGTAGCTCTGGAGAGACATGTGTGGAGTTGCGCTCCCGACCATGCGTGCTATAGTGAACAAAATGGTTCGCAGGGTCAAGTATTGGACCCACCAAATAACAACCTTGCCCTTGCTTCTTTCTGCCTCGGGAACACAATGCTGGCAACAATACTCACTCATAGGGAGTTCACCACCTCGGCCACCAGTCAAGATAGCATGGTACCCACGCTGTGATAACCCTGTTAGAAAATAGATATCCTCGATATCTAGGGTCAACGTGTGGACTCCCACGTGAAACAACTGTTGGTCCACGTCCCACATATGAACCAAGTATTCCAACAATTTGAGTTGGGCCCTCATGCCCGAAATCTTGAATAATTTCAAGAGCCCATAGTCCCGAAGGGCAACGACAGTACCCGGGTCATTCCCGACAATGGCATCCTCCTCCTCATATTCTCTTTCTCGCCACTCCAACATTGTGATGGTCAAACACCAGCACAAGAGCCATGAGAGAAGGGTCAATAGCTTGTTTCAAACTTTGGCATAAGTTTTATTTGGCAAAAGTCAACTTTAAAATCCATTTTTCGGCTCCTGCAGGTGCCCCTTTAGCACAGTGCAAGATTCTCATAGGTTCCCTGAGGGCCACCTGCAAGAATCCTAGATTCTCGCAGGTATCGCAAGGCCCACCTGCGAGAATGCTCGAGTGCATGGTGTGGCCCTAAAATGAACCCAAAACCCTAAAAATTGCCAATAAAAACTAAAACTAATGGAAAAGTTAAAGGATCAAGAGCTTACCTCATCGACTGAAACAGTTTGCCAAATGATCGCTTGTGCCTCCTGCGATCAAACAAAGAAGTTTTGGGGGAAAATGAGGTGTGTTGGGCAAAGTTTTTGGAAAAATCACAATGAAATGGTAAAAACCCTTTTTACCCATATTTAAGCACTTTTTACCACTTTTGTTGATTTTTTATATTATTTTGTCTTTAAAACCTAATGCCCTAATAGTCCTATGAGTGTGGTTTTTCGCAGATGTAGCAACTTTGAAGTCCAAAATGAAGGAGTACGGGTGTTTTTTTCTTTTTGTCGCATGTACGACTACTTTTTAGGGTTTTTAGAAAAACCTCGAGCTCAGTCTTCGTTCATTCTCGCGCTGGAAAATATATGAGAACGTAACCGAGTATACTTTTTCCCGTCTTTTCATCCTCATATGGTAACACGAAAACGATGACCCTAGAGGAGTATCCTTTAAGCTCTTTTCACGCTCCGTAAAAATGAAAAGATTACCGAGCGATCTTGCTCTCTTCATGCTTGTTAAAGTATTTGAAGAAAACATTTGACGGGCAATAGTTTATCACTTTTTCGGTCTCATCAGACTTATTTACGAAAAAGGAACTGGGAGAGTTCTCTTTATGTGTTTTTCAGACTCTCAAAACATGAAAAACTCCCTAGTTTTCTATCCTTGGACTCGTTAAACAAACATCGACAGACCCGTAATGGGACCGAACCACTCCTTCCTAGGGTTTGTTAAATATACTCCAAGGGACTCATCCGAAGGATGAGCTTACATCAACAAGCATATGTTATCCTCCTCAATCTTGCGTAAAAATAAAGAGGTACTCGCTAGAAATGGTGGGGGAAATTTTGGGAAAGGGATGTGTTTTCGTATTCATATTAATGGCAGTAAGCGTCGCTCTTGAACATGACACCCCCTATTCATCATTTGAATCCGGGTTGGGAAATCCATTTGTCTCTCGTTCGACTTTCTACAAGGTCGTATCTTGGGTCGTCATTGAGTCAATGCTGCCAAGTCCTTGGTTGTGTCATTCATATGTTCAAGAGAAGTTCACACGAGCCCTCTATTGAGTCGGCCATCTGCAGTTGTCCATTCTTACTATGTCGGCCTTCCCTGTGTCTGTTTCAACCTGTATTCATACTCTATTTCACCCTCAAAATCTGTTACTTATTTCGTGTCATTGATAGGGGATACATCAAGGCCCTCCTATGATGAGTCTTTTTCTGTCGACTCCAACTCATTATCCGGAAACAAGACTTAGAAATTATTTAGTACCTTAGAGCCTGCATGCCTTAATGGCGGGTCTCTTCACTTTCGACATGGGTTTCACATCATTTGATCCCTAATCGAGAGGTTCCGCTGAGTGCTCGACTTCAGCTCATTCATTTGCATTCATTTGGATTGTACTTCGGTACCTTGGGAGTCATTGACATCAATGGTGATTTCCCTCGCACTTGTTAATGATTTTCGTCAATGACCTGTAATCAAGTGGTTTCTACCATGTTCGACTTCAACAAATGTAATCACATGGCTAGATTCGTACTTTCAGGTGACAAGATTGAAGACCCTGGGTCTCATCTTTTTGATCTAGTCTACGATGGAGTATGTATGATTTGTATCGGCACATAGATCCACTTTGTATGTCTCGTGGCTATGTTGTCTTAATTTAAGTCTTCTTGCATAGATCCACAGTGTATTCGTGGTGGCTATGCAACATTTTGATGGCATGGATACACGGTGTATGATTGTTGGCCATGACCTACATCTATGATTTCATTCATTTGTGATATGAGCATGGGAATGCCTACCTTAGAACTGTTATTATATTCTGCAGATGCTTGGTTGTTTGCAGGTTTCCGATTAGGTGCGCTCCTGGGTTCTGACACACACACGCAGTTTACAAAGTATTTTGGCTGTCACAGATTTCAGCCTCTTACTTTGGGGGGCATTCTGTTACACATGATTTTGGTCACTCTGGTGATGTCTCAACAATGATGTATTCAGGCTCCCAACAAGGACTTTTTGCCTGAGAAAAGTGGCTCTTGTCTTCTTCCAAAAACATATTTTTAAGATGAGTTCGCAGGCTGCCTATGGTATAGGGTGCGAGAATCCTTCATTCTCACAGGCCACCCACAATTAGGGTGTGAACTGTTCGTAGTTTGCTCCATAGATAGAGTGCGAACCTATTTTTAATCTTGGAAAGGAGAAGAGGTCACAAAGGTTCTAGAAGGGGATCTTCTAGAAAATGAGTTGGCATTCACATGGTTGTCATTCTATTGACTTATTAGATTTGGTGGGATCATCCTCATACATTTAACCATCTCTCCTTCTCCTATATATTGAAAGGTTTCCCATGGAAACGGTTAAGCAAGAATGAATGAAGAATTGGTGAAAGAATTGTGTGAAGAACTCTGCTTGAACATAAGCTTGAAGACTCTATTTGGTCTATCAAGAGGAATAAGATCTTCTTCATGCTAGTGCGGAGCAAGTATGTGTGTTGGAACCAAGGGTCACTGAAAGGAATCTTGCAACATCAAGGCGATCATGTTGTATCTTCTATTTTCATTTAATATAATACAACGACATGTCCCTTTCCCATAAAATCACTCTTATTTTATAGCATAACTCCTTAATCATATGCATAAGTTGACATTGAATACAATCTGCTATCTTCACTTTGGTTGGTTTGTGTTGTCTTGGACCTGACGTCACAAGAGCACAGAAGCGAAGTGGGAACAATAGAGACCTAAGGAAGCTATATCAAGGTATGTCACTTATTCCTTCTCTTTAGTAGATTCAATGACTACAACTTAGGGAAAGAGTCATGTCCTATCCTGTTTTGTTCTAGATCCAGGTGGATCTAGGGAGATCTGTTAGTGTCTGCACCTACCAATTTGTCCGATAACACACATGTTACCTCCACCCGGTGTTTCCATGTTGGAATCTAGTCCTCGCCTTACTTGGGGAACTTTGCACACATGGATCCACATAAAAAATGACATTTCCATCCTACTTGGCATTTGCCTTCTTTTCCTTGAGACTTATGGGTCTACCACACCATCCCACCATTCAATCCAGCCTTAGGGCCTACCACTATGGATCTACTAATGGGTCTCTACCACCAAAATTGGCCATGTATATTACTACTTGGTCTCCACATCAAGATGGACCCACTGATCTCATGGTTCCACATTCAAATTGCACACTTAGGAATTCTAATGAAATAAACTCTAAATTTTCACGAAATCCATCCACCTGGATTCTGAGATTTTAGCACTAACGCATATATGTTAAGGAGATGAAGGTGAATCCATTACCGGGCTCCTCAACATTGAATCCCAAAGGTTGTACAGGGAAAACCTCTAAACATATATTGGTCATTGCCAAGACTTAAAAGATGGAAATTTATGGAAAAACAATAGACTCTCTAAGTGGGTAAACTCTTCACTTAGTTCTTGTCTTTCTCACAGATTCTAACCACGAGGTTAAGATCATTCAATGATAGATATCCCAACATGAAAATTTACCAACTTACAGGGAATTACACAACCATGCATTCCATGTAAGTTTCTAGAGATGGGTTCTTAGCCATAGGTGTTTACAACTTATCTGATTCATGAAAATTGATCAGAGAAAATATTATTGAACATCCAAGGAGTATAAGGCATGGATTCCTTATTTTTACTAGAAATTTCAAAGATACAATCACTAGTAAGGAAAATCAATGGATTCAAGGAACAAAAGGTCATACATTCATTCCTCCTCTCTTAAGTTCTACCCAAAACTATATGGTTCCATAATTACACAAGAATGAAAACCTTGCAAATGGAACAAGTATAAAACCAAGTGAGCTTACATATACATTTATCTGTTCAAAATTTGTTGGCTAGGAAAAATAACTGAGGTGAGCACTTTTCCACCCAACCATAGGATTTTGTAACACACCCGACCCCTAAGTACCCTTTTTAGGGATGGGGCATCAAAATTTCGCTTTCCTCAATCATCTTGAATCCTCCTTTCGGGATATTCGTCCTCTTATGCTAATCAAGAGCTATCTAACAACCACTACCTTTCTCGAATCTGAGCTCTGGATTGGGGGTTGCGCCCTTCCAAATCTCTTCAGGCATTATTGGTCAAAGGCCACGTGGGTCTATCTCATTCATACCATCCCAAGTTCCCCAAAGTCCCGAAGTTTCCTCAGCGTGCCTACATCTATGGTGGAAATCCATCCACCATTAAATCCAACGATGGAACTGCATCCTTGTTTAACACACAGGTTTACGGGAATTCATCATTCGACGTTGAATGCCCCTTTTTCTTTCTACACGCATGTCCTCTGGAGTCCCTAAATCATGAACTCCCGAAGGACTCCGAAATATTGCCACATAGCTCTGACCTTCGACCTTTTTAGCTTATCTAGGATACTACAGCTCAAACCTCCGGAGTTCCAAATCCCTAGACTCTCGAAGGGTCCACCCTTACACATGATGGTGCATTAATGGCAGAGGCAAGGACAGGTGTGTTCAGAGTACTCCACCCACCGTTAGGCCAAGCGAGTATGTGTAAAGGGGGACTGACACATGGCATGACATAGATGACACATGAACCCATCAATGGCTGACATGTGTCACATTCTAATGGGCACATAGGGTTTGTGAAAAGCACGAATCAAGGTGACATGTGACATGTCGAATGTGGCTCCACGTCACCTTGGGTGATGTCAGCGTGCCACACCACTTCCATACTAACAAACTTCTGTTAGCGATAATTCTTGTTAGCGATATCATCTAGCGCCATCGACGAAAGCTCCATAGAAGGGCTTCATCGACATATCGGGAATCGGGATATCGGAGATCCCGTGCACAAGGAGTTCGTGTATTTTGAAACCGCGAACCCCGAAACTCTGATGGGGAGTTGGACTGCGGTCACATGGAGCGATGGTCACATTGACCAGGAGTTATAGCCAGTAGGGGAAAATTCACAAAGGAGCGCATCGGGGATCGGTATATCGCGAGTCCTGAGGACTTGCACATTTCGACATCAAAAAGTCTGAAACCTCGACAGCGGAGTATAAGGCTATGGTCTTATAGGGAGGCATTCACGTGGACTAGGCACATCCAAATGGCTAAGGCCGAAGCGCATCGGGGATCGGAGGATCGGGATTCCTAAGGACATGCGCGCGTTGACATTGCAAACGCCGAAACCCCGATAGGAGTGGAATAAGGTCACAGTCATGGGGATTGGTCATATGAGCGGGAGTTGAGCCGGGAGGGCCAGTACATGGAAGCGCTCATCGGAGAATTGGGGATCGTGGATTCACGAGGACAGTGGTTGGTGGCAGCGGAAAGTCTGAAACCCCGAAACCCCGAAACCCGAATACAGAGTAAGGTATAACCACGGTCATGCGTAGAGGCCGAGAGGAAAGTCAGAAGGACCCGTGGATCGGGTTTGCACAGTGATCCCCGAAAGGAATCTAAAGAGCCACTTCGACTCAGAAGAGGGGATTTAAAACGATCCTGAGAGCAAGAAGGCATGGTGATGTCCCAGGTACCGATTCGATGTGGGATAAATCCCAGTAGCTTCCAGGAATAAATGAAGAAAAGAGAGGGTGGTTGAGGCCTCGCCTCAATCATTAATTGCAAGGCATGGAGGGTCTGACCAACAGTCTGCTCAGGAGGGTCTTGTGTACCCATTCTTCTAGAGAATCTAGGCCCGATTTCGCGACCAGCTGGAGGAGGTCTACACACGCTAGCTCGACATTTAAATGGCTCAGCTACTCCCCTTGCTGGAGCCATGCACAGTTAAGATGGCGTCTGTCATGGGCACACGATCGTCATGAGTCTGCATGGGCAGATTGTCAGAAGCCATGTAAACGCAATTATTTAATGCAGCTTCTTGTTTTTGCTGCTGGGGTGGTTTTTGAGTATATGTAGGCGTTTTTGCCATTTTTGTAAGGATCGATGGTTGAGCGGAGCTCCCGATTATAAAGTTTTAATGAAGCATTGTTGCTCTGGTTATGTATGAACTTTTGAGACTTCTTGCCTTACAAATGCCATTTTCTTTCATGTCTTTGTTTACACTGTGTTAGAGCAACTCAGAATTGGAGGATCTAGTCGAGCTGTAGCTATTATAGGATGATGTTGTAATGGATTATTGTAATGGTTACGGAGCCTCTAGCCAGTTCCTGTGATTCCTTTAACGCTGAATGACTTGGAATTGGAGGATCCAGTTGAGTCATCTATTCAGTTTCTTGAAGCCCTGAACCAGGAGGATCCTGCTTTCAGAGTTTCCCCCCCACAAACCACTGCAATCTTGTTGCCCAGAGCTATTTGTTCATTTTCTCCTAAGTCTTCCACCTGCTCATCTTTTAATCAAGCTACTGGTTGAAGTTAGGATTTCATATCTCCTTGGTTCTTTACATACCAGACCCAGTCCTTGAGTTAGAATGATATCTCCTTGAGTCTTTATCTCGATTTGATCACCCTTTATAAACAAATCGTGACATTAAACTGATGGGTGTTGGGCTCTGCTCCTGCAAGCAATCCAGGAGTGACTTTCGACGCTAACATTTCTGGCCCCATTGTCGGGGATGAAGTTGAAGATTTTCCCTAGGCATAACAACATTGAGCCTCTGATTCTGAAGGTGCATCAGACATCAGAACCCTTAAAGATTGCTACTGTGCACCCGACGACTCCACTGTGGCGACTCCATTGTTTCCACATCATTGTTTCAGCTGTGACTACTGTTAGCACACCTGAAAGCTGACTCTAAGGAGCTTTCTTGAGAAGGTTTCAGCAGCTGCTTTCTCAGCCTGAGAAGCTTCCTGGGGTAACGACAATGTTAATAGCTGGCCTTTGATGGTGAACAAGGACCAGACACTCTTGAAGCTATGCATCTTTCACCTGGCGAATCCATGATTCGAGGATCGATTGGCGACTCCACTGGTTTGGTATGGAGAAAATTCTGGCTCAAAGGTTTGCTTTCTGTGACTTTTCTCAGATAGTTGGATTTCCTAATGCACTTCCTAATAGAGACATCTGGGAAGATTTCCTCCCCAAATTTCATGCAAAGGATTGGGAGGTACCAGCTGAGCATTTACTAGACTTCCACGAGGCTATCCACCGACACAATATCACGCATGAGGATGTCCATATTAAAATCTTCAGGTTTTCCTTGAAGGGAGCTGCTCTTGAATGGTGTCAGTCTCTTCCCACTGTAAGCATCCGCTCTTTAGCAGGTTTTCATATAGCTTTCAATTCATTTTGCAAAGACTACTATCCATCTGTTCACTTGTTTGAAAGTTGTTGTAAAGAGTTTTCTTCGCTTCATGAAGCCTCTGTTGGCCCTGAAGACCGTGTCCATGATAAAGCATTTTCTGTGGAGGAAAGCATTTTCCATGAAAAAATAGAGGTGTTGAATGATATCAGTGGTGTTAGCTTGAGGACGGAAGCATCATACATCATATCAGATGCGTCTGTTCTTTTAGATGTTCATAAAGATCAACACGCCTCCTGTGGAGATTATGAGTTGGTAGAGAAGATGTGGTCCACAGTAGATGGCTCACATAAGTATCGGGTTGAAGCAGATGTTCCTAGTATCTTTGCTCATGATGACGAAGACCCTCTCTTTTTAAAAGAAGGGTTAGTTGTGGAAGAGGATTCTTCCTTTTTCCCCCAGGGGGTTTCTCACGATATATTTTCACCTGATATTAAAGAGAAGAAGATTATGTATGAGCAACCAGAAGCGGCGGGTCACACTGTCCCTGAAACAAATATTTTTGACGAGATCACCATTCTGGAGGAGGATCATAAAGATAAGGGTCAGCCCCTTTTTGATGAATATTATAGTGATGATGAGCTGCAAGCTTATCCTACATTCAATCACTATAAACATACTGAAGAGCCAGTCAACAAGTAGAATCACCCCATGGTCCCTATTTATGATGAATATGAATCTGACCTGGAGGAGAGCCAACAAGAAGAGGAAAAAGAACCAGAGGAGCAGTCGAAGATGCAGTTTACAGACTGTGCAGAGCCAGTCAACGAGCAGCCACCGCTTGAGATCAATCAGCCTACGTCAGCTGTCCACCCACCTGTGCTTACCATAGATATTCAACCACACATCCACAACTGTGTGGCAAAGGAGGCTGCCTGTCGCCAATTTTCTGGAGTTTGCCACTGGTCCTATGAGCCTGTGAAGGAATACATGGAGTCGCATTTCCTTCATAAATTGGAGCCGCCCTATTTCATCTCAACTCAAGACTGTAAGGATGAGTTGAAGAATGTAACCGTTCTGCTGTCACGGTTACACCATCTGCTGATGATCATTGACAGAAGGAAGGAGCTTCTATCCAGGAAGCTGCTTGAATGGCTATGGTGGAAATCTGCTTTCACCTAGCCCCATCTAAAGTGTTTTATTAGTTTAGGATTGTATATAAATAAGCTCTTTTGAGCATGTATGTTTATTTTGTTCGCTTTTATTTTTCGTCTTGTATTTTCAGCAGCGGTATGTTTTGAGCATGACTCCATAGCCCAACAAAAAGGTAACTGGAACTGCAGAAGGAGTTCTTAGAGCATCGCAAGGATGAATCTATCCCCCATGGAGCCTAATGTTAGCGATAATTCTTGTTAGCGATATCATCTAGCGCCATCGGCGAAATCTCCACAAAAGGGATTCATCGGCATATCGGGAATCGGGATATTAGAGATCCCGTGCACAAGGAGTTTGTGTATTTTGAAACCGCGAACCCCGAAACTCCGATGGGGAATTGGACTACGGTCACATGGAGCGATGTTCACATTGACCAGGAGTTATAGCTAGCAGGGGAAAACGCACAAAGGAGCGCATCGGTGATCGGTATATCGCGAGTCTTGAGGACTTTCACATTTTGACATCAAAAAGTCTGAAACCCCGACAGCGGAGTATAAGGCTACGGTATTATAGGGAGGCAATCACGTGGACCAGGCGCAGCCAAAGGGCTAAGACCGAAGCGCATCGGGGATCGGAGGATCGAGATTCCTAAGGACAGGCACGCGTTGACATTGCAAACGCCGAAACCCCGATAGGAGTGGAATAAGGTCACAGTCAAGAGGATTGGTCATATGAGCGGGAGCTGAGCCGGGAGGTCCAGTACGTGGAAGCGCTCATTAGAGAATCGGGGATCGGGGATTCATGAGGACAGTGGTTGGTGGCAGCGGAAAGTCCAAAACCCTGAAACCCCAATACATATTCGGGTATAACCACAGTCAGGCGCAGAGGCCGAGAGGAAAGTCAGAAGGACCTGTGGATTAGGTTTGCACAGTGATCCCCGAAAGGAATCTAAAGAGTCGCTTCGGCTCAGAAGAGGGGATTTAAAACGATCCTGAGAGCAGGAAGGCACAGTGATGTCCCAGGTACCGATTCGATGTGGGCTAAATCCCAGTAGCTGCCAGGAATGAATGAAGAAAAGAGAGGGTGGTTGAGGCCTCGCCTCAATCATTAATTGCAAGGCATGGAGGGTCTGACCAACAGTCTGCTCAGGAGGGTCCTGTGTACGCATTCTTCCAAAGAATCCAGGCCTGATTTCGTGACCAGCTGGAGGAGGTCTACACATGCTAGCTTGGCATTTAAATGGCTCAGCTACTCCCCTTGCTGGAGCCATGCGTAGTTAAGATGGCGTCTGTCATGGGCGCATGATCGTCATGAGTCTACATGGGCAGACTGTCAGAATCCATACATACGCAATTATTTAATGCAACGTCTTGTTTTTGCTACTGGGGTGGTTTTTGAGTATATGTAGGCATTTTTGCCATTTTTGTAAGGATCGATGGTGTTATCACCCCATAAATTATGGGAATCAACTTATGAATTGGATATTATGGATATTATTTGTATCTAGTGTTCTTATTGGCAATTGATTTTTCATTTTTACAAAAAGAAAGAGAAAAAAGAAAAGAAAAAGAAAAGAGGGAATAAAAGAATTTAAACAAAAGCCCCATGCAATAACAGTGACTTGGTCATACCTTTCAAGCATGACCAAGTTCTTTTAAATTTTCAATGTTGATAGGTTAGAGAATAAATCTGACCAGAATGTCTAATCCTGGTCAGATAGCCCCTAGGTTAGAACTAGTGAATACATCTGATCAGACCATCTAATCCTGGTTAGATAGCCCCTAGGATAGAATTAATGAATAAATATGACTAGACTGTCTAATCGTGGTCAGATATCCCTTAGGAAGAATAATATCTTAACCCAACAGTTTAATCTGGGTTATTTGTCTTGTGAAAGTAGGTTAGAATGTAGATTAATTGTTTAGCTTGCCTTGCCCAAATAAAACCCACTCGAAGAAAATGCTACATCAAGTCTCCGTTGCCTAAGGATAGTTGAATGGTGTCCCCTTGGTGGTGTCTAAAACAAAATTGGGAAAACTCATAAGAAGGCACTAATCCTAAGTTTTTCCTACACATATCTTTTTCCACTCCCGACATATGTTTCATTCACTTTCCAATGGTCCAGATCGCGGTGCCTAAATCAACGACTCACACAGCATTCCAGACCCCCCCTTGTGTTCTGCCTTTAACGGAGGGGGGGGGGGGGNAGCGCGTGAATCCACGACCCACATTGGATTCCATACCCCCCTCTCCGTTCTGCCTTTAACGGAGGGGGGGGGGGGTTCAGAATTGGTAATAACTTGGGTGCACATATAGACGGATCAGAACAAAGCAATCAAATCTACAGTTCACATTGAATTACGGACCCCCCCCTTCGTTCTGCCTTTAATGGAGGGGGGGGGTCCGGAATGAATATTCCTTACGACGGGCCCCTTGCTACAGGTGGCATCGTTCTATTAGTCCGGAAGTCTTTTCACCTTATGACCGTCTGACAACCTCCATCACTACGGGATGTCATCCTCCACTAAGTCCACTTGTCCCACTTGCTCCCGGGTTGAGTCCCATCCCATAACTGCTGTCAGTCCCTGCTGTCAGGCCTTTACCCTTCCATTCATGACCAGCCCCCTTCGGTGACTTTTACCTCCAATCACATGCCTCCACGTCACTCATCCGTATGCTTTGGCCACCGTCATCTGCCATCTCATCCCAAGTGGCCCGTTGTCCATTAATAACTGGATAATATACCCGTTGTCATGCTGACCGTTTTCTCACATCCAATCGACCCATATTTGAATAAAACTACCATTTCCATTTTGTATTCGTTATTCATCCCTCGCGCCAGAAACCTTTTCCTCCATTGCTTCCGCATCACCTTCACCTACAGTCAGTCGACCCCACTAACGTATTGTTTATTGCAGGTACAGTTGCCGAAATGCTGTCAAAGACAAGACCAACGGAAGAAGAAGAGAATCCTTTCCTTCCTCCTTTGGTTGACCTGGATAAAATTCCCTTGGTCGATAAAGATCGCTTGATAGCCGATACTATATGCAGTTTTGACTTTTCCAATCTTCAGTCATGGCTCCGGGAGGTTTTCCTGGACCAAAGCGACGAAATTGGACTCTGGGAGTCCAATTTGCCCCTGTATCTTTTCCCCCAGATTCATAAATTCCCCGAGTTTGCCCTCAAATGCCAGGCACATTACATCCCTGACCAGAAAGCCATCATTTCCTCATCTCGAGACATCCTTTTCTTCATCACCCCTGAAGATATTGACCAGATGATGAAAATTACCCGCGCGAAATCTGCGTCCCCATTCAACTTAGAAATCCTCACCGAGCTATATCAGAAAATGACTTTCCCTTAGAGAGCTCAGATATTCGAGCTTTTCCTCCCCACTTCCGCTCCACTCCCATCCAACAATCCCCCTTACCCTTCTTCCATGTTCTCCACCAAAGGAAATCAAATCATTTCTTCCCTGTGTGCCCTGCTTGGTTACTATTCTGATCAATGGGTAGATGAGCCCATCCTGGGTTTTCTATCCATCTTCTCAAACAATGAACAACCAACCACGTAGTTCGACTACATCACTTCCTAGCCAATAACATCCATGAACAATTTGTGAATTTCGCCACAGAGGGCATGTTCATGTATTCATCCATTCTGGCTTACATGTTCGTCTATTTTCAAGCCGACAGGTACAATTTCTCCATGCAGAAAATGGACGCCGACGGGAGGCCCCAGCCAGTCACAGCGTGGACTTCTCTTTTGAAACACAATTCTGTTGAATATGACTTCACAACAATCATTGACCAGTTTTACCACCCTATGGTAAGTATGTTGAGTGGCATGCCTGAGCCACGAATAAATGATGAAGTCCAGAGAATTCTGCATCTCTCAGACAACGTCAAGACAAGAGACTCGTATTTATGTCAGAATCACACCGAAATCAGAGTTTTCATGTGCGAATTGGCGCCTTACAAACTACCTCGATATGTGCCGGTAAGGATTTTTGCATTGGAATATATTAGGCAAATAATGAATTCAGATGACATTCATTTTGTTTCCTTGAAGAAAAAACAACAATTGAGAATCAAGGGGCAGATCGGTTCTTTCATCTGCAATAGAGAGGCGTAGGGGAAGAAGCAGATAGAATGTTTAAGGAGATGAAATTCTCTACGAGTTTCATCTGGCACTATGATCCATACGGGATCATTTCAGATATGAGGGTGAAAAACAAAAATGCCCCGTATGCTCATGAGTCCAAGCCAGAGATCGAGAAATTTGCAAATCAGACAATATGGTTGCCTGATACTTTGATGGACTTGGAACAACAGGTGCCCTCGACAAGTGCGTTACCTGCTACCACACCTCAGGTCCTCAAGGAGAAGAGGCTTCGACAGGAGTCATCCCCTCCTGTAACAGAGGTGTCATAAGAGGAATTCCAAATTCACATCAAAAAGCTGAAGACAGTTTCAACACCCGGTGCAACAGTAGAACAGGAAGTCTCAGCTACCACAGTGACCACCACAGGGGTCAAGCCAGTCACTCTACCTTTTGGTTCGAGTCAGCATAAGGGAATAACTATAGTATTAAAATCCACAGATTCTCCCTTAGATACTCCTCCAAGCAAGACTGGGCCCAAGTTGGGCATTTTTGAAAAATATGACTTGATCAAGAAGAAGAACCAGACACTCACTAGCAACACTTATGCCCAGTTCCAGAAGCAGTCGTCCATATCCCAGCATAGACTTCTTTCGGCATTTGATACAGAAAAGAGTATGATGCATATGGCTTACCTCCAAGCACAAGTGCCGAATCCCAAGGTGATATTAGATTACAAAAGGGACACCTTTGAGTTCCAAGCTAAGGACGTGCATCCAACAGATCAGATGGATCTGCACAAGCAAACTAGGGAGATGGTATTTCACACAAAGGCCCACGCTTCAGCTTCTGCATCAAAATTTCTGGTAGCTTTGAGCAATGCCCAGACCCAACTCAAGATGGATAAAATGTCATCTTTCGCAAAAGACAACAGAATAAAGACGTTGGAGGAGCTGGTCCTCAAGGTCGGTTACGACCCTGCGAACGTCAAGGGGGACGAAGAGATGATAAAAAAGAAAAACGCTGACATCGCGTCCTTAAGAAAACGGCTAAAGCTCCCTCCAACAGAGGACCCACAGGCAAAGGAGATAGCCGAAAAGGAAGGGGAAAGGGATGAGATGTTAAGGTTACTCATGGAGAAGAACGCTCAGCTAAAAGAGATGGAGGCTGAGATGGAGAGACTGCTAAAGGAGAAAGAATAGGCAAAGCCAATGGAAGGCATTCCACTGAGTGTTATCCCAATTGCAGGATTGAGCACAACAACAATGACAGTCGTTCCATCTGCTACATCAGTACCACTACCAGAGGGAACAATAGACCTGGCCAAGTCTATGGAGAGAATGAACCTGCAAGAGTCAGAAATTAGGAGGCTTAAGAAAGAAGTGGAGAATCTCCAAGAACTAAAGACTTATTTCCAGACAAGTCTATCCAAAGAGAAGCAGGTGAATGAGCAAATCAGGAAGGAGTTACAGCAGCTCCAGAAACAGACAATGGCAGTAAAGACTTTGGCTGAGGTCAAAGAGATTGTGTGGACAGATATTTCTAAGTCCATAAATGAAATCTGGCCAATGGTTCAAATCATGTTTGAACAAAATGAGTTGCTCGAGAGGAGCAAACAGGATATGGAGAAAATCAGAATGGAGCTGGGAGACATGCCATCACAAGCTAATGAAATCATAAGGTTCTTGAATTCCAAGACCAGGGAGGAACTCGAAGAATTGAAGATTGAGGACAAGACATAAACTATATTGGAGGTGAAACGGGTTCTGACCAAAAGAGGTCTCATGCTTCAGCTTGAGGAAAAGATTCAAGTCATGGATCAAGGAGTGCATAAGTTTTTCAATAAGATAGATGCTCTCCAAAGGAAGGGCCTACCTGGCCTGAAGGTCATTAATGACAAATTAATGACACTCCCTGATTATAATAAAAGGTTGACTGAAGTGTCTAAGGACAATTCCAAGTTTGCAGGGATACAGGGAAGCATCACAGGAAAATCATTCATGGATGCCTTGCAGTTGGATATTAGTATCCAACATGAGATTAAACACATATTCATCATCAAGCCTACATTTGCTAAATATACAGACATGGATGAAGTATATTGGAGACTGCTTAAAGTCACAGTGCCAGGTCATCTCAGATGGGAAGAACTGTGTGATCTACTAGATTAGCAGATGAGCTGTCACAATCCAGTCACCTGTCCAGTCAGAAGAGATTGCGAAGGCACCTCACCAATGGCCTACCCCAGAAATTCAACATACAGTTGTATCGAGTCATCAAACAGTTTCGATTAGTTAAGTTAGTTAGTCTAAAAATAGTGTGAACACGTCCTGATCAGTTATGACAGGAACGTTTGCATTTTGAATTATAAATACTTTATCTTTCGAAGTATTGAGGGTTGTTGATTCGCACACCCTATTGCTATCAAACTGTATCATTTTTTAAGAGATCCACCATTAATAAAGAAGAGGCATTTTACAGGATTTTTGCGTATGTTCACTGGTGATGTGATTTTCTAAGTTAAATGTTTTTCTTTCTCTGTAATCATTTTTTTGTTTGGACTAATCTTTATGAATAACGTAAAGTTGCAGGATTTATTTTGGATACCCTGTTTCCGGTTCTAAGGATTTTAATGTTTATCTTCTAATACCTTCAATTAAGAAATTCTTAACTGCTTGTTAGTTGAATTTATTTTTCTTATATTTTCCTCTCTCCATCAATTTAATTACTAAAAGATCCAGTGAATGTATTATCTCGCCCTGTGAAGTTCTTTTTCGGCATTTCTGGTTGTATCTGTTATTTGATTAAACACAGACCCCATAGCCCAATGGATGTGTAGATTGTCTCAACCAATTTATAAACCACTTTTACAACAAAACATACTCGTGCCTTTACCTAGCCTAATATCTAAACTAAAAACAAAGCTAAATCATATAGAGAGATCCCTCTCTGAAGCTGGAAGGGATAGATCCCAGCTTTAAAAGCGGTTGGTTAAGGTTACCTTTGTAGATTTCTTCTTTTTTCAACCTCTAGGAAATTTACCAAGTGCTAACATAAATGGCGACTCCACTGGGGACAAACTGAAACCGACAATCTCATGTTTTCTTTCTTTCCCATAAAAAGAACGTTTGATTATGAGAATAAAGTAATGTTTAGAGGTTGATTTACTCTGTATATATTATTTTTCAGACTCACACAAAAAAAAAAAGTATATTTGTAAAAACCAAAAACAGTTATGGCTTCCAAGAAAGTTCACACTCGATCTCATCCAAACCTAGAACATGCAATAGTATTAGATAATCCTGAGCAGTTGCTCATGCTTAAACCCTTAGCAGTCAATTCAGTGAGTCATACCTCCCTGCGTAAGTTTCCTTATTTTTCCAGAGAATCAGATACCTCTCAAAACCTTGATCTTGATACCTTTCCACCCCGAATCTTGGTTAGAACACGGTCTGAAACTTTCGTGACAGGACTCATTTTTGACCCAACGATGTTGCAACCCTGAACCCCTGAAGTCTTTTCTCCCACGACTAAACTACAAATCACTACCTCAACACCGCCCAGTCCTTCATCGTCCTCAACTTCAGTCGCTACCTCTCCGACCACCCAGGTTGTCGTCCCACCTCCTCCGCCCATTATGGAAGCTCGATATGCCCCTTTGGTATTGGACGCACCACTACATGCCATTCCCCAAGACTACCAGACTAGACTCCCATAGTTCGATGCAACCAGAACTTTAAACGCACAACAACATGTGGATAAAATGAACAACTACTTGGATTTGCAAGAAGTTGAGGAAGTTGACGTTCAAATGAGACTGTTCACCCAGAGTCTGACAGGGGATGTCAAGAAATGGTTCAAAGCCTTACCCGCCGCATCAATCCCTGACCTCGTTGCGTTCCAAAGAATTTTTCTTGACAGATGGGAGGTAAAGAAAAACCTCTCCAGATACTGTCAGAATACGAGAATATAAAAAGAAATCAAGGTGAGACGGTTCAAGATTATTGCACCCGTTTTAACAATTTGTATAATGCGATCCCAACTGAAATCAAACCTCCCCAGGGTTTGGCACTGATCAAATTCCTTGATGGATTCGATGCTGACATGTCTTATCAATTAAGAGAAAGAAATGCTGCTACCCTTGAAGACATGCAGAAAAGTGCTATTAGTGTGGAGGCTAATCTGTTGGCAAAACGAGCCCGTCAAAGGTCAGAAAGGAGAGTCATGATCAAAGAAGAACCTTCTATGTCAACCACTAATTCCAAATTGGATTCTGTGGTCAGAACTTTGGAATTATTGATGGAAAGAACAAGTATTTCAGACAGAAATCCTCCGAGAGACAATACACCTGCCCCTCAGATTCGAAACCCCAATTTTAGAAGAAACCCTCCTCAAATCAAGCAAAGAGATCAAAGAGATCCAAGAGATCCAAGAGATCAAAGGGATCAGAGAGGTCTTGATCAACCGATCAGGCCTCCTCTACAGGAAAACTATGCTAATGAAGGGGGGGAAATAATTGAGGAGTTGGAGGACACTCATATCAACCTCATGGGCATTCACGATAATGAGGCCATTTTCCTCACACAAGAAGAGCATGAACTCTTTTTGCTAAATCAAACAAAGGTAAGTGAGGAGGCTGAGGATGAAGGACAACAGGCTTTTGAAAACGCTATCTTGGAGGTGCACCGTCAGTACAATCTGTGAAGTAAGAAGACAGAAGGAAATTCCTCGAAAAGGATGGTCGAGACGCAAAGGGTAGCTGAGACTGAGAAAACCCCTGAGAAGACTACGACTGAGGAGGCTTCTGAGAAAAGTAAATCTGACATCCCCGTGAAGAAAAACATCACCCTTCTGAAAAGACCAACACATCCCGAAGTGTCACCTATTAGTCCCCCCATCACTTATGAGCGAAAAAATATGGTGGACCAACCAGAATCAATAAATCAGGCCCGAGCTCCTGCACCTTTTAGCCTAGAGGGAGAATTGGCCAAAATAAAAATTCCTATCCCTCTTACAGAGTTGATGAATAGAGGCAGTTATCATTCACAGGTACTAAGATCATTAGCCATAGAACCAGACATAGGCACCAAGGCCTTGACTATTGGATCGGTGACTCATTCAGACACTGTGAACCTTACTGACGATCACCCCGAACTCCTTTTTGGACCTGAAGTAAATGGTCGGGATGATACCGGTGATGTATCCCCCTTTTACATCAGTTTGAACATACACGACTTGATATTACATAACGCCATGTTGGATTCAGGTGCATCACATAATCTGATGCCCAAAGCAGTAATGGAAAAACTAGGATTGGAGGTCACTAGGCCTTACAAAGATCTTCACTCGTTTGACTCCAGCAAAGTCAAATGTATTGGTTTGATTAAAGACTTGTGCATCACCCTGGTGCAGATCCCTTCTAAAAGCATGGTAATGGACGTAGTGGTTCCAGACATTCCGCCTAAGTATGGAATGTTTCTCTCCAGGTCCTGGGGAGCTAAGCTGAAAGGAACCCTGCAGCTAGATATGTCTTACGCCACTATCCCAGTGTTTGGACAATAGAGGAGGTTATACAGAGAAACACTGATGAAGTATATGGTCAGTAGTCAAGAGAAACCACACAATTACCCCCTGTACTCTGCTCATTCCGATTTATATTCGTTCATCTTGTACAATGATGGTAATACTGAAGAGCCAGATATTCAGCTGGTGGAAGATGTAGCTAGTCAAGATGAAGGTCCAGAAAACGATGAGGCAGCAAAGATGGAAAATGTAATCACTGAAGATTTTCCTGCTGATTTCTGGAGTATGGATTTCGATGGAGCTGTGAGTAAAGAAGGAGCCAGAGCGGGAGTCTGGTTGCATAATCATCGGGAAAGGTATTCAGAAAATCATTCCTATAAGTTAAATTTCCACTGCACTAACAACATTGCCGAGTACGAAGCTTTAATGCTCGGCCTGAAGCTGTTGAAAAAAGTTGGTGCCAAGCAAATAATGGTAAGAGGTGACTATGAATTAATAATCAAGCAAATTAAAGGTGAGTATGCTGCTAAACACCCGCGCCTTAGAGCCTACAGGAATGCTATTCTTGATGCTTTGAAGTGTTTTAATGAGGTTGACTTGCAGGTAATGGCGAGAGGACATAATATTCTGGCTGATGGATTGGCTACGTCAGCAGCTTCCTGCAAGATTCCGTTCCGCCAAACTCGCCCATACACCATTGAAGTGAAATGCAGACCGACGGTTCCCGATAATATCAAGTATTGGCAAGTCTTTGGAAATGACGATCAGATAGAGGACTTTCTGCAATGCAAGAACGATTTTGAATGTACAAACATAGATGTAGAAAATGAAAACGAGAATGTAAATAATTCTAAGTTTGAAATAGATAGTGTGAATAATGTAAATACGGTAGATACAGTAGATTCAGGGGAGTTAAGAGATGACGAAATGGATGCCGAAGTTTTACAATTGAAAAACAATATTTTACCTAGAGGGCTTGTCCCTTTGGAAGATCTGTTTGACAATGACGATGTAGCTAGGAAACCGAAAATAGAAGCTCATGGGAAAGAGGTAGAGGAATGCAACATAGGAACTAAAGAGAAGCCTAGGATGGTCAAACTGTCCAAATCTTTACCCCCTGAACAAAAGCTTAAGTACATTGAGCTATTCAAAGAATATTCAGATTTTTTTGCCTGGGGCTATGAAGATCTGAAAGCCTATGACACCAACATCATACAACATAGGATACCCATAAAGGAAGACCAGAAACCGTTTAGGCAGAAACTTAGGAGGATAAATCCCAAGTTGCTTCCCCTGATAGAGAAAGATATTAAGAAAATGTACGATGCCAAGATCATAGTCCCATTACGTTTCTCTAAGTGGGTTTCTAATTTAGTCCCTACACGTAAGAAAACTAGGGAGATCAGACTCTGCATAGATTTCCGAAATCTAAACAAAGCATCCTTGAAAGATAATTACCCCTTGCCTAAAATGGATCACCTCCTGCAAAGAGTGGTCGGGTCCATTCGAATTTCTCTGCTAGATGGTTTCTCAGGCTACAACCAGGTCCTAATTCATCCAGACGATCAGGAAAAAACCGCTTTCACCACACCATGGGGCACTTTCATGTATGTGAAAATGCCTTTTGGTTTGATGAACGTAGGAGCCATGTTCCAGAGGGCAATGGATATCGCCTTCGTAGAAGAGTCAGGTAAGTTTATTGTTGTTTATCTAGATGATGTGACTGTGTTTTCCCAATCCGATGATGAACACCTGCGACACCTTAGACGAGTTTTCGAAAAGTGTAGAAGGTTCGGGATTTCTTTAAATCCCAAGAAGTGTCTTTTTGGGTTAGAAGAAGGCAAATTGTTGGGACACATCATCTCTAAAGAGGGAATCAGAATTGACCCCAGTAGAATAGAGGCCATACTAAAGTTAGAACACCCAAGAAACCTCAAAGAACTACAGTCTTTTATAGGGGAAATTAACTTCCTTCGAAGATTCATTCCTAATCTGGCCGAGCTCCTCTGAAACATTACAAACATGCTAAAAAGGTACGCAAAAATAAAATGGGATTCTGAGTCTAGGCGATCCTTCGAACAGGTAAAATGAGCACTTACAGAAGCCCCAGTTTTGATTAGTCCTGATTTCACTAAAGATTTCTATCTTTTCTCTTTCTCTTCTGAACATACTATAGCAGCTGTATTACTGTAGAAGAACAGTGAAGGGTATGAACAACCCATAGTTTTCTTCAGCAAAGCTCTAAGAGATGCTGCACTGAACTACAATATTATGTAGAAGTAGGCTTTTTCTTTGGTAAAGGCTATAAAGGACTTCAGGGTCTATATTCTCCATTCTCACATCATAGCTTATGTTCCAAACGCAGTAGTAAAAGATATCCTGACACAAGACAACCCTGATGGGAGAAGGGGAAAATGGATTGTAGTTATTCTAGAATATGACATAGAAATTAAGCCCACAAAACTGATCAAAGGCCAAGGCCTTGCCAAATTGATGGCTGAATCTAACTTTCAGGCTCTTGACATTAATTTTCTAGATGTGGCAGATGAACAGGGCGAGATGGCGA
>ML797457.1:77623-166442 GCA_009831015.1 Picea engelmannii
AGGAAAATCATTCATGGATGCCTTGCAGTTGGATATTAGTATCCAACATGAGATTAAACACATATTCATCATCAAGCCTACATTTGCTAAATATACAGACATGGATGAAGTATATCAGAGACTGCTTAAAGTCACAGTGCCAAGTCATCTCAGATGGGAAGAACTGTGTGATCTACTAGATTAGAAAATGAGCTGTCACAATCCAGTCACCTGTCTAGTCAGAAGAGATTGCGAAGGCACCTCGCCAACGGCCTACCCCAGAAATTCAGCATACAGTTGTATCGAGTCATCAAACAGTTTCGATTAGTTAAGTTAGTTAGTCTAAAAATAGTGTGAGCACGTCCTGATCAGTTATGACAGGAACGTTTGCATTTTGAATTATAAATACTTCATCTTTCGAAGTATTGAGGGTTGTTGATTCGCACACCCTATTGCTATCAAACTGTATCATTTTTTAGGAGATCCACCATTAATAAAGAAGAGGCATTTTACAGGATTATTGCGTATGTTCACTGGTGATGTGATTTTCTAAGTTAAATGTTTTTCTTTCTCTGTAATCATTTTGTTATGGTAGCTTGATATGCCCCTTTGGTGCTGGCCGCACCACTACATGCCATGCCCCAAGACTACCAGACTAGACTCCCACAGTTCGATGAGCCCATGGTTAGTTGGACAAGTGGATTGAATGGACCCAAACAATCTTGTAGAGTCTATCCCAGCTCTTTACTTGTGGAATTGATACCTAATTAATCCCTTTGAGGAATCTTCTAACCAGTACAAAGGCCAAAGCCTTATGTCCCAAATTCATTTAGAACCCCATTATTGATAGTTTTCCCTTTCTAGGTAGAAGTAAGCAGAAAACCATTGATAGGGGATAATGGTCAAACACTACCTCAAAATAGTCAGTCGTCTAGACCACCAAAGTCACAATTATCTAACATCCAAACAAGATACACTAACATGCAATCATCCCTATATATCAAGGATGTATCTGTATAGAGAAAATAAAACCATTCAGTTAGACATTTAAATTCAAGTTTACAGAGTCTATGGAATACTTATCTATTACAGTTGATAGCCAACCAACTGACTGTGGGTGTTCGCCTCTCCACCCAACCGTAGGCTCAGAGGCATTCATTCTTAGCACTCTGGACACCCCCATGCCAATCCATGATATCACTAGGGAAATTTTGCAGTTTCTCATAGATTCTTTCTCTATCATAGCCTCTATGAGGTTTATCATATGCTCCCTCAACATCAAGCTCGCGACCTTCTGCTCAGGTCAGGTTTTCTGGGTTCTCTCCAATAACGAGAGAAACTTATTCTTTTCCTTTCTTCTTATTATCATATCTGGGTCGCACGCCCCCTATGGGCATGGTATCCTTCTTGTCTACTTTCGTGTGCATTCTTGCACACCTTTTTCCCTCCAAGGAAGGTTCTGGACCCATCCTCTTCTTTCTGTTAGAAGGAACTCGAGTCAATCTGGGCTTGTAGGAAAATCCACCCTCTGTGGTACTTTGGGCTGACAATTTTCTATTCCTTCAACCAGACCCTCCATGCTTCCATTCATTCGGGTGGTTGATTCTTCAACCACCGATCCATTTCTCATTAATTGATTTTTCCTTGGAATTAGGATGAGGCTTATTGTTTCAACAAAGAGAATTTGGGGTCATTTTGACATAATGAGCCCTCTCTATTGTTCCCTCACTCTTTCCTATAGTGATATCATGGCCAATACTTCAAGGCTTTACCCCCATAGTCAATTATCATAAATATAAACAATAATACATTTGCATTGTTCCCATGCCACAACATGGTGATCATAATTAATGATTAATTACAAGCTGGGGGAAAAATGGGTGTTACAATCCCCTCACCCTTAAAAGGAACACCATCCTCGGTGTTCTTTATCAGTAACACATGTCATGCCTTTGCCATTCATCTACTTTAGAAATATTGGTCCTATTTCGCGGTTAGGTCCTTTCTAGATTCTTAGCCTTCGTTTCCTTCCTTCAATAATCTTGGACAACAATCATATTAATCACAATTTCATGCGAAAACATTTTACTGTTGTTCAAAATTCAATAGAAAAAATTTCATAATCTAGAACAATACTTATCTGTGCAATTCATGGATTTTCATCCACATGGCTGTCTTGTTATCTTGGCTCACTGTTTTTCTTGAACATACCCATTGTGTGCATGATCCCAAACAATAGTGTATGAGAGTTATCAAAGTCCCTTCTTCCTTGTGGTCACTCACCCTCCAGGCCCACACTCATGCATCCCCTTCTCTTCTATACAGTCCCTTGAGTGATCCATATTTCCTTTCCAAGAATTTCTTGCACAAGAAGATTTCTAGAGACTTCTTTGAGTCTTACAGTCGAGGCACCCCTCAGACTTGCTCTACCGAGGCATCCCTCCGGCTTGTGTTGCCACAACACAACATATTCTAGGGAGACCATGGATTACCACAAGGTTCTCATGTTTCAACAATAGCCTTTTTCATGCTTTCCAGCTTGACATCCTTCACCTGTCCTCCCGAGACATATATTTTTCATCTCACCTGTATCACAGGTATAAAGAAATTATGAGATATTATCATCAATTTCAAATTCAAAATTTTCTTGCAAATCTGTCACCCACAGATTTCCAAATTCCACATTTAGTTTTAGATCTATTTCTCACAGGAACCCGATTCACAAGTATGGGACTTTCATTCCCATAGAAATTTATCTCAACATGACATTTCTCTTCCTTATGGGCTTACAACACTGCCATATCCAAGATCCTTTTCTTCCTGCAATTTCAACATTTCTCAGCTAAACAAATTGTTAGTTTTCATGCACATTATATTTTAAAAACTATGCATACTAACAGTCCAAGTCATTTTCATCTATTCAAGGGTAAAAGGAAAAATGATATATTATTATTTACGTATGCATCCTTTCAACACACTAAATTTTCCCAATGCAATTTTAATTTTGAAATGACTTTAATCCATGTGCCAATATTCATGGCTACATTCATACCCAATGTACCCTGTATATTAGGTTCAAGTTTGCCACACTTATGATAAGCACTTTAGCATTGCGTATTGGATCTCAACCAACATCTTCACCAAAAGGTTTAATCATTCTCATTTACTCTTACAACAATATTGTGCTTCCTACTACAGGCTGGTCATGATCCCAAATCAGTACATATGAAACTAAAAGTTTCTCTTGAATGCACCCAATAATTCTTCCTTCATTAGTAACCAGGGTGTCAACACTCATGGCCACACAAAATTATCTTTTCTTTAACACCTCTACAATGCAAGTAGAGTATTGGAAGGTCCTCCTTCCTTAATGGGCAATTCATTGTCCACCCTCTTATGCAAACATGCATTTCCTCAATGCATTCCATGCAATGTGCTAATTATGAGCACCTTTATTCCCAATCTCCCTAGATTGGTCATTGCTCCCATGGTACTCCTTACCCATGCATTTTCTTGCAAGGATTATAACTCATCCTTGACTGACATAGACTTCCTCTCTCTATTGTTCATATTCTTCTTTCCTGAATCTTACCCTGCTTGGGTAGCAATGGCATATAACAACCACCTAAAAATTATTTGCATATCTTTAAGATAATGGAATCTTTTCAAAAGGGATTCTTACCAAATTCCTTCATACCTAATGCCACATAGGTATGAATGTTTTTATACCTACTCTGGCTGCTAGCACCCTTTCTAATATTACCTCATCAGTGGTGCTTTATGGGGACTTTTAAAGTCCCTTCAACAATATTTTAACAACAACCTTCTCATAGTCGTCCTCTGCTTGAGGTTGTCCATCATTGACAATTGTCTTTCTCAACAAATACAATTTATTTCTACACGTGACATACATCACAGATATATTAGTCATCATGTAAAATAAAAATACTTGTATCATAGCATTCAAATCAATAAAACATTTTCAAATATTCCCCATAATATCTCTATGCACTCTACCACATTACTCCTTAATGTGTTAGCTAGTGCAATCCCAATCAATTTTTTAGTTGTATTCCATGATTATACAACCATCAACATCCTTATGCAAAAACACTTACTTGCATTAGTAAATCAATCTCTCATACCAGAGAAATACCATAAACAACAAGGAAGGGGTCAAGGAGCTCTTCCCTCATCCAACGCCTTCTACACAACCCTGGAATTTCAGTCCAACTGAGTTATTTTCCAATACCTCATTGCCTTTACTTATCATGGCTTAACCAATCCTATTCATTTAAATATGGTTATTAATTCATTCTCCCTTTTTCCAACTGTACTTGTTCCCACATCTGATATTCTGAGGCTTACAACTTTGTTAAACAATTCAGAGTTCTCAGGGTGAGAAAAGTGTTCCTCCTTTTCTCCTTCTTTTCTTATGCAATCTACTTCTTATTGTGAGCTCCATGCTTTGTTCCTTGATCAGTCTTGGTTGGGTTCACCTCAAGCTTCTTGGTAAATCAACATGCTACAACAACAAACCTTTTGTTCACGATGAATCATGAACCTGTGCATTTTGCACATTACCATTCGGTTATTAGAATGGTCAACATTCATTTGTTAGTCTTCCACTCATACATTTTGTTTTAGAATGTAATCCAAGATTCTTATATAAATAGGATTGTAGCTCACTTCTTAATTCACAACAATCATTAAGGTTGTGATTATGTTCTCCTGGCAGAGTCTTTACTTCGTTCCTTCACAGGGAGCTCCTTCAGCAAGAAACTTCCTTATTGCATATTATTCACTAGCTGTGATGGCCTCAACCTTGAGTTAGCTTCAGATGTGTACCAAATATTTCTATAAGGAATATAAACATGCATCTTTTTTATGCATCCATATTATTTATCCACACATGTTCCTTGTTTTGTTAACTTACATCCATGATGTACTTATCCATATGAATAATCATAATCCTATGTGTATCTACCATAGGTATATTTCACATCTCACATACATATTTACTTTAAAATCATTCAACTCATGATTGTTCACAATCATTCTCATGCGATCCTCAAAGGCATAATCATTTTGCCTCCTATCTTGACAACAGAGCATCCTTGCTCATTTACTCTTGCATCATACATGTGCATCACTTGCACATTTAATATCATTCAGTCATATATATTGGGTCTTAATATCATTCTTCATATCCAAAAACCTCACAAAGAATTAAATCCATGTACTCAAGCGTATACAAACATATACAAACATTCATCATGCAAGGTCATTGCTTGTACCTTTTTCCATGTCATTCATACACGTAGACATATCAGACTTTCAGATCCTTCTCCCAAGGATATTCCAATAATTCTTATGATAAGTCTCATAGAGATACTCATCACTTAGTTTCTCTCTCTGCTGAGAGCTTGCAGTCATTCACATGATATCCACATGGAAGTTTAATCATACATATTCATAACTATGTTCCCCCTTCTGCATGACAACAACTAGTAAGAAGGCATTTTTTTCTCAACTAGTATAAAGTTATTCAACAACCCAGAAATACCATCTGGGCAATTCCAACAATGCCCAAGGCAACAAGACAACTTATCAAGCTTCTAACTGGTTTTGATCAATATACTTTTTTATCAAGGGAATCCTTTTCTAGATTCTTTCTCACTACTACTTGAGCATACTAAGCCATACCTTATATGGATACCATCCACTTCTGGATGTCATCCTGACCCATTGGCCATCTAGAAGTACCCCAACACTTCCTCTACCTCATTCAAGATCAACATTTTATTAATCCTTCTACCTTATCCTCATAGGGTACTACGTACTCAACATCATCAACATTTTACTTATGCTACCATAGTCAGATCATCACTAACCATATGATCACCATATTTTAAATTCACTGGTATACTATAATAAGTATATATGCATGTCATATGCATGCTCTATCTTTGCGATATACATTTCAACATATTTTCGTGCAACAAGCATTATACCCTTGTCTGCAGTGCAGACGAGTTCCACTTACCTATTGTTACGAGGAAAATCTCTTTATGGCTAGGGTAAACCACAACAGATGGAAATGACTGCAGAAATCAAATCTATTCTCAAGTATTCTATGTAAACAAATATGCTAACGAGACAAGATAAAAGGCCTACCTCATCCAGTCGTTCGATGAAGTCCACCATTGAGCACTTGACCCAAAACTATATACCTGTAACTAGTTCTCAACAACCAAGCAAAGAAATCATATGGTGATAATATAAAAGGTTAGCACATTAGATATCATAATCCATTAATATACATAACAAATATTCCCATGGATAATAACTCAAATATTTGCAAGATATCAATTGGACGGGAAAGGAGTATTTCTATTAATAAATTATCAGCATAAGGGAAAATATTACAGACTTCTGTGTCGGCACGGTTCGGAACCGAGAAACTAAGTTCCTTCTAGCTGGGCCTCCACCACTTCAATCCTCCACCAAAGGCAAGATCATAAAAGAGAAACAATGAGGTTATAAATCAACAAGGGAAGAGCTTGGGGGATGAACACTGTGTTCAGACTTAAAGGAAAAAGGGATGCAAACTCAATATGAAGTAAATAATTTCTCCAGAGTAACTTTGCTCTCAAAGTTGAATTCTTTCTCCTCTTTTCCATAGCTCAGAATTGTCCCATTTATAGCCTTCAAATGGAACTGAAGGGCCGAGTCAGAATGCTTCTAGTATATGGAAGGCCAAGGATCACAAATCTCCTATCGTGACATGGAAACTCGATTCCATTTTTCATTTTTGGGCACAAATCCAGATGTATGCAGTCTGTAGTGGTGCAGTCTACATATATGCATGCTATATAGCAGGCAAGGTGTGTACATGTGGAAAAATATGTATTTTTAGCTCTGGGATTTACAAACATGGATGATAAGTCTGCATAGGGAAATGGAAAAATGCGTTCTATGCAAGATTTCATAGGGTGAGGCAAATCTTGCTATAAAATATGCCCCCTAATGTGTGAGGTCAGAGGAGTATCTGTGATGGCTGAAATACATTATAAACAACCCAGAAGTGGAGTGATGGGGAAGCAGCTGGAAGAACTAGTTGTTCATTACATTCTACACTGACTTTACATACATGGTTGCCAATTTGAATTACACTGTAGATCCATGTGAAAATATAACAAACAACTGTCTGTGTCCATGAATAGGCAAATACAAATGCGGTTACATGCCAAAGGATGTCATAGTCACGAACAAGGCCTAGTAGAACCAATCTCAAAACCAATATAAAGATATATGTATACAATGTAGTACAATCTGATCTCCCATGATTACTGAAGTCATATATGTACTGGTCCAATGAAAAGGAAGCAACATCTCAGGAAAGTTGTAGCCACATACTGATGTCTTCAACTCTTCTACATAATCTGCCAAGGGTGCAAGTCTACATCATGTGAATAAAGGAGTTGAGGTTGAACACAATGAGACATCGTTTGATTACTAGTTATTGAGGTATACCGTTAAAAAATGTGAGACAACCTATCGATAATGAAAGTAGTTATCAAGGCACTAAGTACATTCTTACAAGTGTGAATAAAGGAGTCAGTGTAGAACACTTGAAGAATCCATTGATCAATATATATTGATGTATTCCCAACTGTTGATGGTGATAGAACCTACCACTAATGACTACAAGCCTCAAGGTACTCATAAGACTCTAGGTCTCGTTTCCAGAATAGGTGAGATACAGTTGATGGAAGGAGACCTGCTGAAAGGAGATCATTAAGGAACCTCTCATCATCCAGCACAAGGAACAAAACATGAGCTTCATGATTTGGAGGAAATCAGACGAAGAACATATTCACAAACCAACGACCCCGTGCATCTTTTGCATGTGCCAAGTGCAAGTGGTACACGAAAAAGACCCTTTGAATAACATCCAATGAGGAAAATTGATGACAAAGGCAAGGAAACCATCAATAAGGATAATGGCATCCAATACACTACACGAATCCCAATGTGTGAATAGATGTCTTGCCTTCGAACATAAGGGAAACCACCTAGTCAATGAACAATGATGAAATGTCTTCTGTTGGGTTCAAGGCTACCTACCAATGATGAAAGTAGGACCAGGGTGCTATATAGGACTACAATATCATGTGATTATGAGACAAACTGAGGGTATGGCCGACATGCAAAGTCAAGAGATATGAGGAATGACCGTCACAGGTTGATAAACTTCATTTGAACAAGAGCATGAGAGATATGGAAGACTCCAGCAGCATAGACTCGATGATAAAACCATGAGATGCAGGAGGCATCAATGAAATTCTCCATAGGGACTGGAAGTGTAACCAGTCGGTAGAGAATACTTTGTAATGAGCTCAACTTCCTAAGGCCATGCTAAACCCAAAATTATGGTGAAAAATGGACTCAATAACTTTGCGCTTTGTTCAAAGGCGACATGAATTCTACCAATATAAGATAATACTCCCTTCCCGCCCATATTTTTTTGTTTTTTCATAGAAAAATGAATGCAATGATAAAGAGGAGGAAACAAGTGTCGCAAGTAAGAAAAACTAGTTCCAGCAGTGGAACGTACCTATGCTCAATGCAAGGAGATGCATGCGGGATATGGAAACTCAGGGTAATGTTCCCTCCTAGGTATAGGGTGTCAAATTGCAAAGGATTAAACAAGGATCTTCTTGGTTGAGGATACAAAAATTCTAAGGAAAATGGTTTATAACGCAAAGCGAGAACCGACTATAGACTCAATACTGCAAGCAAGGGCATGAGATGCAATCATAACTTAACGCCAAAAAATGTCCTTTTTCATGACATTTAGTCTACTTGGTGTGAAAAAGGGATAAACTTGTGCCAAATAGACGTCCTTTCAAATCCAATTTACGAGTGTGAAAGAGACAAGTTCACTCATAAATCTTTTCGCTTTTTGAAGATGAGTTGGAAAAGAGCTTAAATTAAACTTGGTTGGGAGTCCTCTAGGTAGAAGGCATCATGTTTATGAGTGAGAAATGAGGCTCATCATAAAGTCATGTATTAACTATAAGGGACTCCCGGTCCTATGGAAAAAATCTTTGCATGGGCATCAAATGAAGCAGAGGATCTACCTAGGGCACCCATGTTTGGTAAGTCTATACCACTTGATAATGACACGTCTTATAGAAGATGGAAGGTTTTGTGTCGCAATAAATGGGTTCGTACCTAAGGCATAAAAGTGACAATTATAGGACAATGGAAAAATGCATTATGGAATGGATAGCTATCCTATATACTGGGTAGTGAAAATAGTTGCCCGTGGTTATGAACGATCAACATAACGTTGAAATCTACAAGAATCCCTAGTGAAAACTATAAAAACCAGTTCAATCCATTGTTGTATTAGTCCATTAGGTGAAAAAATGACTCAAAACTATAGAAAGTGGGTAAAAACTATTATAAATAGTAACTAAACCAATTTTTTTTATGTCATTTTGACTTTTTACCAAAATAGTGAAAATTGGACCAAATTACCTTCGATATTCAATTGGTGATTACAGGAGCATCAAGTGACGAAATAAGAAACTGTCTGGACCAGGTAACTCTTCTTCCCCTCCTCTTCCTTTCTAGTGGATTAAAATTTTAAATTAGGTTTCAAATTTTGAGTAAATTAGGGAGAAAATTGGGTAACTCAGTGTATGTGGGCTATCGTTCATCGGGTCGTGTATACATGAGGATATATGTGTCTGTGAAAAATACAGGGTGCATATACTCAACCCTATACACAACTGTAAATGAAGCAACCCGTGTACAAGTCCACAATCAATTATTTCTATGGTTGCTAACTCAAAATTTGACTTTTATCTAGGAGGATGGTGCTAGAATGGAGGGAAAGGGAGCATGAGGAGGTAGATGCTGCTATGGATAGAGATCTGTGGGCTCAAATGGACTTGAAAATATGTGGCTTATATAAATTTTGGGCACTCAAAGGGATGAGGGCTCAGGTGAGGTTGCTTGAGATTCTTGTGGATTATTGGGACCCTGATAGTGAAAGCTTCAACCTCGATGGGAAACCATTGAGGATTGAAGTAGAGGATATACAATTTTTGACTGGGTTATCGCGATGGGGTGAGGTGGTGAACCTAAAATCCCAGGGAGTTGGGAGAGGTGTGAAAATAGAGGATTACATAGACGCTCACTATGTAGCAGGGACTCTGAAGGTAGAGAGTCAACTCCCCATCCGAGCGATAAACAATATTAGCCTCAATATTGTTGTCCTCATGTTGAACAGGATCACAGGATCGGCTTTGTTGCACTAGGCATCGAGGCCTCTCATGTTCTATGTTGTAGAGTGCTTGAGACCCCCAATATATGATTGGTGTACCTCACTACTGGCTAATATGAAGAGCCAATTGACAGAGTGAAAACAAGGTAGCAATAGGAACTTTGGGTTTGCCTCTATCTTATGAAATTTTTTCTTCGAGTGGGTTCTAGGTTTGGGACCTAGAGTTGAGATTCTTCTAAGAGGACCTCACGATCCAGTGATGGCATGGTGGATCAAGGTAATGAGATGACAAAGGGGAGGTAGGGTGCTCACACCCTACAACAAGTATTTCTTCTATTGGTGGAGGCAAAAGGTCATTTCTCTGGATGACTACCCCTATGCAGGGATTGACTTCAGAGGGGACCCTGACATGCCACTACCACCAGGGACCGCCTATGGGGACATAGGTATGTCAAATTTTTTAAACATTTCATCTTTTTTTGTATTTTTGTATAGTGAAACAAAATATTTTTGGATGATGCTTAAGTACTAACTAGACACTTGTGTGACGTAGACGTGGGTCTGCAACGACCGATCAGGCTTCTCTGACATTGTCAGAGGCACCGGGGAGATGAGGCGATGAGAGGAGAAGATGAGAGAGTCCTTCAAAACGTGCAGGGAAACCTGTCTCATTTGACTCAAAGGATTCCAATGGTTTAGGTAGAGGATCTACTGAAAGCCATGCAACGATAAGTGGTTGGTGTGCCCAGAGCTTGGGTGCGACTCTTTCGGTGTCTTGCAAACTCCGTAGTTGGTTATCATGAGACACATTTGGCGCCACAGGAATATATGTCATGGATATTGTAATATCGGTTGTATATGTGTATTGAGGGTGTTAGCCCCAATTTTGTGCTATAAACATCATATTTTTTGAAATATATATCAAACATGGATCTTTGACTTTACTTATATTTACAATGTGTGCATTGATGATATGGTTTTCTTTGCTTTAGCTATATGACAAATGCCAATCTAAAATGAAATTAGAATAAGCATCAGATACATGATTAGAACTCCTAGAAATTTGATAATAAGTAATAAAATCAAACTGTCATTCTAAAACACGTACCCGTAGGAATCATCGAAGTAAAGTAGGATCACACACATGGTAATTGTCATTCAACTGACATACTACTAATTGAGAATCTAGGTGAACCTCTAAAGAGTGAATACCATGTGAGATAACATCGCGCAAAATTTCTAAAATGACGCTATATTCGACCACATTATTTGTGGATGGCCCTAGGCATATGCCACCTAAAGACACCAGTAGACCCTCGGGTGAGTAAACCACCCAAGCTGTGGAAGCCAAGTTCTGTGTATGACGACTGGCTCCATCTGTGAATCCTAGGTAGATCGAAGACTCCATTGACATCTGCCAACCAAGGGAAAACTTGATAAGCAAGATGAATATGAAAATAAAGGGAAAATATATATACACTAAATTACATTAGTATACAAAGAGTTACGCCCAAGATTGGGGCTCAAGTGTAATATCTTTTCAATTAGAGCCCATTCGTGGGCTCGGCCAACATATTTCCTTCATAATATTCTAACTCATAGGATTCTTTTTCTAAGACACGTTGCATGATATATGGACTGTACCACATGGGTTTAAACTTGCCTGCCCCCAACGGTTCTTTGGCTTGATCATACAAGAGGACCAAGTCACCCTCAACATACAATCGAGGACAGACAAAATTATCATACTGGACCTTGACACGTCTTTTGTTTGCCTCGATAGCTGTAGAGGCATCTCGACATTGGTTGTCAAGACTCTCTAGGTGTACAAGGCTTCGCTCGATATCGAAAGTGTCAAGTAGGAGCGCGTCTGCCAACTTAAGAGAAGGGATTTCACATTCAAAAGGTAATATCGACTCCACACCGTGTACTAATTGGAAATGGGAAAATCCGGTGGTAGTCTTGATCGAGGTTCGGTATGCCCAGAGTGCAGGATATAGCATAATGCGCCAGTAATACCTACTCTGGGTGACAGTTTTCTGCAAAATGGTCTTGAGAGACTTATTGACAGCCTCTACTTATCCATTTGCCTGGGGGTAGTAAGGAGAAGAATTACCATGTCTAAACACCATCTTATATGCTAGCTCTTCCATCATTTCATTCTGAAAGTGACTGCCATGATTAGTGACAATCTCAGTCGGGATATTGAACCGGGCGATAATTTGATTAAATACGAAGAAGGTGACAGTCTTCCCATCAGATTTAACTGTAGGCATGGCCTTAGGACACTTAGTAAAGTACTTGATGGCCACGATAATGTGTTGATTCCCCCCAGCCAAAGTTGGGTTGCAATCTATGAAGTCCACCCCCCACTTGGTGAAGGGACTGACGATAATGACTAGGTGAAGAGGGGTTGGATGCGAGCGCATTTTCTAAGTGAACACCTAGCAAGGGTGACACTCCTTAATTGCTTCAATACAATATTTAAATATAGAGGGCCATAAATAACCAGATCACAATTTTTTTTTGGGCTGTCACAAGCTCGGATAGATGACCACCACAAGCCCCACTGTGGAAATTGTTTAGGACTGAATCAACTTCCCTGTGAGTTAAAAAATGACACAGGATATTTTTTATTCCTCGACGATACAAAGTGTCACCGACAATAGTATAATTCTTAGCTTGGTATCTTACACATTGTCGGTCATCTCATGAGAGATGTTGAGGGAAATTCAAAGTTTGAAGATATAGAACAATGTATCCATACCAGGGGTCAAACGATGAGACAAGAAAATTGTGTTTGTCTGCAAACAAATCAACATGGATAACATCCTCATTTAATCGTGGAAAGTTGGATATTAACTCTGCGAAGACTAGTGATTTCTTGGATTTCGTAGAAGCGAAATCGAGATCAAATTCTTGTAAAATGGAAATCCATTTATTATATTTCCCCCTTATGATATGCCTGGTAAGGATGTATTGAAATGGATTGACATTGGCAACCATAGTTGTCTTGCAAAGAAATATATAATGACGTAAATGTTGGACTGCGTGAACGGTAGCCAAAGATAGCTTTTCAACGTGAGAATAATTAAGCTCAGGACTGACTAAGTTTTGACTAAGATAGTATATGACGTGCTCGCAGAGCTCATCATCCTCCTGAACCAAAACCATACCAATCGTCTCCTCGAACGCGAATATATAAAGCAAGTAATCCCTACTGTAGTCAGGAGACTTCAGCAGAGGCACCGATACCAAGGCTTTCTTCAAAGCATCGAAGGACTCTTGGGCTTGCTCATCCCAGATAAAAGGGGTGTCCTTCTTCAAAAGACGCATGAAACCCTTAGTAATATTGGAAAAATCTACTATAAACCGACGTAGAAGGTTAGCCTTCCCCTGTAAACCTTGAAGTTTTCGAATAGTGTGCGAGGGAGACAATCACATTATTGCCTCAACCTTTAACGGATCTACCATGATCTCTGTCTCAAAAACTAGAAATCCCAAAAGACGGCTAGACCTAACGCAAAAGATGCACTTATGAGGGTTCAACCGGATTCTATAATAAATACATCTTTCAAAAACAAGATGAAGGTGCGTAGAGTGATCCGTTCTCTTACGAGAGTGAGAAACAATATTGTCAAGGTAAGCCTCGACTATCTGCTTAAGATTCTGGAATGCGAAGGTCATAACACATTGGAAGGTTGATGTGACGTTTTTAAGGTCGAAAGGCATTTTTCGGTATGTGAAAGTACCCCAAGGAAAAATAAATGTTGTCTTATGTTGATCCTTAGGTTTAATTTGAATTTGGTTATACCTTGAAAATCCATCCATAAAATCAAACACTTTGCTTCCCACACACTCGTCGAGAATCTGATTGATGAAAGGTGTCATGAAGTTATCTTTAGGACATGCTTTGTTCAAGTCATGAAATTCCATGCACAAATGGATGGTTCCTTTCTTATCATTCACAGGAACGGGATTGGATACCCATTCAGTCAAGGGAACCAGGTAGATGAAGCCAACATTGAGTAGTTTCTCTACCTCTGCCTTAATAGCATGGGCCTTTTGAGGATTGACAGCTCTAAGATGTTTCCATACATGTTTAGCATCAAAATACATTCTAATATCATGCTCGACAATACGAGGGCTGATTCCTATCATCTCTTCATATGACCAAGCAAATACATCTTGGAATTCCTTGAAGAGTTCGGTGTAGATCAAGATTTCTTTTGGCAAACAATACGCACCGATGTGTACGCTTTCAATATTTTCAGGGGTATGAGAGATATCGATCGTGACAGTGGGATAAATACTCACCATATTTCCTTTGATATAAATGTCATGTGTATCAAGTGGAACTATGGCGTGACTGACTATCTCACTCAAAGTAGATCAGAAGTCATCTTGTTCGATTCTTTCAGGCTTTGGGAGAAAATAAGAGTGATGATGCATATCATCCCAAGGTTTGTTGGAACCATTCATGGCTTCGATGATAGATTCGTCTGACAGAAAAGTATCATCGAGGAAGTCATGTGAACATGACAACGAAGTGGCCCACACGGGCCTAAGAACAAGATCCTCCTCGTCCGTCGATGAGGTAACAGGATCGGGATCGATGGAAGAGTCAAGAACAACTTGATACACAATTTCGTTGCCGATAGTGGCATGGCCATTCCAACATGTGTTTGACCTTCACAAAATGAAGTCGGGGAAGATAGGGTCCAAGGATCAATAAAATAGGAAGTGCAAAAAGGAATGGACCTCTCTATCGAAATGGGCCTACTGGACATGGCGTAAACGTGGTGAATCGGTGCCATGAAGTCAAAAGTGCCCATAAGGGAGGAATACATTCTGACATCAATATTCTCAGTTGTCGGCTGAGAATTTTCGATCACAGGGATCGACAGTCCAACATATGCATTGGGAATAGCATACGCAAAGGATAACTGGTCGATCGTCACGATCTTCCTTTCATGAGGAAAACAAAGAGTACGGAAGACAGATGACACGACGAAAGTCATAGCATAGGTCCAATTGCATCCTAGTAACAAGTTATAATCAAGAGGTGCATCAACTACCTCAACCTCCACCTCTATCGTCTTCCCACCTAACTGGACTGGAAAGGCAAGAATAATACTATGAGGGCGGAAGGAATGACCGTCAAAAGAAGTCAACATATTCGATGACTTAGAAAGAGTCGGAGAACTGAGAGCTTTCCAACAAATCAGGGACACCACACATGTAGCAACACCTTCATCAACAACCACATGTTTGATGGTATACTTTGAGTAACCCATGTGGATTTGGAATTCTACATGGTAAGGTAAGCGAGGATTCACATCTGTGACATCAAACTTGATAAATTTTGAGCCACTGGGTTCTAGAGCTCCTAATGTAGATAGTAAGGCATTCCTCTATGAAGGACACGTCTAGAGTACCTCCAAATCTGAAATTTCCCAAGGGGTTTGACCCAGGTCCTCAACAATAGAGTAGTTCTGGGTGGCTCTAGCATTTTCATTGTGGGTAGAGAACTTGAGTACTCCTTTCATAATACAAGGTGGTAGCTCTAGTTTTTCAATCTGTAAAGTCATATTCAGAGGAGGAGGAGGAGGAGATTCTAGACCATGTATAGCCTATGAAGAACTATAATCTTGAGATCGAGTGACTACATGAACTTTCACATCGATCATATTGATAGAAAAATGGTCACTATCTTGCAATGACCGGTTTTGACTCCCACCAGCCGCATTTTCAATGTTTGAGGAGCTTGTGGCCATGTGCTGGTTATGTGGGAAGGGATTTGTCAACACGACGAGCGGTAGAGATAATAGCCTTGCATATTCCACAAGTTTGGGGCATAAATGAGTAAGGTGATCGTCTGTGCAAATATTACAGGGAAATTTCACCTTACATCTTTCTCTCTTGCCCTCTCCAACATTATTATTCATCTTCTCATTATTACTATTGTCCTTGGGTTTATTATTATTTTTACCACCCTTACGATTATTATTACATCCTTTCTTCTTATTCCCGCCTAGTTGTTGGTTACCATTTGGGTTGGTCAACGATTGTATAGAATGTACATCTACCAACTGAGTGGGATTGGAAGACACAGACAAATCTTTCCCTCCTACAGACTAGTTTAGAGACAACTCTTTCAAATGGCTTGTCACCAAGTCTGTGGATTTTACATTGGCGGAGCCTACAATTCCATCGGCATGAGGTCTGGGCTTTTGTCTAGGGTCATAGGTTGACCATGGTGTTTCCAAAAGAATGTGGTATAACATCCCAGACTAAGTGTATATAACATCTAACTGCTAGGCTTTGAAGATCACTTCCTCCTTAGTGGTAACCCTGAATGTAGAAACATCCTTCGAGATAGGAGGTTGCAAATACTTAAGGAACTGTTCTAAAATAAAGGTCAGGGGTATGGAGTTCTTAATCAACCTATTTTGTCTACACCACTCCTGGATATGATCCGAGATATGAGTGGTTGTGTCCTGGCGTAAAGTCGACAAAATTTCTAGGCCAACATCATAACGAACTGACAATTGGAAGTGGTTAAGGAAGACCAAAACCATTTGACTAAAGGTCCCATATTCCCCCCTAGGTATCTCGATATGCCATTTCACAACGACCCCAATGAGGGTGCGCTGAAACAATCTTAATCGAATAGAATCGTCATTAAGGGAATTCGAAGAGCACCATAGGTGAAAGGTGTTGATGTGATCACCAAGATCCTCGCCATTCTTACCTTTGAATTTCAGAATGTTCAAAGGAAGCTTGGTGGGGATGGGGGACCATGTAGGATCATGAGACACAAGGTTGTTCATCAACTTAGACAAGTCTGGCATATTAAGCATGGCCAAAAAAGGGAGACATGGTTGTGGCATCTGGCCCCAATCTCCCTGGAAAGATTGTGCTTGAGGAAATGCAACCCATCCAAGGTTCTGGTAAGCACCATGGCCCTATTTGAAATTGTAAAACCCTCCTCTAGGCTGATTCATAAAAGGTTGATTGGGCATCATTCCAATAGGAATGTTTCGATGGGGGTTATTAAAATTGCCCCCAATCGGAGTGGATCTGGGTTGGGGGTTTCCCAAAGCGTGAAACTGAACTCCTCCATGTGTGAATCCGGAGGATAGAGGTGGATTCGTCATGCCAAACATGTTGGTCGGAATTGACACTAAGGAGGTAGGGGTATAGGACAAAAATTGAGAAGAAGCTTGTCCACCAGGTTGGTTGCTCCACCCAGAAGCATGAGGATTAAACCCGAGGTTAAAAGCAGGAATGCATCCCATATTAGGAGTCATTTGAGGGATTTGAGAACCACCAAATGAAAAAGGAGTGTAAGGAGGTGTAGTGCCCCTAAGCCCAATGCTATCATTAGGGCCAACAAATGGGATGGCGTTTGAAAAATGCGAAGTAAAATTAGGCATACCATAGGAAAAAGGACTAGACGCCATAGGGATGGACTGAACATTATATCCCAGTGAGTGACCAAGGGACCCAAATGGGTTTGAGGCAGATATTGAGCATTCACTATAGGACAAGCAATAGTAATGAGAGGTGCCTCCGACACTACAACCTTGGTGGTTGCATGAGTCGAAGGGGTGACATTAACTATAGTAGGTGTGGGAGTTGAAGGGCTCCCAGTGTTCTGAAGACTAGGTTCAATACTCATCCTTGTACAACCACAAGTCTAAATAGTGGAGTTGTGTGTACCATGCCTAATAACTCTACGTCTTTTAGAAGGCAAAGACTCGAAATCTAGTGGTAATTGTAACAAGTGACGGGACCGGCGGGGACGCTGGTCCGACTCCACAATGAATTAAGACTCTAAATACAAAAAATAAATCCTAAGGCCAACTAGTAATCAAAGAGCACACCAAAATTCAAACAACTAATATGCACACAAATGGGGTAAAGTGGTTGAAAGTGGCCTCCCTCCCTAAAGAAGGTATGTCTTTCCCAAGAGGGGCCTGAGACTCCCTGCTAAATATTAGAGGTAACATAATTAGTTATAAGGGACCTCATGGGCTTAACAACCAGTCGGTTAGATCCCCACAAAGAGGTAATCCTCCATAAAGGCTGTGTGTTGTCCGACCCTTATCTGACCCAGGGTACCTGCAGAATAACCCCTGCAAGTAACCTATGTGGCACCTAAGTCAAGCAACTAAGAAACCAATGTATAACCGATGCATAGGCGAGCAATCATAAGTCAGGTCCACCATATGGGCAAGGTAGAAAAGCCCAAAACCTTGAAAGCACCGCCTCTCACGGAGGTAAGGGAACTAACAAGATCCCCAGAAATATCTTTGATGCTAAGAAGGTATTGGGGGGATATCCCTTCAACCAACCTCGCGTGACCTCATGATTAACTCTAGTGTGAGCGGAGCCTCCTGATATTACCAATTATACAATGGATTTCTCCACTCCCTTTATCAGACATATATGTTGATTTAATTGCCTTTGAGAAGTTTACTCACAAAATCCTATTCCAAGGCACTAAATCCTAATCTAGTTTGTGCACCCTAGAAAATAAAATCATGACTAATCAAATTTAAATTATAGCGTTAATTTTAGTGGCCGTGCTTACTCAAAAAGGTATGGTAGTGAAACTCACGATGTTATGATTCAACAAGAAAAGTAAATATGAATATAATGCAAAGTCCTAACTTCAATTTTCAATGAATAATATGCTTCTTAAAACAAATGTAATTTTCAATTTCAACTCTGCAATTTTAAAGTAAAAATGCAATATTTCATTACATGCACTAAGCTAATGACAAAGACTCAAAAGATCAAAATGCCAAGCAATGAAAAATGCCTAATATTTTTGTATTTTCAATATAAGAAAAATGAAAATGCATGGATTGAACAACAACTTGATATATAAAACTCTACTATGTATAGAAACAAGTAACTCAAGTAGGATACCAAGCAATAAGACACCCATCCCAATGTACAAGGATGATCAAAATGAAAAGGTTATGAGAAAGACTCCGCCCAAAAATTCAACCCTAGACGGGTTTCCTGTCATCCCATAGGCACTTAACAATCACTACAGAGACCCAAGAAGACTCAACATATATCAAATCCAACCTAGAAACCACCAAACCCAGTCAACAAGCACAAGAGATTGATGTACGCAACTGTTCAAGGAAACAGAGCGTATGTATGTAGCTTGCATAGGGAAAACCCACGTATATACACGACTGTCAAGCCAAAAACCGCATATATGTTTCAAAAACAAAGCCAGGCAACGAAGAAGGCTGAAAAACTCAGACCCAGAGTGAACAAAGGTTGTCAAGCAATGATACGACAATAAACACAATAGGAACGAGAGCAATCTAGGAACGAGAGCAATCTAAGGAGAAAAGTACTCCAAACCCTAAGAAAAAAGATTCAATCTCCAATATGGTCGACAATTCTGCTACGAGGAAAATCTCTCTATGGCTAGGGTAAACCATAACAGATGGAAATGAGTGCATAAATCAACTCTATTCTCAAGTATGGTATGTAAACAAATATGCTAGTGAGACAAGATAAAAGGGCTACATCATCCAGTCGTTCGATGAAGTCCACCGTTGAGCACTTGACCCAAAGCAATATACCTGCAACTAGTCCTCAACAACCAAGCAAAGAAAGCATGTGGTGATAATATATGATGTTAACACATTCAATAGCATAATCCATTAATAAACATGACAAATACGCCCATGGAATAATAATTCAAATATTTGCAAGATATCAATTGGACGGGAAAAGAGTATTTCTATTAATATACGGTCAATAGAAGTGAAAATGTTACAGACTTTCATGTTGGTACAGTTCGAAACCAAGAAACTAAGTTCCTTCCAGCTGGGCCTCCACCACTTCAATCCTCCACCAAAGGCAAGCTCATAGAAGAGAGAAAATGAAGTTCTCAATCAAATAAGGGAAGAGCTTGGGGGCTAAACAATGTGTTCACACTTAAAGGACAAAGGGATGCATACTCAATATGATGTAAATAATTTCTCTAGAGTAACTTTGCTTTCAAAGTTGAATTATTTCTCCTCTTTTCCATAGCTCGGAATTGGCCCATTTATAGCATTCAAATGGAACTGAAGGGAAGAGTTGGAACATTTCTAGTATATGGAAGGACAAGGATCACAGATCTATTGTCGTGACATGGAAAACCAACTCCATTTTTCATTTTTGGGCACAAATCCTGATGTACACGGGCTGTAGTGGTGCAGCTACATATACACATGTTTTATAGTAGGCAAGGTGCGTACATGTGGAAAAATATGTATTTTTAGATCTGGGATTTACAAACATGGATGACAAGTCTGCATAGGGAAATGTAAAAAAGGCTTTTTGTGCAATATTGCATAGGGTGAGGCAAATATTTCTATAACACCTACCTATTTGCATTCTTGTGCATAGTCATGCCCTTAGCTAATACAAATTTACACTGCTTTAGCACAACCACAAGATTTTGAATTTTCTTGTGTCATTCCACTTCTTCCATGACTTCTTTTATTTTACAAGGGGGTTCACACTAGTAGGAAGTTCTTTTCAGTTATGTCAGGTCAAGTAGGCTGATCTCACCTACTTCCATAAGGCCTCTAGACATGGAGGATTTTACTCCCGATGCCCGATCCTTCATTTAATCAACACTTTTAATTAACAAAGGCTTCATTAAGCCCACTTTTGTAGGCAACCTTGTAACCTATTCAGTTCATTCACATTCAAGTCTTTCTATTAGCGCCTATCATCATAATCCCACTCCTGTAGAAGTGGCTATCATTTACCAAAGAAATGATAGGCTTCTTCTGCCATAGTCTAGCATGATTCAATCTTGTTGGGTAAAAATCCCAACTGAATTTTAATATGCATCCTTCTCCTCAAGGAAATTATGTAGATAGTTTCCATACGACATTAATATTCTCAACAGGCTCATCTTAGCCTTGGTAAACTAGTCTTTGAATCATGCTTTTCTAGATAGGGTAGGGAAGGTTTCCCTCTCCCTTAGAGTCCTATAAGAAAGAAAAATAATCACTTGACTCTTTCGTGAGCCCAAGTAGTCCAAGTGTTGTTTCCCACTCTGATACCAATTTGTAACACACCCGAACCCTAAGTACCCTTTTTAGGCATGGGGCATCAAGATTTCACTTTCCTTAATCATCTTGAATCCTCCTTCTGGGATATCCATCCTCTTCTTCTCATCAAGAGCTATCTAACAACTGATACCTTGCTCGAATCCGAGCTCTGTATTGGGGGTTACTCCCTTCAAAACTTCTTCAGGTATTATTGGTCAAGGGCCACATGGGTTCATCTCATTCTTACCATCCCAAGTTCCCTGAAGTCCTGAAGTTTCCCTAGCGCACTTGCATGTATGGTGTAAATCCATCCACTATTAAATCTAATGGCAAAACTGCATCCTTGTTTAACACACAGGTTTACGGGAATTCGATGTTCGACACTTCGGTGTTGAACACCCCTTTTTCTTTCGCTGTGCATGTCCTCCAGAGTCTTGAAATCTTGAACTCCCGAAGGACCCCAAAAACTTTCCACGTGGCTCTGACCTTCAACCCTTTTGGATTATCTAGGATACTACACCCCAAACCTCCATAGTTCTGAAGCCTTGGAATCCTGAAGGGTCCACCCTTACACGTGATAATGCATTAAGGGCCGAAGGAAGGATATGTGGGTCCCAATTACTCCACCCATTGTTAGGCCAAGCGAGTATGTGTTAGGGGGAATGACACATGACACGACATATATGACATATGACCCCATCAATGGGTGACATGTGTCATGTTCTAACGGGGACATAAGGTCTGTGAAAATTATAAATCAAGGTGACACATGGCCCATCGAATGTGGCTCCACATCACCTTGGGTGACATCAGCATGCCACACCACTTATGGACTAATAGCCTTCCAATGCCCCTTATATTCCACGATCGAGTTGGGTCCACGTAGACCTAGAGATCTACGACCTTCATTGCTTCGCGACTTCAATGTTCGGGGATTTAGCTGTGTAATTTCCCTTTTTCTCTCGGAGTGGTCAATGATGGAATGACCACGGTCTAGATCGAACGATCAAGAGAGGCCTTGAAGCTTCTTCGGATTGACGATCCTCATCACTTAGCGAGTTCAACATTTGGGGGCTCCACCCATTTAACACCCCCTTTCTCCTGGAGTGGTCAACGCTAGACTGACCACGACGTAGATCCAATGGAAGAGTTTTGGGAGAATATAAGGTTGACACATGGCCCAATCAACTAGTGACATCTGTCAAGGTCTATTTGACCCCTAAGGTATGTGAAGGTCCCGAATCAGGGTGACATGTGGCACACCTACTATGGGTACATGTTACCATAGGTGACATCAACACACCACGTCACTCTAGATTTCAACGCTCCGATGATATTCTCATTCACCATCATGTCGAACATCCCAGAGTAGGACTTCATTGGAGTACTTTACGCTAATCCTTCCACTATTTGATCGGACGGTTGGGAGAGGTTCTCAATGGAATCCCTAGATCAATGACTCATATTACTTCGCAACTCCATCATTCTGTGGTTTTGGTGTTTTAACACCTATGTTCTCCTGAAGTAGTCAATGCCAGATTGACCACGACGTAGATCCAACTGTCAGGGGAGATCCTAAATGTCCTTGGATATATGGCCCGTGTTACTTCACAACCGATAAGTTGATCGGGGTTCAATAAGGGGATGGATCCCACGCCGAGGGTAAATTACCACCAATTTTCAGTCAACTGTCAAGTTACCAGTCTGATAGTTCACCTTCGACGCATTTGGATGTTGCAATGTTCATTCACTCCAGAGGTCTAGACTCCTGGAGTCCCAAAAAATTTATCTCTTGTTTTGAATGTAGCAAAGGGTCCCAGGGTCCTGATCCTATGGAACTCTGTTGAGCTCCAGGGGCTACACTCCTAAATCTTAGAAAAAATTTGGTTAAGCCCATGGGTGTGAGCTCGTGGTTACTTGGACAACTGGTTTTAAGGAAGCACCTTCCATTCACAGAGCTCAAGTTATAAAACAGGGAAAGGTAATTCGAGGGATCGACCAGACTGAAATGGTCTTGTAGAGTCTATCCCAACTCTTTACTTGTGGAATTGATACATGACTAGTCCCTTTGATTAATCTTCTAACTAGTACAAAGGCCAAAGCCTTATGTCCCAAATTCATTTAGAAACCCATTACTGATAGTTTTCCCTTTCTAGGTAGAAGTAAGCAAAAAACCATTGACAGGGTATAATGGTCAAACTCTACCTCAAAATAGTATTCGGCTAGACCACCAGAGTCACAATTATCTAACATCCAAACAAGATACACTAATATTCCATAATCACTATATATCAAGGATGTATTTGTATAGAGAAAATACAAGCATTCAATCATACATTTAAATTTAAGTTAACAGAGTCTATGGAATACTCATCTATTACAGTTAATAGTCGACAAACTGACTGTGGGTGTTCACCTCTCCACCCAATCGTAGGATCAGAGGTATTCATTCTTAGTGATCTGGACACCCCCATTCTAAGCCATGATATCACTAAGGAACTTTTGCAGTTTCTCATAGATTATTTCTCTATCACAACCTCTGTGATGTTTATCATATTCTCCCTCAACATCAAGCTCATGACCTTTTGCTCACGTCAGGTTTTATGGGTTCTCTCTAGTAATGAGAGAAAATTATTATTTTCCTTTCTTCCTCTTAGCATATCTGGGTCGCATGCCCTCTGTGGGCATGGTCTCCTTCTTGTTTTCTTTTGTGTGCATTATTGCACACCTTTTTCCCTCCCCATGAAGGTTCTGGACTTGCCCTCTTCATTTTGTTAGAAAGTACTTGGGTCAATCTGGGCCTGTAGGAAAAACCACCCTCTGGGGTACTTCGGGCTGACAATTTTATATCCCTTCAGCCAAACCCTCAATGCTTCCATTCATTGGGGTAGTTGATTGTTCAACCATCAATCCTTTTCGAATTAACTGATTTTTCCTTGGAATCAGGATGAGGCTTATTATTTCAACAAAGAGAATTTGGGGTCATTTTGACATAATGAACCCTCTCTATTGTTCCCTCACTATTTCCTCTAGTGATATCATGGCCATTACTTCAAGGATTCACCCCCATAGTTAGTTATTGAAAATCTAAACAATAATACATTTGCATTGTTCTCGTGCCATAACACGATGATCATAATTAATGATTAATTACAAACTAGGGGAAGCAAGGATGTCACATATTTGTTGCAATTAGAATTTCTATGGTTGGACAACCCCATTCCAGAACATTATACCATTATGGAAACTTGGATTTCTCTCAAGAAATTCTAGGTAGGGCGTAAAGGCCACTCTCCTTCAATGATAGTCAACAACAAGAATCCCCTTTACCCACTAAGACCAAGGCCACCATGAATCTCTCAGGTGCCTTCCTAGGTGCCTATCTTAGAAAAAGGGAGTCCCTTCCCCACCACCATAGTCCCTCAACGACCTCCCCTCTCAATTTTATCCCCTCACTTAGCCTACACTAAATTCATGGCCCTCTATGCTCAAGTTGGGTCTAGGTTTTTCTATGCTAGAATCCAACATCAAGATCACTTATAATCTCTCTCTCTTCCTATGAACTCTCTTATCCTTTCAACTCATGCCCTCTCGTGCATGGTTCATGTACTTCTTCTTCTGGGAAATTCCCTTCTCTCCCTTGATTTTATTCTCTTGCTTCTCTCTTAATCCTCTAAGGATGATCCCCCAAAACAATGTGGTACTTAACTATACTTCTAAATGTCAATTTTTTATTGTTCTAGCATCTCCCTTATACTTTCATGAAGGAGGGTAATTAACTACTCAACCAATGGGCCTCTCCTTATTAACTTTCTTTTGGGTTGTGGAAAATGGAGGAAAATATACTTCAATGAATTTATGAACTAAGTCTCTTTTGGGTGAAGGTTAGATAATTGAGTAGGCAAGATAATCCCTAAATCCCCCTCACTAGTTTCCACCTATGGTATCATGGTCCATACTATTGCGCCTCCTCAGTCAGTTGTTTGAAATTTCTTTATTAAATAAAAAAACATTTACATTGTTTTTAAAGTTTCAAATATCCATGTCGTGACTCACAACAATATTAAGTCATAGTCATAATTCCAAATTGGGGAAAATAGGGTGTTACAATTGTTTTATTAGATGATATTATTTCGTTAATTATGACATTTATATTTTTAATATAGATTGAATTTTTAAATGTCTATCTAACAATAGTTTCCTCTTGAATTTTAAAAATATTCTTGATGCAATTGGGTATATAGATGTCAATTTGTTGACTTTTGGAATTGATATTTATTTTTGTTTTAACCGATTAATTTTAATTAATAAGCTTTACTTTTTTTTCTTAAGTAAGAAATTGATATACTTTTTTTTTTCTTGAGAAAAAAACTTTATATTCATAGGGAAAATGAATATACATATTCCAGTCTTGCCCAAGATGGTAGACTATTATAGGTACCAAAATGCAGTTTACTACCCAAAAGACCTAGTTACATTTTCATAAGCTTGAGTTGTTTCTATCTTATTTTCATTTCTTTTCAAAATATTTCAAAACTGTTCATCACATCTGCAAAAACCAGGAAAATGACAAAAAGGTATCGCTAAAGATGGAACTCCATCATATCCACCTCTTCACCATAGATAAATTGATAGATTCTCAGGGCCCTAGTTGGAAAATAGTTGGAAAAACGAGATATTCCTTAGACAACAGATCAACCTTTTCATTCAATTCCCTCTAGATATGACAGAGGGATATCCTTTGAAAACAAGACAATAAGGATTTTGTATCCTGGATGATTGGATCCAACCATAAATATGAGACCTAGGCCTTATGATTTGCACAGTTTATGACTGATTTGGAGTCGCCAAGAACCTGTGATGTTTTGGCACCTTTCATTACAACTGCATCCAAGAGAGTCTATAAAGAAACAAAATACACCCAATTGTTGGATACCCTTCCTGGAGAATAACAAATATGGAGAAAGTGACTATGATAAAGATTTAAGACTACACCTACTCCACAGAGCGGGCTTGGCCCTAGCTGGAACCATTGAAGAAACCCCATGGGGTTTCCAAATCCAATGCTAAAATTACTAGGCATCTCAGAGGCTTCTCCTTATCTTCAACTACAAATTTCTTCCCCATCTTGATTATATGATCTGCGATAATTTCAACCGAGATATATTTGTTGTTGAAAATAGTTGAGTCCCATGCCCACCATATACTGTGGATGAAAAAACAAGGCACCCCTTTAAACTGAGAGATGGAAGAGTCCATTATCCAATGCTTGAAACACTCCTCCAACTTAGACTGTGACCAAAAAGCCTTTACGCCCAACTCTAATTTGACTAGCCTAAAAATCCATGTTGCATATGAAAATTCAACAAAGAGGTGAGAGGAAGACTCATCATGAGTTTTGCACAAAGAACACTGTCCAGGCCCATACCAACCTCTTTTGAGGCAAATATCCCAATTAATTAGTTTGTCAGACAAGGCGAGCCACATAGATATTTTTCACTTAAGAGGTGCACTCAACATCCATAGAAAGTTCCACCACTACCTTTTTTCCTTGGAGAAGGAAAATTCCATAGCATCCTTGTAGCCTAGCTTGGAAATAAAAGCACCATTGAGAGGGTTTTTTGACCAAACGAACACATCATTTTCATTAATTTTTAATCGAATGAAATTTTCCACTAAATTCCCAATGTATCGATTCCATTCAATTGTTAAACCACCCTCCAAACCCAAATCGACCGAAGACTTCCAAACCCAGCGGTCGGGAGGCTGAGGATAGGAGGCCATCGTATGATCCAAAGAAAAATGACCAGGCTCCCTCACTACTTAGGGTAAAGGCCCAAAAAATTGAAATTTATCCATGGCTCCTAGCCAAGAATCTTCCCCCGACTTGAATTTTCTACTGTTACCAATGCACCACGCAGACCACCTTCCGATGAACGAAAAGGCCGAGAGCAGTTCCTTCCATACAATGGAGCCTTTGAGGGACTTTTTTCTAAGGAAATACCAATCCTTGATTGACATGTTGGGAAAATATTTGGATTTTAAAACTCTCCCCCAAAGGGAAGTGCAATGAGTGAGCCTCCATAGACTCCTCCTAGCCAAGGCTTGAGTGAAAAAAAAAAAATTCTTGAGGCCCCATCTGCCCATGGCCTTTGAGAGGGAAATGTGCTTCCAAATTATAAGAGGGATTCTCCTTTATTTCCACACACATGAACAAAGGAATTGAAAACAAATCTTGTGGATATTAGTAAGAATCCCCTTAGGAGGTGAGGCTAAGGAAGTCAAATAAACAAGGATTCTTTCCAAGACAGATTTGAAGAGTGTTAGCCTTCCTCCTCATGGAAACAACCTATTTACCCACACAGAAAGATGAGATTCAACCCTTTTCACCAACCAAAGCCAATCATTAATCCTATAAGAATCAAGATTGAGATATGATCCTAAATATTTGAAGCCTCTTTTGATCTCCTTATAGGGAAAGGAAAACAAATTTTCAAAATAGTTGGCGACCCTTGCCAATACATTATTAATATAGAGGTAGGATTTATCCAAATTTAGATCCATACTTGTGGAAACATAGAAACGAGACAACACTTCCTTCAAAATAGTTGCATTTTCCTTAAAACCCATCGAGAAAATAAGAACGTCATTGATGAAGAGGAGATGAGAGACGACCTCATTGGCAGACACCTAAATTCCCTTAAGGGCCCTCGAATCCTCTGGATTCCATTAATAACTTACTCAAAGCCTCTACTACCAATAAGAATAGAAAATGGGACATGGGGCATCCTTGCCTAAGACCACGAGATGCCCTGAAAAAAGGAGAAGGAATCCCATTGATCAGTAATGTGAAGGAAACCGATTTGATGCACCCCATGATATAGTTGAAAAAAGGCAGAGCCATCCCTAATTTTATCGGGACCAGTTTGATGAAAGACCAATTGGCTATGTCATAATCCTTATAGAGGTTGATCTTTAATATGGTTGCCTCCAAATTAGACCTCTTTATAGAATGAAGATATTCGTGAGCTACAACCATGACATCATGAATATGATGGAATTGAAGAAAACCAAATTGTTCCTCATAAATAATAGAACTAAAAATTGGCATCAATATTTTGGTAATAATCTTGGCCACAATTTTGTACATCGCATTATAGCACAAGAACGACCTATAATCCCCTACCAAAGAGCCATATTATTTCTTAGGAATCAACATGAGGAAAGTTGAATTGAAATAAGAAATAATTTTCCCCAATCATTGAGACTCTCTAACCATCAACATAAGGTATTCCTTAATTAAATCATAAAAACCTGTGAAAAAATTCTCCATGAATCCATTAGGGCCTGGGCACTTCCCCTTTTTCATGGAGAAAAGAGCGTCATGAACCTCCTCCTATGACACTTCTTCCAACAAGCTTTGGTTCATCTCATTATATATAGCCCTACCAAAATTTGAAATTACTTCCAAAATTTCCTAGATGGAGCATCCACATGGCTCGCTGAAGAGCTCCTGAAAATGCCTCACCCTAGTTTTTTCCTTTTCGATAAAGGATATAGAATTACACCCATCTGGCCTACTAATTTTCTAGATTGTGTTTAAGTTCTTCTGAAAATTAGCAAAATTGTGAAAACAATGAGTGTTGTTATTTCCCTCCTTTATCCAAATTTCCCTGCTCTTTAGTTTCCACATGACTTCCTCTTTTTTGAGAGGGGATCACATTTAGCTTCTAAGGATCGAATCTCAGTAAGAAGTGTAGTAGTGTAAGGACCTTCTATCGTGACAGTGGATTTGTGTAATTTTCTCCTCAAATTCCAATAATTTCTCTTTGGAGTATATAGAAAAGAATTTTACCCATGATTTGATTGCTTTCTTGACCTGAGAGAGGTTTCTCACAAACTAGGACATGAGTTTCGACGAATCACTCGGATTCAAATATGTCCAAGCAGATTCCACAAGAGCTCGAAAATTGACCTCACATAACCAAGAAGGATTAAATTTGATGGGGGCATACAATAAATCCTCTCTTCCATAAAATTTTAGAATAATGGGCTGATGATCTGAAAGTCCCCCGACAGAGATAGAAGATTTCAGTCTAAGATTTCTTCCCAAAGAATCCTCCAAAACTAGAAACATATCCATCCTCTTTGAGACCGAGGCATCATTAGAATGCATGTTGCTCCATGTCAGGGAAAAGTTTACACACTCCGAGTCTACCAGGTGAATATTTTCCTGAAGGGAGGAAAACCATCTACTCTAAGGGTCAGGATGGGGATGATCACCCCACACCTCTCTAAGGGAAAGAGTGAATTTTAGATCCCCTCCTACAATAAGGTTTGGAATGGATAAGACACCATAAGACTTCAAGTTATCCTAGAAGGGAATACGCTCCACATAAGTCCCATAGACATTGAGAATATTGAAAGAAAGGCCTAAATCCCTAATTTCCAATGTCCAAAATCATAGATTGTGATGAAGAAGAGAAAGAAGCCCTGCATGTTTCCCCCCAACCTGTAATAATCCCCCCAGAAAAACTAGACACATCTAATGCATTGAAGGACCGGTTCTTAAACCAAGACTCTAAGACTACGATGGATTTAGACCCCTCACACATGGTTCCCTATATCAAAACAATATTCAAAGGATGACTTTGAATTAGACACTTGAGAGATAGTTTTTTTCGGGTGCTCCCAAAATCCCTTGCATTAAAAGATACAATGATCATTTTGAGGGACCAACTAGGGTCATCTCTACTCTACAGATCCTTGATAAGGTTGTGTGTTTACCTTTGTGAATATCCATGAATGCTTTCTGTTGAGCCTTATGAATGTTGGATTAACGACCTACCAGTTTCACCTGGATGAGGTCCAAGTCAAGCCCCCCAGAGGAAGCACAATCGTCAAGCTAAGAGGCACATGATCGAAGAAGATATAATTTTTTTTAGGGAGGAGGAGATAAGGGGTCTTTGGAGGGGAGTTCGGGGGGATTTCTTTCACATCGAGAGTAGAACCATAAGTGTCCAAAAGGGCCATGGGGGGAGAGATAGAGGGAACCAAAGGGTTGCAAGAAGGAGGACCAGGAAAAGAGGGGAATATGATGGGAGGCAGAGGTAGGTCAGAGAGGAGGGAAGATGGCTAATAAGGGACTTATATCAGTGAGGGAAAGGAGGGATTCGAAGCCAATGAACTCCCTTCAAAGTCAACATAAGTAGGATAAGTATCAATCGTTAATAACATACTACCATGGGGGAGTAAAAGAGACGAATTTCACTTTGGGGACACCTCAAGCGACTAATCAGAAAACAAAGGAGAAGGGGAAGTCAAAGAAATGGGAGCAACATAGAAAGGGGGAGATGTACCAAGAGAAGATGGGAGAGGATCCCTTCATCGCCCATTTGAAGGTGAAACCTTCATACCAAAATTCTTACGAGCACTTGAATTTTCCAGGGAAAGATTGACATCGATTCTTTCCTTCGTTCCATTTTTTACCCGTGTCTTCTGATTATGAAAGCAAGGGAATGATTCCTTTGTGCAATTATTCTAGACATGGCCAATTTTGTGGTAAGCGAAACAACAAAATGACATGGACCAATAATCAACCCATTGAGGCGATGATTTGTCTCCATGAAACAACAAGAATTCACCCACCGAGCCATCCCTCAGGTCAACTTCGACCTGAACCCATGCCCAACTCTGATCCTCCTTTGTTTCCCATCCTAGTTCTAGGGCCAAAAAATTCCCAATATTATTTCCCAAAGAAACGAGGGAGACCTTCAAACAATAATCCAATGAAAAACCTGGAAGGATTGCCTAGACTTTCTACATGGATTTGTGAGACCTAGTCAGGTCAAAATCCACACTCCAACATTGAAGGATGAGTTCAGATGACCCTCAACACCAACTCTTAGCTAAGACTGCTTCACAATCCTTGACACATCTAAAAATAAAAACTATCCAACCTATTATGAGAATATGGACTGTCGATTGATAATCTAGCAATGGAAGCCATTGATGATCTAGCAAGCAAGAAAAATCCTCTTCATGAACATTCTTCCCATGAAACCACCCAAAAAGGTTTTTTATAGTGAAATTTGGTACTTTTAAAAATTCAATGTTTTTCCCCACCACCATTTCAAATTTTCCTGGCTTATGACGAATTCACTTCGACCTATTAATGCCCGAGGAGCCTAAAAAAATTGTTTGGATTGCCACCAAAATTGGATGGCCTACTTCTCCCTCCGATGAGGATGAATCATAGGAGGGATCACATGGGGGGGAGGGAGGAAGAAGAGTCGACGTAACAATCACATAATGGTTTGATTCAAGTTTGATACACCGAAAGTAATCCCTGCACAAGACTTTGGAGGGTCTGAACTACCAACACCATAAATCACATTAACCATGCTTTCCCTGGGACCGAAATGAAAAGGAATGGAGTAATAGTCCTCCTACTTGTGAAAAAAACTTACGAGGGGAGGAATTTCCTCATAATTGATTGAATCCCAAAACTATTCCATCGCCATGTGGGAGGGGAAACCAAGGAGATTCAAGAAGGACAACGAGTTAACTCTGACTGGTGAGCTCCAAGAGAGGGGGGAGAAAACAACGTTGGAAAATAAAATGAGTTGGGACGAGGATGTTGAGGGGGATAGAACCTCCAGAAGGATTGAAAAACGATTATGTGAGAGGAAACTATGGAACAATCATGAAGGGAGGAGAGGAAAAAAGACATAAAACTAGTTGGTTGTCACATGGGATGGGAATAGAAAGAGAACGCGGGGCCGCTAGAGACCAGAGAAGAAACTGCTGAAAATATAACAAAGGGAAAAATTGAGGATTAAAAGTAAGAAACCTATTGTAACTCTATTGTAGGTTCCCTGAAGAAAACCATAAAGCTAGAACCCATCCATCAAGCAATTGATTTACTTTGTTTTATTAGATAAGAAATCGATTTATCCTTGTTGTTTTACTTTTATGAAAATGAGTTGTGTGTAAGTTTAGAAATGCCCAACGTTTTGAGTGGACACTCCACCCATCTTCAAGGACAAATAAAACTATAAAACGATAGAACAAGTGTTGGCGATATGATATAAAAGAGAAAATTTGTGGATAACCGTTGGAGAATTAAATTAATGGATTGTTGTAAATTAAATTGATATAATGAAGCAGAAAGGGAATAATTTAAAATCTAAAGGTCAGGGGTTTGATAATAATATAACCATTAATATTAGGAGGAAAAACGTAAAATAAGAAATGGAAAATTATTAATTAAAATATGATAAGAAATTCGAGGGATAAATATTTGAAAAAAAATGGGGGTTAATATGATACAAATAAAAGAAAAATAAATTAACTTTTAAAAATCTAAATGCAATAATTATGACAAGGATATTTAATGAATTAAAACTACAGGGAATAAATAAATAATTAAAAAGAGTACCAAGAAATTAAGAACAAAATTATATAATATCCATGTTTTTAATCCTCGTTTTCGCGATGTATAATGTAAATATGATGTATGGTCGTGGGCTCGACTATGTAATATGTAAACATTGTATATGATAGTTATAAAATAAAATGTATCATTGGTTGCAGATGGACATAGACAAAGTAATGGAGGCTAAGTTTCCACAAGAAAGGGGAAGGTCTAAGAGGGGGTCCAAGGGGAAATTATTCATGTTTATAATCCCAACCCACTTTCTAAAATTATTATTGTGTATAAAAATTTTAATTTTCTCTTGAGCGTAATAAATCCCCAATCATTAAACACATGTAAGAGGGTGGGAGTGAAAATTCACTTCACATAGTTAATGAGAGCAAGGGGGTTGAGCACAATTGACATTAGAGAATGTGAGAGTCAACTTGTATGGGAAAAAGGGAAATTTGAATGGGTATGATAGGCAGTTTTTGGGGACAACAAGGGAGTGCAAAGTGGCAGAGCTTGAATACAACCATAGTGGGCATGTGTGATAGCTTGTTGAAGTTTTAAATTCATGAAGAAGCAAGTTGTTAGGCATGTAGAGTGAGATTCTCTATGAGATATTACTCCAGGAGCAAGTGAGCTTGTTGTTGTGAGTTTTTCCTATGGAAGATGACATCCCTGGAGTCCTTAGCAAGAGAGACTTCTATCCAACTTGTGTTGGAGCCTTGGAGGAAAGTGGAAAGGCCCAAGGGACTATGTGTAGTGAAGGGGGTTCCCATTCCTTGGGTTGTGCAGATTGAGGGGAAGAGAGTTGGTGGATTGGGATAGTTGTAGGAAACAAATTCAACTTGTGGGTTATATTGGGTTGTGAGTGGAAAACTAAGATACCCCTTTATTATGGATTTGTAGCCCCAACTCGAGGGTGATTTTCTACTAAGATTTGGAGTAGAAAATCTACAGTTGGATGGAACATCCATCCTATATAGCTTATTGCACATTTGTTGATAAAAGATAAGAATTTTATCTCAAATTTTCTATTCTTATTTATGGGATTTATTTTTTGTGCATAAACTTTGAGTTTTAAGCATTTATATGTTGTTGTGTGGTGTTACTTTAGCTACATTCATGTTTTAAAAATGTTGTTATTTTCATGGGAATTTTTAGCATGCATGCATTTGATTTAATTAGTATTAGAAAAATTTAAATTGTTGGGTTTAGTAGAGGGGGCACTACATAGTGGTATTATAGTTTTTGGTTTAACACCAGACTTGTATGGGCCAATGACTAGCGAGAATTTGAAAAATTCGTTATTGTAGAGTTTTGATCCATGACAGATTTGGGGAAATTTGTGAAACCATAGTGAAATCCCCAAATTTCTCAGCAAATTTAGGTCAAATTTGCACTCAAAATAATCTAGGAGATGATCAATGGCCTCAACTTTCAAGTTGAAGAGTTAAATTTGGTTTGGTAGGTCGAATTTTGTGTTTTCATGGTGATTTAGGAGTTAGTATAATAAACATATTAGATCACATTCGAATTGGTGATCAATGGCCGAGATTAATTTTGGATTGGTCAAAATTCCATGTTCAACGAAGAAAATTTCTAAAAGATTATTAAATTTTCAAAAATCATAAATTTTCAGGATTTTTGAAAAATTATGTACAGATGATGATGTGGAATGTACCCGTTCCATGGACTAACAGGGTCCACATTGGGAACACTATGGTGGTGGAAATGAAGGGTCATCACATAGAGTTTGATGAATCAATGGCTGATATTGCATTTGATTTTGAGATCGATGGCCAAGATTCATCTTATATTTGGTCAAAAACTTCTAAGTTTTCGAGGTTCAACGAAATCCTATGAAGAAATGATTTTTCGTAGATCAACGATGAAGGAAATAGTGGACCACTGATGGAATTTTTGAGGTTCGGCGAAATCCTATGAAGAAGTGAATTTTCGTAGATCGTCGGTTGCTTAAGGGGTTTTTGGGGTTGGAGAAATCCTATGAAGAAGTGACTTTTCATTGACCATTGATGAAGTAAATCACTAATGACTGATAGATTTTTTGGGGTTCGGTGAAATCATATGAAGAAGTGACTTTTTTTAGATCACTGATGAAAGAAATCACTAATCATCGATGGAGTTTCCAAGGTTCAATGAAATCCTATGCAGAAGTGACTTTTTCACCAATTGTCGATACAAAAGAAATTTGTCAATCACCGATGCAAAGAATTCACTGATTACCGATGCAAAAGAAGTTTGTCGATCACTAATGAAAAGAAATTCATCGATAGCCAATGCAAAAGAAATGCACCGATCATTGATGCACATAATTTGTCGATCGCCAATGTAAAGAAATTTTTCGATCATCAATGTAAATAAATTTGCCAATCACCAATGCAAAGGAAATTGTCGATTGTTGATGCAAAGAAAATCATCGATCGTCGATGAAGGGTTTTCACAATCACCAAAGAAAATCTAGAGACAAAAACTTGTTTTTGCCATAACATGAGCATTTCAGCTAAGATTTGGATGAAGTTTAAGGGACATGTGTCAGTGGGACCCATGGGCCAATTCTACTTCAATTTTCCAAAAAGCAAAAATTAGTGACTTTTGGAGATCTGGGTCATGCTAAGTAACCAGGTCCCAAATAAAGATGAAATGTTTACAAGGAGTCAAAAAAGTAGGCATGAAGATACCTAGTTTGGATTCTAGAGAAATTCTAAAGGAGTTGAAGTGGAGGTGCTCAAACAGGACAAAATCCACTATTCCCTGACACTTTTTGGGGATTTATGAAATCTTAAGAGGAAAAGGGACCCCAGATCACCAATCTAGAAACTTTTATTTAGTCAATATTTTATCTACTCATCATTCTAGAAAAAAACAAATTGAGGGATTTTTCCTAGTTTTTCTCAATTTGGGAGATAGTCAATTTTCGCTAAAAATTCCAAGTCTAGAGAAAATGTAAAAGTGCAAAGTCATTCATTCCATATTTATACATAATTTAACTAGAGAATATGATTCCAAATCCAAGAGTTGATGTGTGTTCACAATCATAAATCCTATTTATGCGTGATATAAACAAATTATGATTCCTGACCAATTTTCTATTACAGAAGAAAAAAGATGGCCTTTCAACAAAATTGCACTAGTAAGAACATAACACAATTGAGTGGAAATGAACAACTTTAGAAGGCTGTAAATTTTAGCTCATAACTCATAATGAGAAATGAGTACATTTGTTGGAAATATAATTCAGAGGAGAATGTTTGTAAACAATCAAAATTGGATTCCAATGCATCCATACTTCTCATAAATTCAACTGAAGAATAATTTGTAATCTAATTAATGAAATATTTTACAATATGTATGATTCTAACAATAATTGTTACATGTACATTTTTGCAGAATTAGTGTTATAGCAATATTTTCCTCACCCTATGCAAATTTGCTCAGAAGGTCTTGTTCCATTTCCCTATGCAGACTTAAAGTTCCGTTTTGCAAATCCGAGAGCTAAAAACATTATTTTTTCACATATACATGCCCTATGTATTATACAACATGCGTATACGCAGGTTGCACCACTACAACCCACGTACATTGGGTTACGTGCCCAAAATTAAAAAATGGTGTCGGGTTTCCATGTCACGTTACGAGATCCATGATCCTTGACCTTCCATATATTGGAAACATTTCGAATCAGCCCTTTAGTTCCACTTGAAGGCTATAAATGGGCCAAATTCAAGCTATGGAAAAGAGGAGAAGAATTCAAGTTTGAGAGCAAAGTTACTCTCGAGAAATTATTCACTTCATATTGAGTCTGCATCCCTTTATCCTTTGAAGTCTGAACATGTTGTTCATCTCCTAAGATCTTTCGTACATGATTGATAACCTCATTGTCTCTCTTATATGAGATTTCCTTTGGTGGAGGATTGAAGTGGTGGAGGCCCAGCTGGAAGGGACTTAGTTTCAGCACGGTTGGCGACCATACTGGGGATAGAATCATCTTTTCAGGGTTTGGAGTGTTTTTCTCCTTTCATTGCTCTCATTTATATTGAGTTCCTTGTCGTATGACTGCTTGACAACCTCTATTCATTCTGAGTCTGAGTTTCTTAGCCTTCTCCTTAGCCTAGCTGTGTTTTAACACATATACACGGGTTTTTACCTGACATTCGCGTATATACGCCTGTTGTCCTTTTGCAAAAGGCGTATATACGCACTTTTATCCTAAACAGTCGCGTACATCACCCTTTTTTGTTTGGTTGTTGGGTTTGATGTTTGTTGGGTAAGTTTTGATGGTTGTTGAGTCTTCTTGGGTCTTAGTTGTGACTGTTAAGTGTCCGTGGAATGATAGGAAACCTTTCTTTGGTTGAATTTTTGGGCGGTGCCTTTCTCATCATCCTTTACATTTGATTGTCCTTGCATCTTGGGATTGGTGTTTTCTTCTTGATATCCTACTTGGTTTGTCTCTGTTTACACACAGTAGAATTTTTATATCAAGCTGTTGTTCGGTCCTTGCATTTTCATTCTTTTATATTGAAATTACAAAAATATTAGGCATTTTGCATTGTTGGCATTTGATCTTTTGAGTCCGTATCATTGATATTAATACATGTAAAGAAATATTGCATCTTATTTGGAATTGTAGAATTAAATTGAAAATTTCATTTTGAAAAGCATATCATTTAGTGGGAATTGAAGTTAGGACTTTGCATTTTATTCATATTCATTTATTTTACTTGCTGAGTCATAACATCACTAGTTTCATGACCACACCTTTTTTGAGTAAGCAAGGCCACTAAAAGCAATGCTGATAATTTAAAATTGATTAGTAGCGGTTTTATTTTCTAGGGTGCACAAACTAGCTTAGGATTTAGACCCTTGGAATAGAATTTTGTGAGTAAACTTCTCCAAGGCTATTAAATCAACATATTTGTATGACTAAGGGAGTGGTGAAATCCATTGTATAATTGGTGATGTCAGCAAGCTCTGCTTACACCAGAGTTAAGCATGAGGTCGCGTGAGGTTGGTTGAGGGGATATCCCCCCAATACCTTCTTAGCTTCAGATATATTTATGGGGATCTATTCGTATATGGTGATCTTTCTAGTACCTTTACCTCTGTGAGAGGCGATGCTTTCAAGGTTTCGATCTTTGTTACCCTACCCATATGGTGGACCTGACTTAAGAATATTCTCCTATGCATCAGTTATATCATGGTTTCTTAGTTTCTTGACATAGGTACCACATAGGTTACTTGCAGGGGTTATTCTATAGGTACCCTTGGTCAGATAAGGGTCAGACAACACACAACCTTTATGGAGGATTACCTCTCTGGGGGGATCTGACCGACTGGTTGTTAAGCCCACAAGTTCCCTTATAACTGATTTTGATACCTTCAATCTTTAGCAGGGAGTCTTAGGCCCCTCTTGGGCGAGGGATACCTACTTTATGGAGGGAGGCCCCTGATCAGAATCTGGACCAGGGGTCTAAAATTTGCTCAATTTTCAAAGTGCTCGGAATGCGACGAAAACGGTGCCATTGCGTCCGTCTCGTTCTCCTGATTCCAGGGGTATATTTACTTTCGCAAACAGAGTCTGTATGGAGACGTTATCGCGATCTGTTCACCGAGCCAAACAGGTAAAAAAGAGGATGCTGACTGGGAAGGTCGTACAACTGACGTGGCAGAGGCCATATAGCTGACGTGGCGACCGTACAATTGACGTGGCAGGTAGATGATGTGTCGCGTTGTGATTGGTTGGTTGGTGGACGAGTAATGTTGCGACACGTGGCGTTTTTCTGAGCAATGGAAAGGTGCCACATGGCCCAATGAAGGGCTGCCATGTGGCACCTGTTTATTTGTTGTTGGTTTGTATGGTTTATTAAAATTGTGTGGAGGCCGCGGGGTTCAACCCACGGACCTCCCCCTCCATTACAAAGTTTAAACATAACCCGTCCGACCAACGAGCCACGCTTTGGATTTTGTATGGTATATGAATTTTAAATTATTTCAATTTGCAAATGTTATATACGGTGGGGGGTCGGGCCAGGGCTTAGCCCCGACCCCGGTTCTATGCATTGCCATATAACCAATGCCTATGTGAAATGGTGCATGGGGTAATTTTAAAATGGCTCATGGTGAATTGGGTTTGCAAATGTTAAAACCCACGGTTTCAAACATTTCACATGTGACCTTTGCTAATGGTTGTTGGGCGCGGTTTGGTGTATACGCGCGAGGGTTTCAATTAAATGGCTCGTGGTCTTATGTAACATTACATGTGACCCTTGTCAAGGGCGCGGGAGTTATGTTATGTTAAAAATTATGTGCGTGCACATTTTTTCGGCCTACCACATGGTTGTATTACAATAACAAATATGCCCATGCGCTATGTTTCAAATGGCGCGTGGAGTGTGGTTTAAACCCACAATTATATGCTGTCACATGTGACCAGTTCATTCGTTTAAATGGGCGCATGTGGTTTTAAATGTGGGTACATTTTGTGTTTAAAATGGTTATTCAACCACACCCGATGTGTGTCAAGTCCGGGTTTAGCCATGGAGCGGGTAGCCTATTTTAGCGCTGGGACGTGGCCATATGGCCCCCCATGCGCCCAACACGTCTGTCCTCGGGGGCCTTAATCTCGCTAATGGTTCGACAGTTTGACACCAATTTCAGAAGGCGCATGTGTGCTGGGTTTAGGCACCGAAAACGCTCAGAGGCTGGGTTCATTGACCCACAGGTGCGAAATGGCGAACCAGAGACTGAAGCTTGAAGGGGAAAAATGGCAGAAGGCATAACTTTTGAAGTTTTTGGCCAAATCAGGTGCTGTAAAAGCCCAGTTAGGGGTTTTTGGACGTTCTGAGTCCATTGGCACAACTTTCACAGGAATTTGGAGACTTATAGTGCATGTTTTTAACCATTGAAGTTTGAGGAAGCTCCAGGAAGCTTGAAGCCCTCATTGTTTGAGGCATTGCTCAGATGAGCACATATCCATTTTATGAGATTGAATAATCATTTTTGACTGATTATTATGCTCTGAACACATTGGGATAGGTTTTATATCCATTGGAGGACTTCTACAGGTATTTTTTCTCCATTGAAGCTCAGGGAAGCTTGGAGGCCACATGTAGAAGAGGTCATTACTGGATGAGACAAGATCCATTTTCAGAGTTTTTATAGTCATTTTTGGGGTTTTTATGTATTCTGAATCCAATGGTACAGTCTGTAAATCCATTGGAGCTGAGAAACATATTTTAAAGAGAATTTGACAAACTAATCCCAAAGAGCCAAGTCCATTGAAGGAGGCTCAAGGAGATGTAGCCCAGAGAGGGGTGCACTCCTTTATCATCTTGGTATTGTTGTGATTTTGATGTGTTATTTGCTGCACTTTTTATTGTTGTGTATTGATTTATAACACATGATTAACCTTTTTAAAAGAAAATTCCTCACACATGCACATTGCAAAGAAGAAGCATACACTAAACACATAAACTATCTTGCATATTTGAACACATGAAGCAAGGTCATGTTAAGGTTTTATTTTATGAGGTAGAGGGTGCTTGCATAGCATAACAAGTCAGCCTTCTATTTTCAGATCAGCCCCTTTCAACCACTTTATCCCATTTGTGTGCATATTGGCCTTTTGTTTTATTTTGGTATGCTCTTTGATTACTAGTTGGCCTTAGGATTTTCTTTTTTATATCTCGAGTCTTGAGTCATCATGGAACTGGACCAACTTCCCCGCATGTCTCGCCACTTGTTACAGTTACCACCTCATTTTGAGTCTTTGCCTTATAAAAGGCGTAAAGTTATCAACCGTGGTACACACACCTCCACTTATAAGACTTGTGATCATACAAGGATGAGTATTGAATTGAGTCAGAAAGATACTGGGAGTCCTTCAACTCCCATACCTACTATAGTTAATGGTACCCCTTCGACACCTTCAACTACAATGGTTGTAGTGCCGAAGGTGCCTATCATCACCTATGCCCATCCTATAATGAATACTCAACCTATAGCCACAAACCCTCTTGGGTCCCTTGGTCACTCACCGGGTTATAATGTTCAATCCATTCCTATGGCCTCTAGTCCTTTTTCTTATGGTATGCCAAATTTCACATCGCAATTTTCAACCTCCATCCCAGCGTGTAACATGAATACTAGTATTGGACTCGGTGGCACAACTCCTCCACATAATCCTTTCTCATTTGGTGGTACCTATGTCTCACAAATGAATCCTACAGTTGGAGGATTTCCTCCTTTTAACCCTGGGTCTAATCCTGTTCCTTATGCTTTTGGTTGGATTAACCAACCTGGAAGACAACATACTACTTACGGTCCATCCTTTACACCCACCTCCATTGTACTGATTCCAAACAACAAATTTGGCATGATGAATCCACCTTTATTCTTCAGATTCACACCTGGAGGAGGTCAGTTTCATACCTTGGGAAACCCCCAACCTGGAGCCACTCCGATTGGGGGCAAGTTTTACAACCCTTGTCAGAACATTCCTACTGGAATGGTGTCCAACCAACCCCTCATGAATCAGTCTAGAGGAGGGTCTTACAATCCCAGAAAGAGTCATGGTGCTTACTAGAACCCTGGATGGGCTGCAATCCCCCAACAATAATCTTTCCAGGGAGCTTGGGGCCAGATGCCGCAACCTCGTCTCCCTTTTTTGGCAACGTTCAATTTTACAGACTTGTCTTAGTTAATAAATGATCCCGTGTGTCATGATCCGACATGGCCCCCTTTCCCCACCAAGCATCCTTCGGATATTCCAAAATTCTAAGGAAAGAATGGTGAGGATCCGGGTGATCACGTTACTACTTTTCACCTTTGGTGCTCTTCGAATTCCCTTAATGATGATTATATTTGGTTAATATTGTTTACACGCACTCTCATGGGGGTCACCATGAAATGGTATATTGAGCTACCTAGGGGGACATACGAAACCTTTATTCAGATGGTCTTAGTCTTCCTCAACCACTTCCAATTGTCGGTTCGTTACGATACTGGCTTAGAACTTCTGTCAACCTTATGCCAAGACAAAGCCACTCATATCTCGGATCAAATCGAGGAGTGGCATAGATGAAATATGTTGATCAAGACTTGCATACCCCCATAATTCCTACTAGAGTGGTTCCTCAAGTCTCTCTTGCCTTATATTTCGAAGGATGTTTCTACATCCAAGGTTACATATGAGGAAGAAGCGATTTGTAAAGCCCAACAGTTAGATCTTATATATGATTAGTCTGGGATGTTATACAAGATTCTTCTAGATGCGCCGAGGTCAAACTATGACCCTAGACAAAAGCTCGGGCCTCATGCCAATGGCATTGTAGGCTTCGCCAATGTGAAATATGCAGACTCGGTGACAAGCCATTTAAAAGAGTTGTCTCTAAACTAGTTTGTAGGAGGGCCAACTTCATTTCTGTCCTCCAATCCCACTTAGTCGATGGATGTACATTATGTGCAATCATTAACCATCCCGAATGGTAACCAATAACCAGGAGGGAATAAAAAGAAAGGACGTAATAATAATCGTAAGTGTGGGAAAAATAATAATAAACCCAAGGACAATGGTAATAATGAGAAGTCAAATAATAATGCTGGAGAGGGAAAGAAATAAAGGAAGAAGGTGAAGTTTCCCTGTAAGATTTGTACAGATGACCACCTTTCCCATTTATGCCCCATACTTTCGGGAGCTGTGAGGCTTTTATATCTACCTCCCGCCGTGCTGACTAATCCTTTTCCACATAATCAACACATGGCCTCGATCTCCTCGAATGTCGGAAATGCGGCGAGTGGGAGTCAAAACCCACCGATGCAAGACGATGACCATTTATGCATCAATATGGTTAAATCTAAGGTTAATGTAGCCACTTGGTCTCATGATTATAGTTCTCCACACACTGTACCTAGTATAGAGTCTCCCCTTCCTCTAGAGATGACCTTACAGATCGGAAAACTAGAGCCCTCGCATCGTATTTCGAAAGGAGTAATCAAGTGCTCTACCCATAATCCCATTGCTAGAGTCGCCCAAAATTACTCTATTGTTGAAGATATGGGTCAAACCCCTTGTGCGATGTCGACTCTGTAGGTACTCCAGACATGTCCTTCACAGAGGAATGACTTGCTATCTGGGTTAGGAGATCTAGATCCGTGTGGCTAAAAATTTATTAATTTTTGCATCACATATGTGAAGCCTCGCTTGCCTTACCATGTGGCATTCCAAATCCACGTGGGTTACTCAAAGTATACCATAAAACATACTATTGTTGTTGAAGGCGTTGCAACATGTGTGATGTCCCTGGTCCATTGGAAATCCCTCGGCTCTTCGACCCTTTGTCAATCTCCGACCATGTTGACTGATTTTGATGATTGTTCCTTCCACCCTCATGGTATTCTTCCTACCTTTCTGGTCTAGTTAGGTGGGAAGATGGTAGAGGTGGATGTCGAGGTGGTTGATGTGCCCCTCGATGATAACTTGTTACTAGGATGCAATTGGACTTATGCTATGACTGCAATCACGTCGTCCGTCTTCCACACTCTTTTTTTTTCTCACGATGGGAAGATCATGACAATCGACCAATTGTCCTTTACGTACACTAGCCCCAATGCATATGTTGGACCATTGATCCCCGTGATCGAAAATTGTCAGTGGAAAACTAAGAATATCAGTGTCAAAATGTATTCATCCCTTATGGGTACCTTCGACTTCATGGCACAATTCATCATATATATTCCATGTCCAGTAGGTCTGCTTCGTTAGAGAGGTCTGTTCCTTTTCGTACTTCCTATTTTAATGATCCTTGGACCCTACCTTCCTCGAATGCATCTTGTGAAGGTCATTCACATACTGGAATGACCATGCCACTATTGACAATATAGATTGCATATCAAGTTGTTCTTGACTCTTCCACCGATCCAGATCATGTTACCTCACAGACAGATGAGGAGGATCATGTACTAGAGCTCGTGTGGGCCACTTCATTGTATTGTTCACATGACTTCCTTGATGAGATTTTACCTTTGGATGAAGCCATCATAGGGGCAATGAATGGTTCTGACAGGCCTTGGGATGATATGCATCATCACTCTTATTTTCTCCCAGAGCTTGCCAGAATTGAGCAAGATGATTTTAGATCTACCTTGAGAGAGATAGTCGGTCATGCCATAGTTACACCTGATACACATGACATTTATGCCGAAGGAAAAATGGAGAGTATCTCTCCTAACATCACGATCAATATCTCTTGTACCCCTGTCAAGGTTGAAAATATATACATCAGTGCAGATTGTTCTCCAGAAGAAATTTTGATCTACACCGAGCTCTTCAAGGAATTTTGTGACATATTCGCTTGTTCATATGAAGAGATGCTAGGAATTGACCCTCAAATTGTCGAACATGAGATTAAAACCTACCCGGATGCCAAACCTATTCGAAAATGACTAAGAGTTGTCAATCCTAGGAAGGCCCTTGCTATTAAAGAAGAGGTAGAAAAACTGCTTATTGTGGGCTTCATCTACCTGGTTCCCTTGACTGAATGGGCATCCAATCCTGTTCCTATGAATAAAAAGCAAGGAACCATCTGTGTATGCATGGATTTTCATGACCTGAACAAAGCCTGTCCCAAAGACAACTGCCCGACACCCTTCATCGATCATATTCTCAACGAGTGTGCGGGAAGAAAAGTTTTTTCTTTCATGAATGGATTTTCAGGGTATAACCAAATTAATATTAAACCCGAGGATGAATATAAGATGAAATTTATTTTTATTTGGGTTACTATCGCATATAAAAATATGCCTTTCGAACTCAAGAACACCTGAGCAACCTTCCAACATGCTATGACCTTCGCATTTCACAATTGTTATCATTGGAAAATCATCTGCAACATTGCACACAATGGTTGAAGAAAAACATCAATGCTAGCAACAATTAGTCCACCTACAACACCAAAATCCATCCAAAAGGAAAAAAACTATATACTTGGGTCAAAAACCAAAGTGTGAAAATTCACCAAAGGAAGCGCCTGAAGAGTGCGCACAATGCACAAGCTAACACAGGCCTCAATGCGCATTGTGTGCAAAATGCGTGACTATGTACGAGAAAATCCGCGCACTTCTATGAACGACACACTTATGGATCTTTTTGGCCACTCAACCACTTCTAGTCCAACCCCCAAGATGATGTGACACTCATATCTGAGAAAAATCTAGCTTGGAGGCTGGTCAAGGGCTAGGAAGTGACCTAAAAGGCCCCTTGTTCACACTATAAACCAATTATATCTTTCCATGGATGGATGCTATAAATATGTGCCATGGGTGTGCTAAGAAAAGAAGATCTTCAAGGTATTGTTATGCTGGAAGAATTCTTCTTTGAGAATCCTCTTTTCTCTTTGAAGCCTTCAAGCACCATTGCAAATGGCCATTCCACTCATCTCTTGAGGGAATAGGCTTTGTATTTATTCACCATTTCTCATTTCCTCCATTGTATGAAGAGAAGATATCTCAATTAGGGAACTCAAGAGCCCTCCCAAGGAGAAAGAGGGGACTCATAAGTCCCTGCCTTTCTCTACGGTGTTTATCCTATCAATCTATTGTTCCATTGATAGCTATATGTTGGTCAATTTTTTTATTTTCATGGTTCTAGTTTCTCAAGCTTCTATAACATTTATTTCTTATTTGTATTTGTTTGTTTTCATGTGTATTTGTTTTTTCTAACCAACTCACAGTTTTTTTTCTTGTTTAGATGGCTTAACTAAGCATGTAAGTGTGATGTTTTTTCTCAACCAAGTGACAAAACCAACACAACATATTGACGACCATACTGGGGATCAATATCAAATTCCTCCCTATTTAAATCTTGAGAGAAATTCATTTTTATTGTTTTGACATGCAGGTACCAAAACTGACCTAGTCCAACTTGCCAAAGTCAAAATTCAGAGCTGAGGAATTAGTATTTCACTTGGAAATTTCTTCCTCAACGTGTGACAGGAAGTGCATGGATTTCAAGGCCCATAGACGTGCACTCTACACACTGTGTGTGAAACAATATTCATTACTTTTCTCATTTTGCGCCCTCTGCGCACCTTTCAGAACTGTATCCCGTGCATAAATCATGTTTTTCAAATTGTAAGGGTTTTTATGAATGGTTTGAGGGCCCCTAGGCTTCAGATTTTTATTTTCCTGCACTTTGTAAGGCAACTACACTCCACTTAGAGTCCTTTCTCATAAGAAAGGCTAGCTAACATAGGCACATAGTGGTAAAAATAATCACTATTCTCCTCTTTTTCTTTGTTTCCACAAGGATGGCTCATTTGGTTTTTAAAATTTTGAGTGGAAGTTATTGCTTTTCATACACAATCACTTAAATTGGGACTATAAGTTAATTTTAACCCTCAAAGTATGCTCTTCCCCCGCACCCTAGTGTGATCTCGGGAATAAAAAGGGTGGTTAAAAGGACATTTCATCTCCCTTAACAAATCATTTAGGAGAGGACAAATCCCCCCTAGGGTTCCTCTTAGTTTTTGAAATCATCTTAAAGCTTTGTAAGGGTCCATACATGCCACATGTTTGCAAACTTAGGATAGTTTCTAAAAGAGCTTTATTAGTTTAGATCACAATATAGGGAAGTTTAATGATCAAAGTAACGGTCCCATACATGCCCACATGTCTACAATTATAGGATAGTTTCAAATCTTTCTTAGTATAGACAACATTTTAGGGAGTTTAAAATATTTGTAAGGACCCATATGTCCACATTGTTAGTTCTATAGGGCTTTAAATACTCCACAAGGTTGTACCAAAGACACATAGTAAGCTAGGTAAGAAGATTTGTAAGGACCAAAGGAAGTCCATATGTTGCAATCTCACACTTAACTTATTAAAATATTGGCACACTTTTCACTTTCTTGCACACAAATCCACTCCTCGCACACATAATTTCTATTAGAATAGTGGAGGTCGAAGTAGGTTTTCTCCAAAGGAATTATGAAAGATTCGACTACTTCTTTGGAAATTATCCACACCAAATTAATTCAAATGAGGTTGGTCCATGACCCCAATCTCTCATCCCACCACATCTAATTTTTTTTTTAAATGCACTAAATTTTCCTACACAGGAGGTGCCAAAAGAATTTTTTTAGTCTAGGTAGGATCTTGGGGGTAGGCATCCAAATAACCCCCTGTTATCAGGTTCTCACATTTTCAAACAATAGAAGTTGAGAAATAGGAAACTTTCAAATCCTCCAAGTCAAGTGTTCCTACACCATAAGGTGCGGAGATACCTGTGAAGGGTCGAAGGCCAAGTTCCGGTTGTTTTGCACATCCCTCCTTGTGTCACCCAACTCTTGTGAGGGCATCTAGCCCGTGACCCATTTCTGAGGCTGAAAATCAAAATGTCACACTCTAACTGAGGTACTTAGTGGAAAAACTTAGGATATCCACCCAGGTGGCGATTGTGGGCTGCAATCGCACCTTGATCATATTTTTTGTGGCTATTGGGAAATATCACCAGCTCTTTTGGGATACACACCCTCTACCCCTCATTATAAATGATTACTTCAACCTTCACTAATTCCTCTTCCGATAGCTTCAAACCCCATTGCTGAGTGCTATTGGAAGGTCCAGTGCTGAATTGAGAGGAAGGAAGATAGGTCTTTTAGGACATGAGAATTTGTTTTATTTTTTCCCCCACACGGAAAAAATCTACCTATCCACATGCTTGTTTATTTACAGTTGGTTTATGTATGATGTTCATTTGATTACATGCAATTGTGAGTTACACTATTTTGTGAAGGTAAAAAATATACAAAGCTCTTGTTCATTTATTTCTCTCTTGTCACTATTTGCACACATTCACTTTTCTAATCAAAAACCATAGGGGAACTACATAATCCTCATCATTCTAGACGCTTGTAGAATCTACCTCCTATTGTAGGAGGGGTCCTAGTCTTTCCAACTCACCAAATCAACCATATGACACCCCCGTGAGTGCTACTATCTTGGGATCAACTTTAATTGGTTCCACTTTGCTTGGGTCAAATACCCAAGGTCATCCATATATTAGTTCTCCTTCACAAGGAGGCAGGAGTCAAATTTCTTCTCAAGGGAGTAGTACAAGCCCACCAAATCCCTCTCAAGGGACAGGTCCATTACCTACTCACACAATGGCTGGAAATAATCCTCTGCCAAATCTCCCTATGCCATAATTGGCATCCCTCAACATTCCTAATTTGACCAAACTCATGAGTGATCCCATTTTACATGATCCCACTTGGCCCAATATGCCTACAAAACTACCTTCAGATATTCCAAAATTTGAAGGAAAACCAGGGGAAGATCCCGCCAACCATGTTATAACCTTCCACTTGTGCTGCTCTTCAAACAACATCATGGATGATTCCATCTGCTTAAGGTTATTTCAAAGAACCCTCATGGGCTCATCAGCAAAATGGTGTGTGGATGAAAAATCAGGGTCCCATGTGACCTTTGAATCATTGGCAAATGCCTTTTTGTCCTTTTTCTAACTACCATTTCATCATGATACTAGCTTAGAACTTCTCTTAGAGTTCAAACAAACCACTGCTATACATATAGTCGACCACATCCATGAATGGCGTCGATGATGTAGTTTGTGTAAAGCAAAAATCACCAAATAACAATGTCTCGATTGGTTTCTCAAATCCCTCGTCTTTCTTATTGCCAAGGATGTAACATCCACTTTTCCTCAGTTAGAAGAGGAAGCCATCAACAAGGCCCAATATTTTGAAATCATCTATGCTCAATCATGTTACTTGTACATAATATTTCCTAATGCACCTAGACCCATACCATTTGGCCAAGACAAACCTAGGATGTCCCACAATGCAGATGGGTTTATTGGTTCTATGACCCATATCAACCCTTACGACCACCCGTCACCCACTTATGGTGCACATCAATATACATAACCATATGGAGGGGATTATTATTACCCTCCTCCCACTCACCAACAATAATATCATGTTGCTACCCCTCCACCATTGGGTGGACCCCCACCGGTACCCATGATGCATCCGGTCTCTCAAACAAGTATGAGTTCACCCTCAACCCCTGCATATAAGCCCATCAGTAGTGGAAGTGCTTCAACTTCCTATAGGCCATATGGATCATCTCCACAAAACAATCCATATTTTCCATTTCCTAGTCCTCCATAGTCGGTTGCTCCTTCACCAGGGAAACCACATGCCGATGTTAACTTTGTTCAACCCTCTCCCATTCAACAACTTCATACTTTTGAACAATTGAATACGGAAAATCTGACTCATCAGTTGAATAATCCAAAAAATAAAGGGAAAAATTGAAACAATAACAACCCGGGACCAGGAGGAAATGACCCCCAACAAAACCGTCCTGTTGGGGGAAACCAAAATCAAGGCAACCAAAACCCCCAAGGGGGAAACAATGATAATAAACCATGAAAAGGGAATAACAATAACCTCATAACTAACTTCCCTTGCACTCTATGCAGTGAGTATGGACATTATACACACCATTTCCCCCAAATTTCCGATTTCAAACGGAAGAAAGAATCCATGAACACCCAATGCCCTCTAGCGCTGCTTACCCCTCAGCATCCCCCACAACATTATTTTCAACCACCACCTCTGACCGTTTTGAAAAACCCTATTCCACACCAAGGTTTGATGAATACCCAGCATGAGATAATCCCAACCCCACCAAAAATGGGGCAGTATCAAAACCCAGGTCCCAATCAACCTGGAAATTTGGTTGATCGCAATATCCTCCTTACCAGTGAAGAAGAGATTCTTCGACAAACACGTGGTCGTCAATATGGTGTTCCCCCTGAATCAACCCCAATCACTTCATAAGTGGCTCCAGCTACATCCAGACAACCATTGATGATTCCACACCCTAACACTGAACCAAACCCTCACATCCCCCACATGTTGTTACAACAGAATGTACATAACCCTCATGCTAGGGAAACCCATAATTACAGTCTGGTTGATGACTTAGCATAGTCTCCTATGACCATGTCTGTATTGGAGGTCCTCCAAACCTATCCATCTCAGCAAAAATCCTTTCTTTCCTCCTAGAGGGCATTCAACCCAGCTGATACTTAACTCATCACTTTTGATATAGATAACAGAGAACCACGCCTCCCTGCCCTGGTAGCTTTTCAGATACCAGTTAAGATCCGAAACATCATGGTTCATCGGTGCATCATCGATGAAGGTGAATCCACATGCATCATGTCCAAAGTAGTATGGCAGAAACTCGACTCACCTAAGATAGTACCATCTGCCATCACCCTGAGAGCTTACGACGACCGCCCATCATCGTTTGAAGGGCTCTTCCAAAATGTCCTTGTAGAGCTTGGGTGTAAAACAATCATCATCAACAATGAAGTTATCGACGCCCCACTTTATTAGAATATATTGTTCGAATGTAGCTACATGTATGCTATGAAGGTGGTAGTATCTTCTGTGTTTTGAACGATGATGTTCCCCCACAATGGGAAAAATGTCACCATCGACCAACTTACACATTATGAGCCTAATCATTCCACCAACATTGATAACATCCTCCCTCTTTTCCGCACTAGCTTAGATGATTTTTCGGTCATTGACATGGGTCCTGGAATATTCAAGGACCCCTCCTTGCTGGGGGAATATCATGGAGGACCAGCTCTCCTACACCCTTCAACACAAGTGTGTGTAGTATCTTTTAATGGAACAAATATTAGCGACACTACTCCTCTCACCAAGGCCCCTCCCCATATCACAGTTCCACTAGTAGAAGAACTATTACCTTAGAAGTTCTCTGAGAACCTCACTACACNCGATTTGGGAGATAGTCCCCCAAGCCATTACCCTAATTCCTTTTTTCTCCCCCCCACCTTGAGTCCAAGCATTCCAGGTAGCTGCTACTCTCACCCTTCCCAACATGGTTGTTGCCATCCCTGTATGGTATCTCCATCCACCTGCTATGGTTCCTACACCATCTCTCCCTCCTCAAACATAGGGCTTACCGATGCAAATCCCAGTACAGGTTGATGCCACACCACCCCCACCCCAAAATTGCAACAACACCACCACCAATGGGGGAAGATGATGGAAGAATGAGCCCAAAACTCCACTTCCTCCCAGAGAAAAACCTCCTTGTGCACTATGCGAAAGAGAAGGGCACCCCACTAACATATGTCCTACTCTTCCTGAGTTAAACAATATTATCCAACTCCCCAAAGCAACCCCATTTCTTGCTCCTCCACCAAGTACCTCCACTGCTACTACAGAGTCCTCAACCACATGTAATAAAGGGTTATAGACCAAATTCGCTTGTGCCATATGTTTAGAATATGTCCACTACACTCATCATTGCCCAACTCTACCTCAATTTTTCCAAACATTAGCCACAATATGCCACACGTCTCAGCTAGAGCCCTCTCAGTCACCCCCCTTAGAGGCTCACATTATTGACATTCGTTATATTTCATCATCAGTCCCTGAGGGAATGAGGTACCATCCACAGTATTGTGACATTTTCTTTATGTCCAGTGGACCATCGCACCCTATACACAATATCCCTTTTATGTCCTCACCCCCTGAGGACAACAAAACTTATCCATTTATAGTTTCGCTTTCCACCTCTGAGGATCCCCTGTATTCTCTCATTTTTCACTACAACAAAGATATATTGGAGGAACTCACTACCCCCGATTTTCCATGGAATGCGCTCCATTATCGAGAACTTTTTCTTTCACAAGAGGCCTTTCACCCTCCTACCCAAGCCTCCCTGTGTGCAATTGAAAACAAGGGTTTTATTCCTTCAGGGCATATTGACTGGTTCAAAAACCCTATCCCTACCCTCGATGATTTTGAAGAAGGAAACATGGCCAACATCTCCTCCACCGTCAAAATTAACATTTCCATTAAACCAGGAATCGTAGAAGAAATCATCATTGGCGGTGCATGCTCCCCTGAAGAAATCATTGCTTATAAATCTACGTTTTAGGAATACTGAGACATTTTTTCCTAGTCATATACGGATATTCCTGGCCTTGATCCTTCTATAGTCAAACATTGAATCGACACTTGGCTGGATGTCACTCCCGTTTTTCAAAATCAACACTCCGTCCGCCCATCCAAAGGTGCGGCTATCAAAGGAGAAATTGACAAGTTACGCGTTGTTAGTTTCATTTACCCCATTGTGTACACTTGATGGGTCTCCAACCTTGTCTCTGTTAACAAAAAACAAGAAACTATTCGCGTTTGCACAAACTTTAGTGATCTCAACTATGCTTGTCCCAAAGACAACTTCCCAACCTCATTCATTGACCAAATCATCGATGATTGTGCCAACCATGAAGCACTGTTCTTTATGGACCGGTTCTTCGGCTATAATCAAATTCAAATCCACCCAACAGATTAGTACAAAACTGCTTTTACTACCCCTTTGGGTACCTTTGCTTATCGTCTCATGCATTTTGTACTAAAAAACACTGGTGCTACATTTCAACGGGCCATATCCTACGTTTTTCATGATCTTTCTGGCATCATCCTTTCTTATTTGGATGGCCTCACTTCTCGATCCAAAAAGCGAACCTAACATTTAGGCGACTTACGCATCATTTTCCAACGATGTCGCCAGTACAATATCCACTTGAACCCCCTCAAGTGCATCTTTTGTGTCACGACCGAGCGCCTCCTTAGGTTCATTGTCTCCCAACACAACATCACTGTGGACCCCCTCAAGGTCCAATCTATCAAATAAATTCCACCACCTACGAATTTACTCCAATTACAGAGCCTACAAGGCAAAGCCAAATTTTTACGTCACTTTGTCCCAGACTATGCTACTCGTGCACATGGTTTTCTCCACTTACTATGTCATGATATCCCATTTCGATGAGACGAACATGCTTAAATAAATTTTGATGATTTAAAAGCTTCCCTATCCAATGCCCTTTGATTAGTCCCCTAGACTATGATCACGATTACATCCTCTGCTTATCAGCCTCAGCTGTCTCAGTAGAAGGAGTCCTCGTCTAATTAGGGGATGATGGGCATGAACATGTCATTTACTACATTAGTAAAAACCTTTCAGGGCCACCCTTGAAGTATAATCATGATGAGAAACTTGCATTAGCAATTGTCCTCGCAGTCTAAAAATTGCGACATTATATTCTGCTTTGAACTACGAGGGTCATAGTAGATTCCAACCCCATGCAGTACTTGCTTAGTTGATGACATATTAATGGAAAATTTTCCTGATGGATCATTATCCTCAAGGAATACAATCTGGAGTTCTCTACTCCCAAAATCAAGAAAGATCTCATCTTAGCTGAACTCATCATGATTTTTCCCTCGGACATTAAAGCTTTCCCCATCAATGAGGATTTCCTTGATGAACATCTCTTCTTCATCCCCTCCGATGACCCATGGTACGACGACCTTCTCATCTACCTCCGTACACAAAATTTTGGGTCTCATCTTTCTTGAGATGATCGTCGATGCATTCATCATCAGGCCCCCCTGATACCTCCTCATCAGAGACATTCTCTATCGACGTGGGGTCAACACCATTCTTCGGCGATGTCTCACCATCGACGAAGCTGACAGAGTCTTGAGTGATTTCCACAACGATGCTTGCGGTGGTCACCTCTCGGGTATGTCCACTGCCCAAAAAATCATTCGAGAAAGGCACTTCTGTCCCACTTTGTTTCATGACTACAACCATGTTGTCAAGCAATGTGATAAATGACAACTTTATGCAAACAAAGCACAAGATCCACCAACTCTTTTACACCCAATCATCACATCCAACCCCTTCTGTAAATGAGGCATAAACTTAATGAATTTCCATCCTCCATATAGTAATGGACACAAGTACATTGTCATGGCCATGGATTAATTTACCAAATGGGCCGAAGCCATGCCCACATTTAACAACACTGCTGACACAACAATGTGTTTTTTCCTCAACCACATCATTACCCAGTTTGGAGTCCCACTACAACTAGTTTTGGATCATGGTACACACTTTGAGAATGAGATCTTTGTGTAACTCTCCTCAAATTTAGGCATCACCCACAAGTTTTCCTCCCCATACTACGCTCAGTCCAATGGACAGGTCGAGGTTGTCAAAAAAGTTCTCAAAACCATGGTACAACGTATCGTCAACAAACATAAGACCCACTGACATCATATGTTGTTTTCCGCTATATGGGCTTTTTGCACGGTAGTCAAAAATGCCATCGATTTTACACCATTCCACCTAGTCCATGGGATCGAAGCCACCCTCCCTATCGAGTGTGAAATCCCCACATTACGCACTTCCATTGAGCTATTACCTGACACTGATCTAATGGAGCAGCACCTGCTAACCTTAGAGTCACTTGATGAAGATCGTTGATATTCATTACAACACAATGAGGCAGCTAAAAAATGGTCCAAAGCCACCTTCGACCACCATGTCAACCTTTGCTCATTCAATGAAGGTGATCTTGTGTTATTCAATGATATCGACCATGACACTCTCGACCATGGGAAATTCAAGTCATTATGGCATGGACCCTTCATTGTCCAACACTGCCTCACTAAAGATGCTTACATCTTGGCCTCTCTAGAAGTCTATCCTCTCAAACAAGCTGTCAACGGGTTGTACTTAAAGATGTTTTATGCCTAAGCATAGTCCTCCTACCTTAGGTTTCTCTTTGTACACATTTGTAGAGTTTTTAGTCTTCTTTACCTCCACCACTCCTCATGTCTGATCTATCACCCGTGTTATTGACAAATGCATCATCCATCAACCTACCACATTGGTTATGTCGACGGTGCCAGGCGCTGGACCCAGAATCTCGCTTTGGCCGCTTGAGTCCTCTATACTCCCTCACATGTCCTTCTCCACTCCAATGGAATATGTTTGAGCTTGACCACCAACAACCAAGACAAATATGACATCATCATTGTTCTCCTCGCCAAGTCCAATCACCGCCACATTCGTCACCTTATCATTCTATTAGATTCTCAGCTTGTCGTCCTGCAACTCAACAACGTATATCATGTTCAGGATCTTAACCTCTTTCGCAAATACCTCCAAGTTAGACTCCTATCTCACAACTTTGATTCCATCACATTTACACACATTCCAAGAACACTTAATCAAGTAGAAGATCACATGGCTAACCTAGTATTATATTGGCATTTATCACATTAAACAACATTATATACATCACATCATACATTTGTCGAAACATATAGAAAAGACATCATACATAAAAACATAAACAAAGAGACACACATGATCAAAATATATCCATATATATATATATATATATATACCATCAAATGTCATAAGTGTTTAAAAAAAATATACATATACAATTGCCCATAGGATCCTGAGTCCCGTCACCCCTATTAGTACAAAAAATAGGTATCTAATACCCTATACAAAACTGGGCCCCTAAACCCATATATATACAAAAATGAAACTCAAGGTGCCCCCAAAGCTCCCCCCCTAGGTCCTCTGTTAGTCGGAGGCACCCCACTAGCTGGGGGCCCTCTAGCTCCAAGAGGTTGCTGACCAGTCATAGTTTCCCCTGCCACTACTACTCGACGGATCAAGGTTTGCTACTCTACTGGTATCCCCACGCACTGGTCTAAGACCTATTTTTCCTAGATGTGGGCTCACATTCCCTTAGGCACACCCTGTAGAACCCACTTGAAACATATGCGTAGATCCTCCATCATAACCCTGACATATCCATGTGGTTCTCTCACTAGTCCAACACCAATGTCATATCACCACTGCCTCTGTCCAACCCTCGACTCTGTAGGCTCCTGTTGAGCTAGCCCCTGATGAGCTGGCTCCCTGACAACCTATGCCTCTCGTCCTCGGGGTCCCACATCTGCAAAAAACACCAGAGATAGTGTCAACATCCATATACATATATAATAAATGTTATCCATCAAAATCACAAAATATAAAACTACAACACATACCTCGTTGGTCCCAATTCTCCCCATGAGGTAGCACCATGTCTGGATTGTGATGATAGTCCATACCTAAACATGGATATCTTAGGATAACCTGTGGCATATGACAGCACACTCAAGCCACCGTGGCCATGAAATAGTGGCCACTCTCCCCACCTCCATGTCAGGCCAACACGTGTACCCACCACATCAGTTGCAGCTCTCATCGCCCCACTGGATCTAGTAGAATCCTCGGGCTCAACAAAGGCACCCTCTCTAAGAACCAGGCCACTAGAATGGACCCAAAAACAAAGTCACCAGAGTCGGCTTTCTGACTTTGGTTCAACTATGCGATCATCTTGGCGTGCATCATCACACCCCATGCAAACAGGTCCTCGACTAGGACCTACTCCACCACCCTCAACTGACCACCAGTGATCTGCTGAGTACCCAAGGATCTGTAGATCCTCACCACCAATGCCGCAATATACTCAGTCAGTAAGTCATCAATGGCCTCGATGCAAACAACCAAACCTACCATAGGGTTTGACCCAGTACAGTGGAGAGCTACCATGGTCTCCACCTGGTCCTCCCTGGGAAAATGGGGATCAATGACTAGTGCCCTCCCACGGAATGGGAGTCCCGTAAAAAATTACACATCCTCTGTAGCAAAGAATGTTAGTTTCTTCCCCCTCACAATGAAGCACTACAGATCAATGCTCCACATCCCAATCAGATACTGTAGCATAAACTCCTATGAGCGTATCAGAGGGTAGTCAAAGAACTTGAACAACCCACAAGATGCCTCCGTACGCCCGAATTCTCCCTCGTAGCCTCTCGTAACTGGTCCCAATCATGCTCTCACCAATGAACTGACATCGTGCTAATGCTCTGTTGATCACCTGCATCCACACAAAAACATTTGACAATCCCTATCATCCCTCAAAAAGCATAAAAAATATCAAAAAATCACTACCCCTTAGGATGCCCACTGTGCATGGCTTTTCCCTAGACAAGTGTGTACATGTGCGCACTTGTATTTCACAAAGTTGAGTAGCTGTCTAAGAAAAATTTGCACATGAGTGTGCAACTGTCAGTCAGACAGGGGCACATCTCATGCACGCCTATCTGTCCCACCCTCGCACTCACATGCGTGGTTGTGTCAAGCACAACCACACATTATGTGCAGGAAATGGCGATATATGCGTGCACATATGCAAGGGTATTCCTCCTTTTCCTATGCACTAGTGGGCCCCTACCCTTAAAACCCCCTGTACGACCCTCCGTACAACTCCTACCTACAAACTAGGAAATTCACAAGGTGCAGGATCATAAGACCACTAACTTGTCTCTCGCCACTCCTGGATCGGTAACCTCATGCTCCTGCAATCTCAAAAAATACTCACAACTATCTCGTCAACTCAACAATAGTGACATGTACAAATAAGGTGGCATTATGGTCCCACTAGCCATATATAGCCCCTTTTCCCCAGATTCCACACTCTGTTACAAGAGCCCAGTACCTCCGTTTTTCGATCCATTCTCAGCTACGGGATCCTGATCCTACCATATACACATTCACATTCCCCAGGTCATCATCTACACTTAGCCCCAGAAAATCCTTTTTCTCACATCACATTCAGTTACGCATACTCACTTTCAATTTTATCAAATAGTTGTTATATGATCTTTCTCATTAGATATTGTTCACGTTGGGTATTCGGTTTTCTTATGTGCAAGTACTTGTTCAAAAAACTTGACAACCTCTTGAGGTATATGTTCGACACTGGCATGTAATTATTCCCTCTGTAAATCAATTGCATATCCCAATCAAACCCTCTGACATTTAACTTTAGGGTCCCTACATTCGGCTCTGCAGTATCTTCACCTCCACCACATTTTGGTATTGTCATCTGATAGCACTCTCCCCCACATGAGTTGTCCCATTCATAGTTCTCCCTGGAAACTTGACACTCATGTTGATTTCACCCCCTTAGGATGGGAGTCTTGAGAGTTTTATGCACTTCTGAGAATGAACCCCATACTTCTTCTCATCATATTTCTAACCTTCCCAATGGACTCCCATGTCATATCATCTTGGTTTTATTGGCTACATATCTGTAGTTTCATTAGCCATCCATCTCATCCACCATCAGTTTTCCCATGTGCAGTTTGTCCTCCATCCATTTACTGAATACAAAAACCCACTCATGGGCCCCCCACCCTTCACCAGTTCTTTTTCACAAACTTGCGCCCTAAACCGGCCAATCCATCTTTCACTGGGGAACCCATTTCTATATCTGTATACTCAACCCAAATTATTCTTTATTTCTTTGGTAATTGTATAAAGCCTTTGTTTTCAACATATACATAGTTTTTTTCGTCGTCATCCTTGATGGCCTTATTCTTCCCGGAAAATCCACCGATGTCACCCTTGGTTGGGGCGTCCACTCTTTTTTCATACCGACATCATTCACGAACCTCGAGTATCCCAAGTCCATGTACCTACAATCTTTGAGTTTGTCCACTTTGTTAGCCTCTAGTAGAATTTAACCCCATATCTAGTCATCCCCCTGACACTAGATCCAGTTTTGTGGTTGCTTCCTGTCATCCTTCAAAAATCCCCAACCAAGGGAAGTCTTGAGTCCCACCACATCTTGACTTTGTTTATGTTAGCAGTTAGATACCTGATATCACCTATTACACAATGGAGTTTGTTAGCACTTTGTAATTTATCAGGTTAAGGAAGAAGTTGAGAGAGGTAACCACAAAACCACTTTGGAGCCTAGGATCTATCCCTCCTAGACTCAGAGAGGGGTCTCTCTGTAATATTTAGCTTTGTTTGTTGGAAATTTTCGGCTAATTATGATAGTACAAGGTTTGGTTTTTAAATTGTTTGGTTGGAACATCAAGGGAAGGCCATTGGGAAATGGAGTCAAAGAGTCTTGGGATGATCAATTTGCAGAAGTATCAAGCTAACATGAAAAAGGGAAAGCTATACATACTATTGGATCTCCAAATTAAATGAAATATAATAAAATAAAAGAAACATATTTCAATTAAGCTAAAGAGCAGTTAAGAATTATTTAACTCAATATAAGAGGAAAACAATTAAATTATCCATAGTGAGAATCATAGTGTATCTTTCAACAAATTTAGTTCTTTAACCTTCTATAAGATAATTCATAAAGAAACCAATATCTAAATAGAGAAAACATATTACAGAAGAGAGACTTCACCACATAGATATGCCACATGAATCTTGAAACAACTTGTCTTGTATTACTGCAAAAGGTCCCTTGACCTCAATGAACTACTTTACATCGAATGATCATATTCCTTGTTACAATTTTTTCCACCTTCATACTTCAAAATGATAAGTATTTATAAAATTATTACAAATGATTCATAACTGATCAAGATTTATTTCAGGGATATGTAAACTAACTGTATCTCTAATTACAAAAATAAAGGGATTTTCAGATCTGCACAGGTTTCTAGTTGTTGATTTGATGGAGGTTTTTGATGATTGACTGTTGATATTCATCTTCTAAGTGTCTTCATTCCACTAACATATGGAATGAGGTTTAAACTACCTCCACGAAATTTGTTTACTTTCCTCTCATCTTTGCCATCTGTCCCTTTTGAATTATTCGCCTCTCGAAATTCTGAAAAAAAATAGGGTCCAAGGAAGTCTTTGATTCTCCCACTCTGAGATAGTTGTGTAAAATATGGGGGAGGTTTTTGTATATCAGCTTGTTCTGGGCAAAAAACTCTCTTATTTTTTTGAAATTCATATCCAGCTGTCCGGGATCTGGGTTTGAAATAGATGTCTCAAACGAGAAAATCCCAAATCTCGAAAAATAGGGCTAAAAGATGCTTTCGATTCTCCCAATATGTAATATCTATGCGAAATCTAGGAGAGTTTATTGTTATTTGGCCCATGCTGCACAAAAACCTCTTTCAATTTCTTAAAATTCTTCGTGGTTTTCCCAAAAATCACCTCGAAAAATGACTGGTAGTCTGCGTGCAAAAACAATTTTTAGTTGGGGATAAGTGGTTTTCAGAAAGGGAAAGGTGGTTTTCGAGGGAGGTAGGGTGGTAAATGGTTTTAGGGGGTCTGAAATGATAGGGAGGTGACAAGTGGCATTAGTAAAACTGCTTTTCGGACCCTCCTCAATTAAAGTTAAAGTTCGGATGGCAAGGGGGTCCGAAATAATATGGGTCGTTAATCTTTTTGTTATTTTGTCTGGTATGAGATGTATGGAGTACGGGAGGTAACTTATTTATACTTAGGATATAGATTATAATAGTTACCTTAATTTTGGGTTTTTATTTGTTGTTTTTATGGTTTGTTTCTTTTTTATGACTTAATTTTTTTTTTTTATGTGTTTTGTCTTTTCTTTGTTTTTGCTTTTTATGATTTTGTTTAGTATTTTTATTTTATATATATATATATATTTCATTTTGTTTTTATTGTTTTCATTTTTATTTGTTTCGTTTATTAATTACGCTTCTAATTTTATTTTGATTATTTTTAGTTTTTAATTTTTATAATGTTTTGTATTAAACTAATGTTTATTCAATTTTTTTAATAATTTTTATTTTTTATTTTTTAATTTTATTTAATTTATTATTAACATTATTATTATTACACTAACCTAATTACACTAATCTAATTACTAATTATTAACAGTATTAATCTAACGAATTAATCTTTATTATTAATTATCCTAGGTTATCTAATGACTTATTAAACTAGTTATTTTTGTTAGTTTAACCCAAATTACCTAACATCATTTCATGCATAGATGAAATTGGCAGGGGGGAATGATGAAGTGGATGGTGTAATGGAATGAATGGTGGATGAGATGTGGCCTAGAGTATGGTAATGGACATGTGAGTGAGTGACGCAGAAGTGAATGAAGGATTGGGTAAAATGGATGGTGGGAGAGGGAAAATTATCCGAGGAAACCAGACAAGCCAAGAGATTTTGTCATGAGAGAAAAAACAGATAGAAACTAAATAATCAAATTTCCTATAATTTATAGGACCCTAACATTTTTCACGAAGCCCTTCGCTTCTTGTAGTCATGTCTCCCTTCATGTTGACATCAGCACAATTTCTAGAAGGGCGACAATATCTTGACTCTCATTTACTTTTCAATGAGGAGTCTTGGACGATACATAGAGAATCATCATTACTCACCCAAGTGACAAAAACAAAACAACAATGATCTCAAGAATATAGTCAAATCCTATCTCGACGATCTTGCTGCTCACTTCCATAAGAGAGTGGATCACCCTAAGGACCTTCGGCTAGAGTTTGAAAGATGCCACCATTATCGCATCCATTTGAATCCTCATAAATGCATCTTTTGCATTAGGCCAGGTGGACTTCTAGGATTTTTAGTCTCTGAGACTATGATCATGGTAGATTCGTTAAAGGTTGAGGAAATACTTCGATTTCCTTCCCCGCGCACTATTCGTCAACTTCAAGGTTTACATGGGAAAGCTAACTTTTTACAACGGTTTATAGTGAACTATGCCAATATTAATAAGGGTTTCATGTGTCTCTTGAAGAAGGACACTCTTTTTATCTGGGATGAGCGAGCCCAGGAATCCTTCGATGCTTTGAAGAAAGCCTTGGTATCGACACCTCTATTGAAGTATCCAAATTACGGTAAAGAATACTTACTTTATGTCGTCCCGTCCAAAGAGACAATTGGTATGGTGTTGGTTCAAGAGGATGACGAGCTCCGTGAGAATGTCATTTACTATCTTATTTGAAACTTAGTCAGCCCTGAACTTGAGTATTATCATGTTGAAAATCTAGCTTTGTTTGCCGTCCATGCAGTCCAACGATTATGACACTATATATTGCTTTGCAAAACTACTATGGTTGTCGATGTCAATCCATTTCAATACATCCTTACTAGGCATATCATAGGGGGAAAATACAATAAATGGATTGTCATTCTACAAGAGTTCGATCTCAATTCTACTTCTGCAAAGTCCAAAAAATCACTAGGTTTTGCAGAGTTAATATCTGACTTCCCTCGATTAGACAAGGATGTTATTCATGTTGATTTATTTGTGGATGAACACATTTTCCTTGTCTCATCGTCAGACCCCTAGTATGGAGATATTTTTCTCTATCTTCAAACTTTGAAGTTCCCTTAGCATCTCTCGCGAGATGACCGATGACGTATACAATACCAAACTAAGAACTATCTTATCATGGATGACACTCTATATCATCGAGGAGTAGACAATATCCTGCATCGTTGTTTACCTCATGAAGAAGTTGAGTCTATTCTAAATGAATGCCTCAATGGGGCTTGTGATGCTCATCTATCCAGGCTTGCGAAAACCCAACAAATTTTGCAAGCCAACTATTTTTGTCCATCTATCTTTAAAGATTTCATCAAAGCGGTTAAGAAGTGTCACCCCTGCCAGGTGTTCACTAGAAAAATGCACTCGCATCCAACCCCTCTCCATCTAGTCGTTACCGTTGGTCCCTTCACTAAGTGGAGGGTGGATTTTGTGGATTGCAACCCAACTTCAGCTAGGGGGTATCAACACATTATTGTGGTCGTAGACTACTTCACTAAGTGGGCCAAGGCCATGCCTACAGTTAAATATGATGGTAATATTTCAGCCTTCTTTGTATTCAATCAAATTATAGCCAGGTTCGGAATCCTGAGTGAGATTATCACTGATCATGTCAGTCACTTTCATAATGAAATGATGAAATAACTAGCATCAAAACTGGGGTTTAGGCATGGTCATTCTTCCCCTTACCACCCCCAGGAAAATGGACAAGTAGAGGCCGTGAACAAGTCTCTCAAGACCATTTTGTAGAAAACTGTCAGCCATAGCAAATCTGACTGGCATATCATGCTTTATCCAACACTTTGGGCATAAACTTTAGTCAAGACTTCCACCTGTTTTTCTCCTTTCTAGTTAGTGCATGGTGTGGAGTCGATCTTACCTATTGAATGCAGAATCCCTTCACTTAGATCAGTAGTTGCTCTCCTACCTGACACTTCTGATCTTGAACAACACCTCATACACCTAAAGAGTCTAGATGAGCAGTGTCAAGATGCCTCTACGGATATCGAAGCGAATAAAATACATGTCAAGGTCCAATACAATAAGTTTGTCTATCCTTGGCAGTATGCCGAGGGTGACTTGGTCCTTCCCATGTGGCATAGTCCCTATATCATGCGGCGAGTCTTAGAAAAAGGAGCCTATGAATTAGAATATTATGAAGGAAACATGTTGGTTGAGCCCAAGAATGGGCTCTATTTGAAAATATATTACACTTGAGCATCAAGATTGGCCGTAACTCTTTTCCTTTTTTTTTTTTTTTATCTTCAGCTTGCTTATCAAGTTTTTCCTTGCTTGGAAGATGTAAATGGAGTCTTCTATCTACTTAGGATTTGTAGATGGGGCCAATTGTCATAAACAAAACTTGGATTCTGTTGCTTAGGTTGTTTACTCACCTGAGGGTCTACTGGTGTCTTCAAGTGGCATTTTCCTAGGGCCATTGTTGGCGCTTGACTAACTTGTGGGAGATACTTGGTCATATTTGATCGTTTTTGGGACTTCGATGCCCTATCGAAGGAAGTGTGCAAGACGAAGCATAGATCATGGGATCTCGGTCCACTTTTGGGCCCCTTTTTAGGGTTTGGGTTAATGTAATGGGAAAGGGATGTCAGCCCGTGGGTTTACCCATGCTTAGGCCCACTTTTGTATGTATAAATAGATGTCTAGGCAAGGTAGAAGAGAGTCGATGGCTTAGTGCTAGTAATTAGATTTGTGTGATCGAATGTGGATTGTAAATGATCTGTGCATGATTGTAAGAGACTTGCAGAGCTCAGTGCAAGTTGTTGTAGGAAGTTGTGAAAGGATTTGTGCTGAAGCACAAGGAAGAAGGATCTAACAAGCTGCACAGATCTTCTATCCTGTGTAGAGTAAGGGTTGTTGATGCTCTTTGTTGTAAATTCTTGACCAAGATAATAAAGAAGAAGAGTTGGTGGACGTAGCCTCAGGGTGGGGGTGAACCACGTAAATCTGTGTGTGATGCTTTGTGCTTTGATTCAATGTGTTTACTTCTTCTTCTTCTAAGTGCTTTGATATTTGTAGGAATATATGCTTATGCTTTGTGCTCCTAGATGTGTATGAATGTTAGATATGATGTGTATGAAGATGCTTAGTGCTGATCTACTGGGTTGATCTAGCTTACTATTTCTAAGTGATTGAATACTATAGATTAGTGTGAATGTTGCAAAGCTCTGTCTTATAAGCGAAGTGGTTATTGAATGTATCTTGAGGAACTAATGGTGCTAAGTGCTCTAGTAAGGTGTATAATCACAGATCTATGTCCTAGCTAAGGTTGCATACACTTGAGTCTTGCAACCACCCCTACCTCTACCTCGGGTGAGACTTCATCTGCTTCGTAGGTGTTGCCGAAGGGGCTGATAGTTAGGGTTTTGCTGGTGTGTTGTTGTAGCATTGAACCCTAGATCTGCCCCTATGCCAATAAATGGTTCTAGTGCTAGGACTGGAACTGTGATAGCTGGGAACTGAGAAAGAAAATATTTGTGCAAAGATTCGATCTAGAAACTGGGAAAGATCTGTGCGTAGATCTGTTTCCCTAGTGTGTAGTGTTCTACTTAACCTATGAAGCTTTGTACCAAGAAAGAAAGGCCAAATATATAGAAAAGAGGTAAGATCTATAAGCTTTGTGCTCTGATATAGGTAAGAATAGTCAAAAGTAAAATAAGTGAAAATTTTTGTTTCTAGAGTATGGATCTAGGTATGTTTGATAGATTCTGTCCTAGCTTGGAAACTAAGGCTTTGATAGATGAAAGAAAGTTTGATATGAATGGATCTGATAGATATGTTATACCTATGCATAGAAAGAATGTCTGGACTAACAAGAGGATGCAGGATCCTCAAAATAAATTTTTGCAGGCTAGCTACCATAACCCTAGTGCGCAGTACAGAAGAGGTTGGGGATCATTTAAAAGAAAGAGAGGATTAACCCTCTGTTAAAGTTGTAGAAGACTGGGACATATTCCTAAGGAATTCCCTGGTGGAAGACCTAATTGTCTCTGTTGCAAAGCTTTGGACCACGAAGTATTAGATTTCCCTAGAATGATTGCTAAAATGGAAGGCATGAATTTGAAAGAAGAAAACCCTAAGGTAGATCCAGAAATAACAAAACCTCGACGAGAATCAGACAATATGTTACTACAGATACAAGACACCTTGAATGATCACCAACATGTTAGATTATTAGAGGTTTTTAACAAGAAAGAATGCATCAAGGTAAGAATAGGAGACTTCGATGTTGACTGTGTTCTAGACGAGGAAACACAGGTGAATGTTATGACAAAAATAACTTGGGAAGCTATAGGGAGGCCTGTTATGACCCCTTCACTGAGTGGAATAGGGTTATTCAGAGGGAAACTAGTGAACCTATGTGGAAGGATCAATCAGATATATATGAATGCTAATGGAACTTCAACAAAATAAGATTTTGAGATTATCAAATTTATTGAGGACAACACCCCGTTTACTATGTTACTTGGAAATCCTTGGATTGAAAGAGATCAAGACAGAAAGAAGGAAGAAGAAAATGTTTTAGAACAAAAGAGACAAGAATTAAAAGACTTCATGACCAGAAGGATCGCACAGTTGATTGAAGAACAGGAGAATGGATCGAAGCTATATCACACTAGGAACCCAGATGTCCATCAGAACACCAAAGGACTCACAGAAGACTGAAGTTTCTATCTAAGATAAAGAAGAGATGTTATACCTGAACCCTAAGAAAGAACCTCAACAATGCGAAGTAACTATATCCAAGGAAAATAAGAGCCAGAACAAGAAAAAAACTACTGAAACGAAGCTCACTGGAAAGAAAGATAGAAAGTTAAGTAATAAGAAGGAAAATATTGAAAAGTTGTAGGATATTCCAGATAGAACATCATAGAAAGAAAACTTGTAGAATGGGAGCTTCGACGAGATATCAGAAAAATGACCTATGAAACTTCACCGTGCTGAAGCGATATAGCCATTGGACCGATATACCCATTCAACTTTCTCCTAGAACGGACAGAAAAACATTAAAGAATCTTCACTAGACCATTGGACCACACCATAATAGACAGATCAATGTTAATGGAAGCTTCATGCCTATTGCAAGCAGACCATTGCCAAATTTCTTATTTAGTTCATTGCACCATGCATGAAGAACACTTTTTCCAACTAAGAATTAGAAGCCCACTGAATAGTAGTTGTATACGTTGGTCATTGCGATCTAGTTGGTCATCCTAGTACAGTATCTGAGATCACTGTGAACCTCGAATAATTTTTCTCTCCGAGTGCGTATGTCAGACGAATTCAACACAACCGAAGAATCTACAAGAGAGGTACTCACTAGCCTCAAAACCAAAAGAGTCATGTCAAAATGAGGGTTGTCTATAGGTTTACAGACATCCTCGACGAGAGGAGTGCAAGCCTCCCCATCGACTGCTTGAGCAGGAACATCCTGAGCCGGTGTAGAATGCATAACCAAACATAAAGATGATATGGCCAATGCGAGGTTGGTTCCATCCATCCTACCTGCTTATATACTACCTCTGAGAAGTGCGATCAACAAAGAGAACATGCCCATAGACTTTGAGTACACTCTAGTCACTGTGTACCTGCCGAAAGGGGTACACGTAGTCCGCGCAGATCAAGACAAGATTGCAACATTGAATTTTAGTGACTTCAACCTAGGGGATCGTAAAGTATACAACACACTTGCCCCATATAAGTACCTAACCAGAACCAAGGGAAAGAACTCGAAGATCATCCCTCAACAATGGACTATGAACCTCACATAGTCCACTCTGCTGAATGTCATGGAGATCTCACATTTTAGACATCACCAAGAAGTCAATGCCTGTGTTAAGCTACTCCTGGAAAGCTACTATGGAGGATACTTATGGTTGAACCGACTCATCACAGTTGATCCAACGCTGATCAATAGAATCACAGGTCTTAGCGTGCAGGGCCGTGATCCCCATGACTACTATCCTAGAAAGACCGCAGACCGTGCTCTTGTTCATAAGATCAAAGAAGCTTATGGTGATGTTGAGAAAGGAGCACGAGGCTACAAGGTAGACTCTATTCAGAGTGGTATAGTGTGACTTTCATGTCAGCTGATCACAAGGAAGCTCGTTTGCAAGAATTACCCATGCAAGTATCCGACTTTGTAGTTGACTTCGCAGGAAAGTGGGCAGAGGGACTACAAATGAACTGGGCGAAGTACCTGGTGAATCAACTAGAGATCGACTGCAGAGAGCCCAGTATTAGGGGCATGAATTCCATTTTAGCTGGCTCTTGTTACTTATAGCTTTCGTTGCATGGGAGCTACCAGAAGATACAACCTTCTCGGACCTCGACCCTTTTGAGCCCTTAACTGCGAAGTTTAGTACCTTATGGTACTCGAATGATATGAGAAAACAATGGCAATTCAATGTTGTATTCCACACCTACTACAATCAGTTGAAGCACACTATCTATTCCGAGCCTCAGATAACCTCGAATACCCTCTTCAGGTTCAAGCCCTTAATGAAGTTCAACCCAAACCACCACTTCATTTACATAACAACACGCGTTGATGAGAACAAAGAGCAGTTACAGTCTTATTATAAGCTGACAAAAGAAGACCTGGAGGAAATCACCAAGGAATGGTCGACATACCTCCTTGTTTCATCATACCCACAGAATTGTCCGACATCGACAGCCCAAAAGCTGCGTGGGATACACCTGGGCCCAGTAAGATGAAGAAAACAATGAAGATGAAGAAGGATGAGGAAATATAGGATATAGACAACATATCTGTAAGGACCACATCCATTTCACCTGAGAAAGAAGGTAATGATGAAGAAGTTGAACAGAGGCCAGAAGACGAAGAGGACTCGTCGAAGAAAAGGAAGGTTCCACCTCTGAAACCTTCCTCCCAAAAGAAACCTAGAACCCCTGTAACCAAGATGAAGACCACGATCACCCCAGATGGCTTCAGTTTCCTCCTCACCACTATGAACGAAGCTATAGAAGAAATAATAGAAAAGAAGGATGCCAAGAAAGAGGCAATGTACAATAGAATTGAGAGCAAGCTCCAAGGAGTGCAACAGGTGCTTCAGTCTAGCCATGGAGTATCCACTGCACCCTTGCCAGAAGGAACAATAGAATAGGTATATGAACCAGTTCAACTACGCAAGATTGCTACCACAGTCAAAGCACACCTTTGGAAAGCACAGGAAGAAACCACACAGTCCACCTAGGCCTTAAAGCAAGCACAGGAGGAAATCATTGAGCAGCGCTGAGATGCGCAACAAGAGAGGGATGCTCTCCAAGCAAAATTGGAAGCAGACAGAGTGAAGATCCAAAAATAAAAGGAGCAGTTGCTCGTAAAGAATATCGGGATCGAAGAATAAGTCAATAGAGCATTTCGCTCTGTGACCATCTTAGAGAAGAAAACAGAAGAACCCTTAGAATACCAAGTGATGAAGCTTGCTGAAGTTATTCAGAAACTTCAACAAAGATTCATAGAATTAGAGCTTCAGACCATACCAAGTACCCTAGAAGAAGAGCACGACCAATGAGAAATGACTTCTTAGAGAACAGTAGAAAGGATTAAATCACTCACTGAGGAATGCAAACAATTAAGTAGAAGAAGTGTGCAGATACATGAGAACCTAACCGAGAATCCTGAATTGCACAAATTGGAGTTGCAGCTCCAGGAGGCGAAGCATGAAGCCGGAAAGCTACAGGTGTAGCTGGAGGCCCTGTCTTCTGAGCAACGCATAACACAACAACAGATCCATATAATCCATAGCAAGGTAATGGAAGTAACTCAAAAAATTCAACCTTTGGAAGATAAGGCATGTCAACTATTTATAGAGATCGAGAACCAAGGAACAGAGCTAGAGTAGGTCGTAAATTCAACACAATAACGCCTATAAGAGCCAGTGAATGTCGCACTCATCCAGGAGTTCAACGAGCAAGAAGCAGTTGCAATGTAGCAAGTCAAAGCAACTCGAGCCAAGATCAAGGCATTTGAAGCAGAATTGATCAGACCTGAGTGACTCGGGATGAGTCACAGGTGAGTGTTGGGGGCTTTTGGCCCTTGATCAAGTTGTGGGAGATACTTGGTCATATTTGACTATTTTTGGGACTTCGATGCCCTATCGAAGGAAGTGCACAAGATGAAGCAAAGATCATGAGATCTCAGTCCAATTTTGGGCCCCTTTTTAGGGTTTGGATTAATGTAATGAGAAAGGGATGTCGGCCCATAGGTTTACCCACACTTAGGCCCACTTTTGTATGTATAAAAATATTTCTAGGCAAGGTAGAAGAGAGTCTATGGCTTAGTGATAGTAATTAGATCTATGTGATCGAATGTGGATTGTAAATTCTCTATGCATGATTGTAAGAGACTTGCAGAGCTCAATGCAAGTTGTTGTAGGAGGTTGTGAAAGGCTTTGTGCTGAAGTGCAAGGAAGAAGGATCTAGCGAGCTGCATAGATCTTCTATCCTATGCAGAGAAAGGGTTGTTGAGGCTCTATTCTGTAACTGCTTGACCGAGATAATAAAGAAGAAGAGTTGGTGGAAGTAGCCCCAGGGTGGGGGTGAACCACGTAAATCTGTGTGTGATGCTTTGTGCTTTGATTCAATGTGTTTACTTCTTCTTCTGCTAAGTGATTTGATATTTGTAGGAAGATATGCTTATTCTTTGTGCTCCTAGATGTGTATGAATGTTATATATGATGTGTATGAAGATGCTTAGTGCTGATCTATTGGGTTTGATCTAGCTTACTGTTTCTAAGTGCTTGAATACTATAGATTACCGTGAATGTTGCGAAGCTCTGTCGTATAAGCGAAGTGGTTATTGAATGTATCTTGAGGAACTAATGGTGCTAAGTGCTCTAGTAAGATATATAATCACAGATCTGTGTCCCAGCTAAGGTTGCAGACACTTGAGTCTTGCAACCATCCCTGCCTCTACCTTGGGTGATACTCCATCTGCTTTACAGGTGTTGCCGAAAGGGTCGATAGTTAGGGTTTTGTTGGTGCACTGTTGTAGCATTGAACCCTGGGTCTACCCCTATGCCAACGACCATCCATGAATAATGTGGAAGAATATAGCATCGTTATAGAACTTTTCCGCGATGTTATTTCACAGGGTATTCTCTCATTAGAAGTTCGCATGGACTCCCAGTTAGTAGTATTTCAGTTAAACGACAGTTACCATGTGCGTGACCCTACTCTACTTCGATGATTCTTACGGGTATGACTTTTAGAATGACAATTTGATTTTATTACTTATCATCACATACCTAGAATTTCTAATTATGTATCTGATGCATATGTTAATTTTGTTTTAGATTGGCATTTGTCACATAACTAAAGCAAAGAAATTTTTTTCATCAATGTACACATTGTAACATAATTAAATCCGAAGATCCATGTTTTTATATATATTTCAAAAATATGATGTTATAGTACAAAATTGGGGCTGACACCCTCAAAATACATATACAGTCGATCATACAATAGTCATGAAATCTACGGTTGTGGTGCCAGATGAGTGTCATGATAGAAAACTATGGAGTTTGTGAGATGCCAAAAGAGTCGTACCCAAGCACGGAGAACACCTACCACCAGCCACTGCATAGCCTATGACAGATCCTCCACTTGAACATGGGAATCCTCTGCATCAGATGAGATAGGTTTCCCTGCACATTTTGAAGCACTATATCTATGTTGCCTCACGTTGCCTCATCTCCCCGGTGCCTCCATCAATGTCGTGGAATTTCATTCGGTTGTCATGGACCTATGTCTGCATCACATACATGTTTAGTTAGTACTTGAAATCATCCATTTTTTTTTCTTCTTATACAAAAATACAAAAAAATGAAATATTAAAAAACTTTGACATACTTATTTCTTCGTAGGCATAACCTGGTGGTAACGGCATGTATGAATCTCCTCTAAAGTTGATCTCTGCATAAGGGTAGTCATCCAAAGCTATCACTTGCTGACTCCACCAAAAGAAAAAATCATCGTTGTAGGGTGTCGACACCCTACCACCCCTCTGCTAGCTCATCACCTCGGTTCATCATGCCATGGCTAGATCGCAAGGTCCACACGAAATAATCTCAACTCTAGGTCCCAATCCTGGAACCCGCTCGAAGAAAAAACTACAAAAGATAGAAGCGAACCCAAAGTTCATCTTTCTACCCAGTTTGCAGTCTATCAACTGGCTCTTCATGCTGGCCAGCAGTGAGGGGCACCAATCGTACACCATGGGTCACAAGCACTCCACTGAATAGAACATAAGTGGACTCGATGCCTGGTGCAAAGAGGCCGACCTTGTGATCCATGTCAAAACTAAGACAACAATCTTAAGACTCAAATTGTTGATCTCTCTGATTAGGAGTTGGATCCCTACCTTCTCAGTCCCTGCAATGAAATGAGTGGCTATGTAATCCTAGATATTCATACCACTCCCAACTCCCTGGGATTTGAGGTTGACCACCTCACCCCAGCATGACAATCCCATCAAGAAGTAAATGTCCTCAACTTCAATCCTTAATGGTTGTCCATCAAGGTTGAAATTCTCACTATTTGGATCCCAGTAGTTCACAAGCAGCTGAAGTAATCTCACTTGAGCCCTCATACCTTTGAGAGCCCAAATTTTTTATAGCCCACATCTTTTTAAGGAAATCTAGGCCCCTGGATCTCTCTCCACTGCAACATCCACCTCTTCATGCTCTCTTTCTCTCCACTCTAGCACCATCCTACAAGATTCAAACCCTTTTTTGAGTTAACAACATGTAAAAAACCTTATGCACAGACATATACGCGAGCTGTAGTGTACACAGTCGCGTATAGGGTTGCTTATACGCTGGTTGTTTTTCAAACAATTGCATATAAGTATGTGTATACGTGACTCGATGAACTGTAGCCCTGTTATTGGATAAATCCATAAGTGTGAACAATAACCAATCTCCCTAGATCCACCTGGATCTAGAACAAAGCAAGACAGAACATGACTCTTTCCCTAGATTCTAACCATTGAATTAAATAGGAGGCAAGAGCAAAGAACATACCTTATTATCACTTCCTATGGTCTTTGTTGCTCCCACTTCGCTCTAGTTCTCTCGTGCAACCAAGACCAAGACAACACAAACCAACCAAAGTGAAGAAAGCACAATCTATTCAACAGTCAATCTATGTATATGATCAAGGAGTTATGCAATAAAGTGGAATTAGCTTTATGGGAAAGGGACATATTACTGTATCATATTAATGGAAAGTAAATATTACAACATGATCCTTGATGTCACAAACTTCCTTTCGATGGCCCTTGGCTCCGACACACACACTTGCTCACTTGCATGAAGATCAACCCCTTTGGATAAACTTGCTGGAGTCTTTAAGTTGTTGTAGCTTCAGTCCTTCACACAATTCTTTCACCAATTCTCGAATGAATCTTGCTTAAACTTCTTGCTTAACCTTCTCCATGAGAATTCCCTCAATATATAGGAGAGAATGAATTAGTTACTTGGATAAGAATGATCCCAAAATATCAGGGAATCCAGTACTAGGATAACCATTCGAATGCAATCTCATCCTTCTAGAAGATTCCCTTCTAGAAGCATCAAGAATTCATCTTTTTCCTTGCTTTAGAAAGAGTTCACACCCTAGCAGTTCAACACAGTGCAAAATTCTTGCACCGTGGCTTAAGGTATCCTGTGAGAATCATACATTCTCACAGGCAAATATACTAGCAGCCTGCAAACAGTCTCCAAAAATGAGTTTTCTGGAAGGGATGAAAATAACTTTTACTCAGGAGAAAGTTCTTATGAAGAGCCTGAGTACACCATCATCAATACATCATCCTGATGACCAAAATCATGGGTAACAGAATGCCCCCCAAAGTATGAGGTTGGAACCAGTGATGGTCGATAGACTTTGTAAGATGCATGTGTGTGTCGGGAACCAGGAGCACACCTAATTGGAAACCTGCGAACAACCAAGCATCTGCAAAATATCATATATATCAATTCTGATGTAGGAATTCCCATACTTAGATCACAGACTGATGACATTATAGACATGGGTCATGGTCACCAATCATACACTATGGATCCATGCCGTCAAAATATAGCATAGCCACCGGAATACACTGTAGATCTATGCGAGAAATTTCAAATCAAGACGACATAGCCACGAGACATACACAGTGGATCTATGTGTCACAAATTATACATACTCCATCGCAACCTAGATCACAAAGAATATATCCAGGGTATTCAATCTCGTCACCCAAAGTACGAATCTAACCATGTGATTACATGTGTTGAAGTCGAACATGGTAGAAACCACTTGATTACCGGTCATTGATGAAACCGTTAACAAGTGCAAGGGAAATCATCATTGATGTCAATGATTCCCAAGGTACCATAGTACAATCCATCGAGTGTGAATAAATGAGTTGAAGTCAAAAATCCGATGGAATCTTTCGATCAGGGGTCAATGATGGAAACCCACTGTCGAAAGTGAGGAAACTTGCCATTGAGGCATGCAAGCTCCAAGGTACCAAATAATTTCTAAGTCTTGATTCTGGATAATGAGCTGAAGTCAACGGAACAAAAATCGTCATAGGAGGGCCTTGATGTATCCCCTATCAATGACACGAAATGAGTAACATATTTTGAAGGTGAAACAGAGCATGATGTGAATTTGACTGGACACAGGGAAGGCCGACACAGAGAGAATGGATAACTGCAGATGGTCGACTCAATATAGGTTTCAGATGGACTTCTCTTGAACATATGAATGCCACGACCAATGATTTGGCAGTATTGACTCAAAGACGACATAGGGAATGACCTTGTAGCAAATCGAATGAGAGACAAATGGATTTCCCAAACTGGCTTCAAATGATGAATAGGGGGTGTCATGTTCAAGAGCGACACTTACTTCCAATCAATACGAAGATGAAAACATATCCCTTTCCTAAATTTTCCCCCACCATTTCTGGCGAGTACCTCTTTATTTTTACGCAAGCTTGAGGAGGATAACATATGCTTGTTGATGTAAGCTCATCCTTCGAATGAGTCCCTCAGATTATTTTTAACGAACCCTAAGAAGGAGTGGTTCGGTCTCATCACGGGTCTGTCCATGTTTGTTTAACGAGTCTAGAGATAGAAAACTCGAAGGTTTTTCAAGATTATAGAGTTTGGAAAAATACTTAAAAGAGAACTCTCTCAGTTCCTTTTTCGTAAAATAGTCCTGACGAGACCGAAACAGAGATAAATTATCCCTCACCAGATGCTTACTTCAAATACTTTATCGAGCGTGAAGATAGCAAGTTCGCTCGACGATCTTTTCATGTTTAGAGAGTCTGAAAAGAGCTTAAAGAGGACTCCAGGGGGTTCCTTTTTCGTATAACCTTGTTGAGCTCGAAAAAGTAATAAAAGTATGCTTGATCACGTTCTCATGTATTTACGAGTGCAAGAACGGACAAAAACGACACTCGAGGTTTTATGTAAAAACCATAAAAAACAACCAAAAACACGCGATAACAAAGAAAAACATATATGTATCCCGGTATTTGATCATCAAAGTCATCACACCCGCAAGAATTACACTCAACATGACATTATGGATTAGGGTTTAATCGATAAATAATCATAAAAAACCAAAATGATATAGTAAAAGTAAATAAAAGGAGTAAATACTCTTTTTACCACACCATTTTTACATTTCCACTATTGAGCTAAAAAAACCCCTTTTTTACCCTCCAAGTTTGGTGACAGATTGCGGGAGCTATGAGAGACCATTCAATGAGTCGTCTATGACAGTTAGGTAGGTACTTCATCCTTAACACTTTCATGGTTTAATTTTGTAATTTCATTGGTTAAATTTTCATTTTTAGGTTGATTTTCAAAACCCTATATGTGTGCTGCCATTCTCGCAGGTAGACTATACGGGGCCTGCGAGAATGATGCATTCTCGCAGGTGATATTAAAGCCACCTGCGAGGTTCTCGCACTGTGCACACAGGGCACTTGCGAGAACCGCAAAGCCCAATTTTTTTAAAAAATTTTATCCAATGAAAAAGATCCAAAGCATGAAAAAAGTTGTTAATCCTCTTATTGTGTTCCTTATGCAGATAATTTGCCATCAACATGGTGCTTGAGTGGCGTGAAAGGGAACATGAAGAGGATAATGCAATGGCTAAAAATCATCCACCTACCATAGCTACTTTGAGAGACTGCGAGCTCTTGAAGTACTTTCACATCCCGGGCATGAGGGCTCAAGTTAGACTATCAGAGTACCTGGTGCATATTTGGGACCCTGAGCAACAGGTGTTTCATGTGGGGGTCCAAACACTGTCCTCAGACATTGAGGACATTTACTTTTTGACTAGTTTGTCACGGTGGGGATACTATGTGAGCCTGACCGGTAGTAGAGGTGGTGGGCTAAAGATGAGAGAGTACTGCAATTTACACTGCGTTCCCGAGGCTAAGAGAAAGAAAGGAAAAGTAGCTATTTGGGGGGTACGATACTTGACCCTCCATACTATCCTTTTCACTATAGCTCGGATGGCTGGGAGTTCTACTCCTCATATGGCATTACAGAGTTACTTCCAGTATGCTATTGAGTGTACTAAGCCTCGAGTGTTCAACTGGGCAGATGTTGTGCTGCGTAGTATAAAAAATCAATTAACCAAATGTAAGCAGGGTGACCTGAAGCAATTCGGGTACAGATCTTTGTTGGTGTCCTTCTTCCTTGAGCGGGTCCCATTACTGAAGCTACAGGTGGAGTGGAATTTACCGGCTCCCAGGGATCCACGAATGTTGAGATGGTGTCGGCTCATGGCCCGACATGTAGTAGGACCGATCATCAAATATGATGATACTTTCTTTGACTGGCTTCAACCACAGATGTTTATGGTTGATGACTACGCTTATGCTGGGCTGAATTTTCGAGGAGATCCAGATTTGGTATTACCAGAGGATGCTCAATGGGGGGACCTTGGTAAGAAGTACACACATTTTCTCTTTTTAAATGTTTTTGATTTTTTTATCATATTCAAATGTTTTTTGTTTTATATGTTCATCCAAAGACTAATACAAAATCGTTTGTTGATAACACAGATGCTGTACCTTACAAAACTCCCGAAATTTCTCCCATCCAGCGGCGAGGAGAGGTAGCAACAACACCACAGTTTGTCGAGGATTACCAAGTGGTGGAATAGAATCTAGAGGGCCTGACTGCAAACATTCCAGACATGACTCTAGAAGAGGTTCCATGACGCAATCAACGTCATACTGTAGGGGTATCAACATCTATGAGTCGACTACTCCGTAGAGCTGATAGGGAAGTCATATGTTATCATGAACGTCATCCATGACGTCACTTTGTAGAAGCTATGAGCTTCAAATTTTGACATTTTGGTCTTCGGACAAACTTTTTGTAAAAAACTCTTTTGATCATTATATATACCGACGACTTCTACTGGTTTACTTTATCTTGTGTGAATTTCGATGTGTTTGATTTAAAAATGATTCAAATGTCTGTCCAATACATAATTAGCCAATGCATCTGTTAATGTATTTAGACATCTAGGAATATGTTGATATTCAATGTGATCAAAATAACATTCCAAGAGGCGAATTCGCAAATACACCCGTAACAAAGTAGGACTTCGAATAGAGTAGATATTACTTAACTGTAGTACTACAAGCTATGAGTCAAGTTGCACAACCAAATGACGAATTTTGAGCGAGATAACATCAACCAATAATTCAATAATGATGCTATACTCTGCAATGTTGTTGGTCGCATGGCCATGGCACACACCTCGTAAATATACAAGTTCATTTGTTGGGGCAAAGATTGTCCACGCAGCAGAAGCAAGGTTCTGAGTACTACAACTAGCACCATCAACGAAGCCAATATAGGGTAGCGAAGACTCTGACATCTGGAAATCAAACACAATGTCACATAAGGGCAGAGACCAGATAACAACAAAATAAAGCTATAGTAACACACACAAAGTATGATACATTAAAATAAAAGTACTTGTGCACAGATGATTTATGCATAGTACTTATTCAAGTACAACCCATTTCTGGGTTCACTCAAAGGGATACCAGTGTTGTCAAATGTCGGCATCACCTCGACCCATTTCGTAAAGTAATCAACAACTACAATAATGTAACCATGACCCCCGACCGAGTGAGGGTGACATGTCATGAAATCGATGCCCCCTTCCGTAAAGGGATCAATGGAGACCACAGGAACGGGCAAGATGACAACAATGGTCGATGGAGTCGGAATCCGTTGGTAGTTCTCAAGAGTGTGTTGTTCCATAAAGAGTATGGAACAATGATGCCCATTGTCCCAAGGGGTGTCCTCCATGATGGACATGATCATCTCGTCAGTGGGAAAAATAACACGAAAAGGATCGGCAGACAACTCATCAAGAGAGGGGGTAGAAGGTGTTTCCAATTGAATGGCTTGATAGGCAGATTCAACCGGACTTAACGAAGATGATCTCCAGGGTCAGGGACAATCCAAGGTTCGTGAGATGCAGGAAGTTCGTGAGGCATGGTGGAGATCATGTTGATAGAATCAACTGACGGGCGTGGAACATTAGGCGGTGGAATGGGGAAAGTACCCATTAACGAGGAGTCTTTTAAAAGGCCGACACCGACGTTCTCATAACCCGGTGGGGTTTTAGCAATAAACGGTACGTTGCCAGTATGGGTATCAGAATTGAAGAAGGCAAGTTGGTCGACGGTAACAACATTTCCTTGATGAGGGAAATGTACTACACGGAAAAGTGTCGACACAACGACGTGCATGGAATTGATCCAGCTACGACCAAGCAAAAGATTATAATCAAGTGGAGTGTCAAAGACTTCCACTTCAACTTGGACCGTCTTACCTTCTAGTGTAATGGGAAACGAATGAAGAACACTGTAGGGCTTAAAATCAGATCCATTGAAGGCTTTAAGAGTGTTTTTTGATTCATTCAATGGAGGAGAGCCAATGGCTTTCCAATAAGCAAGAGACATAACACAAGTCGAGGCACCCTCGTTGATAATAGTTCAGAAAATGTTTTTTTCGGAGACAACCACTTGTATTTGAAACCCGAGTTGAGGGGGTAACCTTGGAATGTGATCTTCCAAGTCAAAAAATATTAAATTCGTATCTGTCGGGTCAATTCCACCTATATATTTAAACAGTTCCTTTCGTTGTGCAGGACAAGACTGAAGGACTTCAAGAGCTGACATCGTCGAAGGTGCCTGGGCGAGATCTTCAACAATGTTGTAGTTCTGGGCCGCACGAGCATGAGGATTGAAAGGAAATTTTCGTACGACACCCTTGGGGGGGGGTTGCAGAACTGTGTCGAGGCTCGGTCATTCGAGATGAAGAGGACTGTTTGTAGGTGGAGTCACCAGAGAGGGTTGTACCAAAGCAGGAGGCAAATCATCAACCTTCTCCTTAGATGGAGAATAATATTTGGCTCTAGTTGTGAGTGCAACGTTGTTCTTCTTAGAATCACCAGTACACATCAAAACATATGATGTAGTAGAAGAGGATGGTTGGTCATGAATGACCAACTAAGCCTGTTGTTGAGACAGGAAGGGTTGGGATAAGACAACTGACGTAGGTGGTTTTAGGGTTCCCTGAAGGAACTTAGTAACCTCGGCACGTCGTGGACAATCCTTCGTGTAGTGATCATCACCACAGATAAGGCAAGGGTATCGGGGTTTGTGATTATCCCAGTCCTCAACAGGAGTAGTTTTAGGTTGCTCTGCTTGAGTATTATTTTTTCCCTCCTTATTCTTGCCTCTCCCTTTCTTAGATTTGTTTTTACTGGCTGGGGTAGATTGGACAACATTTACCTCAGAAGTCTTAGTGGTGGGAGTGGCAGGAGACGAAGCATTGTGAACATTAGAAGAAGTGGAATTAGGGGTTGTTCTTGAAACAAAATGTGATTTGGTGTGGGTAGTACCAATCACACCGGCAACTGCATGCGAGGCAGCTAGAGCAGTTGAAGTGCTGGAAGAATTAGGACGAGGTAATTCAGGTAGAAAATCGTAAAGTGTTCCGTTTGTGAGTAAATGAGATCAAGATACCGAGCACAAATTATATCCTGCTCTTTTGTGACAACACCACCCATGGCAATGTCCTTACCGATTTCATTCACAAATGATTTTGTAAACCATTCTGCCAGTAACTGATCGAGGAGCTCAAATTTAATGAGACGATGTCTCCTTCGCCACTCATGGATATGATCTGATATATGATTACCTTTAGTTTGTTTGAAGGAAGTCAAAATCTCAGTCTCGGTATCATAATGGATCGGTAACTGGTAATGTGTAAGGAAATCCATAGCTAAGGTGTTGAAATCAGAGAAGAAACCTCATGGCAATTCGATATACCACTTCGCAGTAGAACCGGTAAGGGTTCGTTGAAAAAGACATAAACGAATAGATTCATCCATCAACGAGTTGGATGAACACCATAGGTGAAAAGTCATAACGTGATTGTTTGGGTCCTCTCCCACTTTGCCGTCGAATTTAGGAATGTCCAATGGAAGCTTGGCTATAATAACAGGCCATTGGGGAGAGTGACGAATAGGATCATTTAAAATTCTAGACAAATCCAACAAATCCAAAGTAGCAAGAAAAGGTAACTGTCGATTCACCTGCGGGTACTGGTGGCTTTGGGGTGGAAGCCCTGTCAGCAAAATAGTAGGACCGTAAGCAGTTTGCACATAATGGGAAGACCCAGGCACATTCAGTGGTGGTTGGAGAGGATAGTATCTCCCGGGAATGTAACCTTGAGCGGGGACATGAGTTTGAGCATTCGTACCCCAAATAGGATTGGGTATACCTGGATATGGTTGGCCTATAGTAGGGACATGCAACTGCTGCCCCCCAGTCATTTGAGGAGGATTTTGTATCATCTGATTCCAATATTGGGCCAAAGAGGGAGGTATATTTTTCCCAAAAGGTGGGGTTGGTCCCCCTATCGTAGGCGGAGTTACAACCGGAAGTTGTGTCCCAATCGAAGGTTGTGTAGTAATTGGAATGTGTCCAGTAAGAGGAGTTTGAATCGTACCACCTTGTCCACCAATGAGAATCTGCAAGTTTGGTGTAATGAACGGGATAGTGCCACTAGGATTAGGATTGCCAGTAGGAAATTGAGGGAGAGTTGGAATAAAACTAGGAATAGGGTGCCCAGGAAAATAAGGACCACATGGAGAACCGACTGGGGTTTGCGGAGGTGTTGGAATAGAAGCATTCAACGCATGGTATCCAGGTGGTAGTGTCGGAGTGACATTGGGCATTCGCTGTGTGTTTATAGGAGAAAGACCAGCCACAGTGAACCTGGTTGGGACACTCGTAGTATTCGTGAGATGGGCCATTTCAACAGGGACAGTAAAGTGATAAATAGTAGTTAACGGTACTGTCTCTAAATTAGAGATTTCAGAAATCACAGGTGGATTAATCTCATAAATCACAAGGGAACCTGGACCAAAAAGGTCCCTTCGGAAAACACCTATAGACCAAAAAGGATCTTGGCCTTCTATGCCAGGAAAAGGCCCAACGGGTGATCCAGAAGATGTAACAAATAATTCTCCGGAAGAATTCAGTCGCATAAATGGTCGCTCAGAACCAGGGTGAAGTCAAAAATCCTCTCGAGTATTGGTAATTCGGAAAGGTTCTAGAGAGTCAGTTCGTTCCACTTGTGGTGTGGTGACGACTGTGGCTTCACTTTGCCGAGGAGAGCCCTCAAGTGTACTTGTAGGAAAGGGTTGAGAACCATCCAGATGCTCTGGAGATAAACCCTGCATTCTTCGTGAACGACGTGGGGGAGCTATTGTAAACGAGTAACAAACTTCGTGAAGAAAATCCTATGGTCAAGTTTGAAAAACAAACAACACGCGCTAGTAAACAAAATCTAGGAATAAATCACCAGGCAAACAAGACCTTCTAATTTCGAAGCCACTAGTTGATGATGAAATCCAACGTCGCAACAACGAGATGAGAAGGGGCGATTTTAGGGTGGAAAAGTTACGCTGACGACCTGCTTAACGGACTTACACCCTGGTGCAAGCTCCCACACATAATCGTGGGTATACCCTCCAAGGAGCCCGATTGATTTTGGTCAACGTCAATTCCAGGTACCGTGAAGACTTTCCCCTCCACAGTCACCTTGGGTAAGAACCTAGAAAGATAGGCCACTAAGGTCACCGCCAACAACAATAAATCCTGGGGGAACAGTCGACAGTCTGATCCACACACAAGGGTAGGGTATCTATCCTGCAATCAACTCAAAAGGCTTCCACTCATCATTGTGGGAATACCTCCGAGTGATCCCCGTAATACGTGCAATATCTACACTGATATCAACAAAGTAGGGTGAGTAACTCTGCCAAGATCTATGCGACCTAGTGTTTGACCCTTGTGTGAGAAGGGCTTCCCAGGACAAGATGTTGCAAATGGAATTTAAAACTCCCTAACACAAGATGCTATTGTGTGTTTTGTGCTTTTGGAGAGTGTATCTCTCTTCCTACTCCAAAGCGCTAGCCTAGCTAAATGTTGGTGTAATAGAGCCCTAGAAAAGAGTTACTAGATAAATTTTATGATTACGCAGTGTTATTAAAAGCTGTTGTTTACTCAAAGGTAACGGAAATGAGACTTATGTTGTATGACTCTGACCCAACAATGCAAGGATGAGAATGAAATATATCATTTTTCGTTCAATGAATCCTATGTATGGGAGAGAGATAAAGTTTTCCAGATCAACCTTGAATTACAATGCAAAATTTCCTTTGAAATGCAAATGCAAACAATCATTTATCAAATGACAATTCTCTATTGTGTCTTTTTCAAATACTTCAACAATCTCAATAATTTGATTTTCAATGTTTTCTAAAACGAAAAGAATTTTTTGAAAGAAAATTTTTTTGTTCACTTTTCAAAAAGGACCCATACTATGATAGTAAGAGTACTGAAAATCAAAAACCAAATGAACAAACAATGATAAAAACGCAATCCACTCTTTCAATGAAAGAAAAAATAAAGAGCAAACCAATTTAGTCTTCTCGAATGCAAAAGAAAATGATCTTTCATGCCAATAAGCAAATGAGAAAAAACCAAGTACTCAACTTTCAACCAATCACTGGTTCTTAACTAATCAAACACACTCAGAGTCTGAAGTCAGAGAGAATGGTTTTGCCAAGAAAAGTCAAGAAATGAAAGTCAAGACACAAATGACAAGAAAAGCCTTTAAATCCTAAGACTGTTCATGCATGCAAACAAAAACAAGAAAGATATCAATCAATGATCCAAGAAACTTATAAGAGGCAATCAAACTGATCTGGGCAGTTGAAAATACCAAAATTCACATCCAAACTTTTGAAAAATTGTGTTTGCAGGTAGACAATATTACACAGTGCGAGAATCACTAATTCTCGTAGGTGACCCTTGAGCAGGATGCGAGAACCTCACAATGAAACCTAAAGGCAGAGTGTGAACTCTACCAGTTCTCGCAGGCTGCAATGCAGTGCAGTGCGAGAATGCCTAAGCATAATCAAAAATTTGAAAAATGAAGCAAAATTTAAAAAGGCTTCTGGACTCAGAGGGTCTATCAGGATATCTTGAAGACTCAGAGATTGATAGGAAAGGAGAAAAATGAAACCAGAGCAAATGGCCACAGAAAATATCAAAAACCACAAAGAAAATGGGATTGATCCCCAGTGGAGTCGCCAATTTTGTTATTGGATAAATGCATAAGTGCGGACAGTAACCGATCTCCCTAGATCCACCTGGATCTAGAACAAAGCAAGACAGAACATGACTCTTTCCCTAGATTCTAACCATTGAATTAAATAGGAGGAAAGAACAAAGAACATACCTTATTATCACTTCCTATGGTCTTTTTTTCTCCCGCTTCACTCCAGTGCTCTTGTGCAGCCAAGACCAAGACAACACAAACCAACCAAAGTGAAGAAAGCAAAATCTATTCAACAATCAATCTATGTATATGATCAAGGAGTTACACAATAAAGTGGAATTATCTTTATGGGAAAGGGACATATTACTATATCATATTAATGGAAAGTAAAGATTACAACCTGAGCTTTGATGTCACAAACTTCCTTTCGATGGCCCTTGGCTCTGACACACACACTTGCTCACTTGCATGAAGATCAACTCCTTTGGATAAACTTGCTGGAGTCTTCAAGCTGTTGTAGCTTCAGTCCTTCACACAATTCTTTCACCAATTCTCCAATGAATCTTGCTTAACCTTCTCCATGAGAATTCTCTCAATATATAAGAGAGAATAAATTAGTTACTTGGATAAGAATGATCCAAAAATATCAGGGAATCCAGTACTAGGATAACCATTCGAATGCCATCTCATCCTTCTAGAAGATTCCCTTCTAGAAGCATCGAGAATTCATCTTTTTCCTTGCTTTAGAAAGAGTTCGCACCCTAGCAGTTCAACACAGTGCAAACTTCTCGCACCCTGACTTAAGGTAGCCTATGAGAATCATACATTATCGCAGGCAAATATACTAGCAGCCTGCGAACAGTCTCCAAAAATGAGTTTTTTGGAAGGGATGAAAATAACTTTTACTCAGGAGAAAGTTCTTATGAAGAGCTTGAGTAAACCATCATCAATACATCGTCATGATGACCAAAATCATGGGTAACAAGCCCGCATACACATTGGTTTTGAAGTTGCACCCTAGATAACTTAAAAAATGAGGCCTAATTACAAATTTTAATCCATTGAAAATAAAGAGGAGAGCAAGATGAATTATCTAGTCCAGACGGTCGTCAATTCTGTCGGTCATAGCTCCCGCAATCACCAGTTGAAGTTTGGAGGCAATTTGGTCCAAAATCCACTATTTGGGTAAAAAATACAAATGGTATAGTAAAATTGGTTTTTTTTTACTATTTATAGAAAATTTTTACCCACTTTACATAGTTTCGTACAATATTTTGGCCTAATGGACTAATACGACAATGGATGGAGTTTGTTTTTTTAGTTTCATCCCGGGATTCTTGCGATTTTTAGCGCCATGTCTCCCATTCGTAACTTTGGACATGTATTTTTCATTACCCAACATATATGATAGGTATCCAATCCATCATGCACACTTACATCATCCTATGACTGCCACTCATATTCCTTAGGTACAAACCCATTTCATAGGGACACATAACCTTCTATCTGCAACTAGAAGTGTTGTTATCGAATGGTAGAGACTCACCAAACATGGGTACCCTAGTTAGATCCATTTCTTTATTGGTGCCCATGCATAGATTTTTGTCCGTAGGACCAGGAGTCCCTTATAGCTAATACATGAATTTATGTTTGAACCTCATTTCTTACTCATAAACATGCTAACCTATACATACAGGACTCTCAACGAGTCTGATTTAAGCTCTTTTCTGACTCCCTCAAAAATAAAAAATGTTATCGAATGAACTTGTCTCTTTCACACTCATAAATTTGATTTGAAAGGACATCTATTAGGTGCAAGTTTATCCCTTTTTCAAACCAAGTAGACTAAGATTAATGAAAAAGACATTTTTTGGCGTTAAGTTGTAATTGCATCTCATTCTCTTGCTTACAGTATTGAGCCTATTGTCGATTCTCTCTTTTTCATTATAATCCTTTCACCTCAGTAGTTTTCATCATCATCAAAGCAGAGCCTTGTTTATATCCTTTGCATCTTGACACCCTATACCCAAGAGGAAACATTCCCCCAAGTGTCCATCTCCTGCATGCACTTCCTTGCATTGAGCATAGGTATGTTCCACTACTTGAACTAGATTTCTTACTTGCGACACTCGTTTCCTCATCTGTATCATAGCATTCATTTAACTATGAAAAAAAAAAAAAGACAGGTGGGAAAAGAATATTATCTTATATTGGTAGTAGTCGTGTCACCTTTGAATAGAGAACAATTTTTTTGAGTCCAATCGTCACCAAAATTTTGGGTTTAGCATGACCTTAGGATGATGAGTTCGTTACGTAGAGTTTACTCCCCCAAATGGTTACTCTTCCAGTCCCTATGGAGAGTTTGATTGATGCCTCCTTCATCTCAAAGATTCATCATTGAGTCTATGCTTCCAGAGTCTTCCATATGTCTCATGTTCTTGTTCAAAGGATGTCTATCAACATGTGTCGACCATTCCTTAGAAATATTGACTTTGCATGTCGACCATACTCTCAATGTGTCTCAAAATTACATGAAGTTGTAGTCCTATTGCACACCCTGGTCCTACTTTCCTCATTGGTAGGTAGCCTTGAACCCAACAATCGACATTTCATCATTGGTCATTGATTGGGTGGTTTCCCTTGTGCTCGATGACAAGAAATATATTCACACATTGGGATTCATGCAATGTATTGGATGCCATTATCCTTATTGGTGGTTTCCTTTCCTTTTTTAGCAGTTTTCCTTATTGGCTGTTATTCAGAGGGTATTTTCATGTATCTCTTTCATCTGGCACACACGAAAGACACACAGGGTCGTTGGTTCGTGAACATGTTCTTCATACAATTTCCTCCAAATCATCAAGATCCTACATTGTACCTCATTTTGAATGATGAGAGATACCTCAATGCTCTCCTTTTATTGGGCCTCCTTCCATTGAATTTAGCTCATCTATTATGGAGACGAGACCTAGAGTCCTATGAGTAACTAGAGGCTTGCAATCATTAGTGGCAGGTTCTCTCACCATCGATAGTTGGGAATACATCAATGTCACTTGATCAATGGATTCTTCAAGTGTTCAACCCTAACACCTCTATTAACACTTGGAAGAATGTACTCGATGCCTTGATACCTACTTTCATTATCAATAGGTTGTCTCGTGTTTGTTAACGGTATACCTTAATGACTGGTAATCAAACAAAGTCTCATCGTGTTTGAACTCAACTCCTTTATTCACACGGTGTAGACTTGCACCTTTGGCGGAACATGCAGAAGAATTGAAGACATCAATTCATAGTCGCAACTTTCTTGAGATGTTGCTATCTTTCATTGGACCAGTACCTATATGGCTTCAGTGATCATGGGAGATTAGATTGTACTCCATTGTATACATATATATTCAGATTGATTTTGAGACTGTTTTTATTGGGCCTTGTTCATGACTATGACAACTTTTGGCATGTAGCCACCTTTGTATTTCTTATTCATGGCCATGAACAACTATTTGATATTTTTTCACATGGATTTGCAGTGTAATTCAAATTGGAATCCATGTTCGCAAAGTTAGTGCAGATTGTAATATTCTCATGACCAACTAGTTCGTCTAGTTGGGTCCCCATTACTCCACTTCTAGGTATTATAATGTATTTCGGCCATCACAGATACACCTCTGACCTCACACATTAGGGGGCATATGTTATAGAAATATTTTCCTCACCCTATGCAAATTTTCTCAGAAGGCCTTGTTCCATTTCCCTATGCAGAATTGAAGTCCCTGTTTGCAAATCATAGAGCTAAAAACATTATTTTTCCACATATCCCTGCCCAATATATTATACAACATGTGTATACATAGGTTGTACCACTGCAGCCCACGTACATCAAGTTTTGTGCCCAAAATTAAAAAATGGTGTCAGGTTTCCATGTCACATCAGGAGATCCATGATCCTTGACCTTCCATATACTGGAAATGTTCTGACTCGACCCTTCAATTCCACTTGAAGGCTATAGATGGGCCAAATCTGAGCTATGTAAAAGAGGATAAGAATTCAACTTTGAGAGCAAAGTTACTTTGGAGAAACTATTCACTTCATATTGAGTCTGCATCCCTTTATCCTTTTAAGTTCGAACACATTGTTCATCCCCCAAGCTCTTCCCTACATGATTGAGAACCTCATTGTCTCTCTTATATGAGCTTTCCTTTGGTGGAGGATTGAAGTGGTGGAGGCCCATCTGGGAGGGACTTAGTTTCTTGGTTTTGAACCATGCTAACACAAAAGTTTGTAATTCATTCACTTCTACTAATTATATTTTTATAGAAATACTATTTTCTCGTCCAATTAATATCTTGCAAATATTTGAATCATTATTACATGGGCATATTTTTTATGAATGTTGATGTACTATTCTATTGAATGTGCTAACATTTTATATTATCACCATATGCTTGTGTTTCTTGGTTGTTGAGGACAAGTTGCAAGTGTATTGCTTTGAGTCAAGTGCTCAACGATGGACTTCATCGAACATCTAAACAAGGTAGGCTCTTTATATTTTCTTGTTAGCATATTTGTTTATATAGCATACCCGAGATTAGAGTTGATTTCTGTAGTCATTTTAGTTTGTTGTGGTTTACCCCTAGCCATAGAGATATTTTCCTCGTAATAATTAGAGGTATAGTAAAATATATTTGGTTCCTATATGAGGACTAAATATATGGAGGATGCCTAGGGATATTATAGCCATAAGGAGGAGGTCATAGGTTTAGGTGTCAACAACTTGGAAAGTAGAAGCATCCATATCTCATGATAGGATGGATGCTCATAGAGGATCCAACCAATAACATCGTGTTAATAGACATCATCATCATTCACCAAGATACTCAACCAGAATAGCACATGCATGTTCAAGGTTAGCGAGTTGCCCAAGTGTGTCCCTTGTCAAAAGATGGAGGAGGAGGTCTAAGTCAGATATTTTTCAAGGAGAGCTCAGGAAGCTCAAGCCACCATCATTTGATGGAGAGCATAGGAAGGGAAAAGATGTTGAATCTTGTTTGTTGGGCATGAGGAAATATTTCCAGTTGCATGACTATTCATCAAATGTAGAATTCAGAATATAAATATACCATTTACAAGGAAAAACAACTATGTGGTGGGATCAACTCAAGCAGCTTAAGCATATTGTTGAAAAGAGAATTTCCTGGAAGTAGTTCAAGAGATATTTCCAAATTACTTGTCAGAGCAATATTATGACAAGAAAATACAAGAGTTATTTGAACTCAAGCTTGGAAGCATGATAATGGATGAGTATGAGAGGAGGTTCCTTGAATTTTTGAGGTATTTTGGATTCATAAAGGATGAGAAGGTAAAATTCCAAATATTTATGAGTGGGCTACCTTCGTTTTACAGTGATAATTTTTTTTTTGATGAGCCCAAGGATTTGGAAGAAGCCATATGATCTGGATTTTATGAGCATAATGAAATGAATACATATTATTAAATTATGCTTAACAAAAAATAGCAGAGATACACTAAAATTGGTTTTCTATTCAATAAGGAAATAAGCTGAAACTATAAAATGCAATGGAAAACAAGCTTGTTGGAACGGTGGTGGCTTATCTCTGAGAAGAGATGTGATGGCTACGCTCATTTGCAAGATGATGGTTACAATGAGGCTTTGAAGGCCTTTTACAATAAATAGGAATGTCAAAAACCCTAGACATCCAAAAACCTAACCCTAGGAGCTGAAGTGCCAAAAGTCATGTGGGCCTCATTTGGGTAAGTTAGTACATCAACTTCCCAGGGTCATAAATTTTGCATACGATCTGTGTTTTAGGCACACAATAGCCCATTGGAAAGGTATAAATGAGAATAAAAATTTTCAACTGGTTCAAGTTAGTGCCTTTGGGAGTCACTTGGGCCCCAAATCCCCAAAAAATGTTGTTTAGGGCCTCAAAATGGCCCCGAAAGTATGGAACCCGAACAACTGCCAAGGTGGAAAACTATTTTTCAAGCCAGTGGAATAGGTGGGTGGCCACCAATATCCACCTGGATCAATGTTAGAAAAACAGGACCACGGAGCAATAAAATAAAACAAATGCAGAAACAAAACACAGAAGACACACAATACAAGAGAGACACAGATTTACGTGGTTCACCCAGTGTGGGCTACGTCCACTAGAGAAATTGCCAGGTCCT
>ML797457.1:181084-205222 GCA_009831015.1 Picea engelmannii
TCTCTACTCCTAATGATTTTTTTATTTTCATAATCCCATAAGCGATAACCAAAATCATTAACACCGTATCCAATAAAGGTACATTTCTTGGATTTTGCCTCAAGCTTTGTTCTATTTTCTTTATCAATATGGACAAATGCTTCTCAACCGAAAGTTTTCAAAAAAGAATAGTTTACCTTTTTTCCTGTCCATTCCTCCTCTAGAATTCTACCATCCAAAGAGCTTGAAGGTCCTCTGTTTATTAAGTAAACAACAATATCTATAGCATCTGCCCATAACTGTAAGGGAAAACCAACATGCAATATCATACTCCTTGCACGCTCCATGATTGTCCTGTTCATCCGTTCTGACACACCATTTTCTTGTGGTGTTCATGGAATTGTCTTCTCTCTACGAATCCCATGGTATGAACAGTAATCATCAAACTCCTTACTGCAGTATTCACCTCCATTATCTGATCTGAGACACTTCAAACTTTTTCCTGTCTCATTCTCAACTAAAGCTTTTCATTTCTTAAAAGTATCAAAAACATCAGATTTTGTCGAATGCAATAAACCCAAGTTTTTATAGTTGCATCATCAATAAAAGTAACATAATAATGAGAGCCACCAAGAGATGATACCTGAGCTGGTCCCCATACATCTGTATGCACAAGCTCTAACCTTTCATTCTTCTTTTCTTTTTCGACTTTAAGAAATCTGACTCTCTTTTGTTTTCCATAAACACAATGTTCACATAAGTCCAAATCAATTTGTTTAAGATCTGGCAACAAGTTTCTTTTGTGAAGGATCTGCATACCCTTCTCACTCATGTGTCCCAGCCTATGATTCCATAGTGTTGTATCCACTCTTGTAGAAGCTAAATATATAGAAGATTCAGTATTACCAGTACATATATACAATGTACCTACCTTCTCTCCTTTCGCTATCACCAATGATCCTTTGATGACCTTCCACGTCTTATCTGTAAATATGGATATACAATATTCACTTGCCAATTTCCCTATTTAAATCAAATTTTTACTTAAATCTGGAACATGTTTTACCTCTTTCAACAACCATTGGTTTCCATTTCGTTGCTTTATTTTTACCTTTCCCATTCCAACAATTTTTCATGGTTTATTTTCACCCAAATGAACCTATCCAAAATCACCTTGAACATAATCTAGAAAATGTTTCCTATGGGGTGTGGCATGAAATGAATCTCTTGAATCTACTACCCAAGACTCATAAATATTATCTATAGAAAGAATCAAAGCATCTTGTAACATATCACCTGTTACATTTGCTTCCTGATTTCTCTCCTGCTGTCCATCTCTTTGTTTCTTTGGAGCTCTGCGGTCTTTCTTCAGATGTCCTTTCTTTCCACAATTCCAGTACTCTATCTTTCCAAGTCTGGATTTGGATCTGCCCTTCCTAGAATTTCCACGGTTTCCTGAGCCCTTTCCTCTATCCTTTTGTCTTCCCCTGTTATCCATGTTCAATGCATTTCCTGATGTCTCACCTGTGCTTTTCCGTCGCATTTCCTCACTAAGGATAACACCAACAACATCATCAAATTTTAAAGTATTTGAACCAGAGCTAGAGTTACTTACAACCATGACCAAGCCATTCCAGCTTTCTGGCAATGAGCACAAGATTAGAAGAGACCTAACCTCATCATCAAATTCCACTTTTACAGAACTTAGTTGATTAGTAACCGTATTAAATTCATTTAAATGATCTACAACAGACCCACCTTCCGACATCTTCATATTAAATAATCTCTTCATTAGAAATACCTTATTCGACGCCGAGGGTTTTTCATACAATTTGGTCAATGCATCCATCAAACCCTTCGTTGTCTTTTCTTTCGAGATATTGAAAGCCACCGACGCTGCCAGGCTCAACCGTATCGTTCCTAGAGCCTTTCTGTCAAGAATCTCCCATTCTTCATCCTTCATGGCCGTCGACTTCTTTTTTACTCCGCTCAATGGTAGGAATAGATCCTTCTGATATAAATAGTCTTCCATCTGCATCTTCCATAACTGGTAGTTTTGGTCATTAAATTTCTCGACCCTAAAATTTCCATCTTCCGGCATTGCTCCCACTCGAACCAAGAACCCTCTTTTCCTGCGAGTTACCTTATGCTCTGATACCAATTGCTAGAAAAATAGGACCGCGGAGAAATAAAATAAAACAAATGCAGAAACAAAACACAGAAGACACATAATACAAGAGAGACATAGATTTACGTGGTTCACCCAGTGTGGGCTACGTCCACCAAAGAAATTGCCAGGTCCTTCCTTTATTATTATCCAGCAAATGAAGGGATACAACCTATAGCAAAACCCGCTATAACTTCCTCTTCTTTCTCTCATAGTCTTCTCTCTCAGAATACAATATTCACCATCAATCATAGCCGCAATACATTTCCCTCATAAAAGAGGGTTGCCTTCTAGGGCAAAAAACCCTAACATAATCTCTACCGTTAGATCTGCGACCTTATAATGAATGGTCCAAATTTACAATGAAATTACAATATACTTTTATAAGACAATTTTTGCTTCGGGGGATTCACCCCCGAACCCCCGCTGGGGGCCCGCTTTCCCCCAGACCCCCCAGCCGGGGGAATAGGCCCGCCAGACCCCTTAGAGGGGGTACCCCCACTCTGCACTCCCCCGTGTGGAAGAGTGTACATACTTCTAGGGTGTAAATACTTCATGGGGTATAAACACGGCTGAAAGTAAAAGACCTATAAATCAGGAAGATAATCAGGCTCCACAACCAATAATCAATACTCCCTCCTTAGGAAGAAATGGTATCCATTGCATTGAGTTCCCCCATCAGATGAGGAAATTTCTATTGAATTTGGCCCCAGGTGAGCCACTTGCCTTGGTGCAGGAGCTGCCCTTCTTTGATGAATCGATAAAGTCAGATCCTTTTTTGTCGAGTGCCCTTGATATGTGTGTCCACAATATGATCAATGGATACCCATTGCATGTAGTCAGGGTTGATATTTGTTGGTGTCAATTTCTTTTCTATCTCTGAGGTGTAAAATAATGGTGGGAAATATGGTCGAAGGAGAGCCATGTTGAAGGCTAGATGCAAACCAAGGAAGGTGCGAATGTTGAGCTCAAAATCATTATCACCCACAACCTTAGTGATGGTGTACGACCCATAATGGAGTGGGCGAAGCTTCCTATGGGGACTTGTAAGGCGTTCTTTCTGCAAATGACACCAAACTTTGTCTCCCACCTGAAACTTTTGTGGCACTCGATGTTGATCATGGTGTTGCTTGTACTGAGCATTAGAATTATGTAGAATATCCTGAACCTTTTGGCGAATGTGCTGGATCCGCTCAATGAACCGGGTGGCTTTTTCAACTTCTGGTGGAGCAGGGGACAAGTCAAACGAGGTGGTAGCTAGGGGTAGTGAAACATCCATGGGGCTCAATGGTTGGAATTCCAACCCCAACTGAAAGGGGCTGTGGCCAATTGATCTATGCAGAGCTTAGTTGTAGCTATGTTAGACACAGGGAAGACTCTCATCCCATGTACAATTGTTTTTTGAATTGTACATGCGCAGGATATGTACGACCATCCAATTGACGACCTCAATTTGGCCATCTATCTGGGAGTGGAAGGCCATAGATTTGGTGAGCTTGGTATCCAGTAGTGACCAGAGGATCGACCGGAATGAGCTTAGGAACCAACTATCATGGTTTGAGATAATGGCTTGTGGGATGCCAAAATGTACCCATGCTCGTTCAAGGAAGAGCTTGGCAGTGGATTTTGCTGTGATGTTCTTCTTGCAAGTAGCTAGAATCACCATCTTGGAAAAGAGATCAACAACCACAAAACACAATCATTTACCCTCTTGGTGGACAGGAGGCCCAACATGTAGTCCATTGAGATGGATTCTGACGACCTGTTAGGAGTAGGCAGAGGGGTGTATAGGCCTTGTTTCTTAGTGGTCGGTTTGGAAATAACATAGGTGGTGCAAGACCTGATATACTTGCCAACATCCTATCGAAGTTTTGGCCAATATAAATGTTTCTGCCACTATATTTTCGATGCCAAAGTGTTCTACCACCCAACTGTAGTGAGATTCCCAAATCAGCTTCATGTGCTCGCTTGATGGAACACAAATATGGCCCATATGACACAACAACTCGTCCTGAAGATGGAAATTAGATACCACTGATTTGGTGCCCAACATTTGGTAGGTGGTAGAGAAGTTAGGGTCTATCTCGTAGAGGTAGGGCCATCCGAAGGTCTTGTGGTCACAAGAGTCTCGCACCATGGTGAGTGCCACGAATGGAGGTCGACCGAGGCAGTCAAAAACTTGGTTGGTACTTCCTGTTTTATACTTGATGTTGAGGTGGAACTGTTTTAAGTATGTTGACCACTCTTGATGGAGGTCATTCTATAATTTTCCTAGGGTCTGCATGAACTATAATGGCTTATGATCAGTGTGGATGATTGTCTCCTTCCTAAGAATGTAATGTCTCCACTGGCGATAGGCTTTCACAATGGAGTACATTTATTTGTCATAAGTAGGGTAATTACGAACAACATATGATAGTGTCTCACTATGATATGCCACGGGGTGGCCGTGTTGAGTGAGAACAATGCCCACATCATAGTCTAAAGCATCTATCTTGATCTCAAAGGGATGCTGCAGGGACGGTAATGAAAGTAACAGGGATGAGCACAAGCGATTCTTCAAGTCATCGAAGGCTTGTTGTTTGGACATGCCCCATAAAACATTGTCCTTACCGCCACCCCTAGTTACTTGGCTGAGGGCCCATGCGATATGAGAGAATCCTAGCATGAACCTATGATAGAAATTGGTGAGGCCCAAGAAGATCCGAAGTTCAGTGAGTGTGGTTGGGGATGGCCAGTCATGGATGACCTAGATCTTGGTTGTATCCACATGCACACCATGTTGATCAACGATGTAGCCTAAGTAATGGACCCTGTCCATGCCGAAGGACCATTTTTCCAAGTTTTCATATAGTTTGTGCTGTCGCAGGGTGTGCAAAACATGTTGAATATGCTGCAAGTGTTCTGCCCAAGTCTTGATGTAGATGAGGATGTCATCCATATACACCACTCCAAAAGTATTGATGAAAGGTTGTAGGATATCATCCATCATCCTCATAAATGTTGCTAGAGCATTTGTCAAACCAAAGGGCATGACCAACCACTCAAAAGCACTTTTTTTTGACTTGAAGGTAGTCTTCCATACATCTGTCTGTTCTATTTGGACCTGGTGGTAGCCAGACTTCAAATCAATATTACTGAATTATTTCCCCCCCGTGAGTTGATCAAGGAGGTCATCGATTTGGGGAATTGGGTACTGATTTTAGACTGTGATTTTATTCAGGGCTCGATAATCAATGCAGAGTTGTCAGGTCCCATATTTCTTCTGCACCAACATGACTAGGATCCCACAAGGCAATGAGCTAGGATGGATGTGCCCCTTGTAGAACAGTTCTTGTATCTTCCTCTTTATCTCCTCATTTTCTAACAGAGAGCGGCGATAGACTAGCCCATTGGGTAGCGGTGTGTGTGGGGTTAGATCCATGGGATGCTTGACCTGACAGTGTAGAGGTATCCCGATAGGAGAGGAGAAGATATTTGAGTATTATTCCATGACCTTATCCACTTGCTTCTGTTGTGTGGAGAGATCAGTTGCAGAGGTCTTGGATGTGGCTGTGATCTTTCACTCACTTTGAGAGCGAATCACGAAGAAGACAAATTTCTCGATCTTAGAGATGACCTTCCTGCATTTCTTGAAAAATTTCAAGGAAATAACACTAGAAGGGACTGCCTTGGGTATCCTGTACAATTTCTTTTTCAAATTAATATTAACACTACAAGGCCTAGACTCATATACAACATGACGTTTCCATAAATAAGGTTGTCCCAAAAAACATTACAAACTTCAAGAGGAGCAACATCACACAATACCTCGTCTTTGAAGGGCTTGATGTCATACGACATTCGACACTATTGGCTAACGTGGAGATCGCTTCCTTAGCAGACCCATCCAATGGTGTACAGTTGTGGGTGCAGCGTTGTCAGTAGGGCTAGTTTCTTGACGAACTCTATTGAGATGAGGTTCTTCTGGCTATCACTATCAATGATTGAGTGCAGTGGGGTTCCTTTTATCCACATCTATGAATGGAAGAGGTACTCTCCTTCTTCTAGCTCATCTGATTCACCAGGATGGAACTTGGTGGTAGCGATGGTGGCACTAGGTTCTATGTCAATGATCCATCTTCCCCTTTCTGGTTTTGACTCAGAGTATGAACCAAGATCTTATTCAAAGAATTTCACTTTTCCCACCAATGACTTCTTTGAACAACAATCAGTAGTGTTATGCCAAGGGCTATTATGGAAGTCACACCACTTCCCAATGTCCTTATTTTATTGCGGCTTGGACTGGTTGTCCTGATATTGTCCATCTTTTCTCTGTCCTTTTTTCTGTGGGTTGGGGATGCCCTTTCTTGGATTTTTCTGTGAGGGGTTCCCAGGACCAAATTATCGCGTCTTTTGTTTGATCTTCTACTCAATTTTGACGACATATCGGTAGGCCGCACCTAAGGAAAATATGTCCAGAAATTCCATTTCAGTTTGGATGTATCTATGTAGAGCACTACGATACTTGAGCACTAGATGTCGCTTTGAATCTTTGATACCCAACTTGGTGCACAAGTTATGGAAGATATTTGTGAACTCTAGCACTGTTTGGTCTCTTTCTTGCCGCAATGTGGTCAATTTGGTATACAAGTTGTCATAAATTCCGACAGGGTAGTATTGTTCCTTAATAGAATCCCTGAAGGATTCCCAGGTGGTCATGACAGTAAATAATGAGGTTTCCTCTATTTCCTTTTGCTCACAGAAAGTTTCCCACCAATCTTTGACATGGGGAACGAATTTGAGGAGCACAAAAGTAATATTTTCTCTATTCGAAAATTTATGGACAAAAAAATACCCTTCTAGTAGATTCAACCACTTGTCTACAACATTTGCATTTATATGGACTTAAAATATAGGAATATCGAAGATGATTTGTACCTTGAAGGGGGCGATGCCTCCACTCGAGGAAGATGCATCTCTTGTTGGTATCCGCCGAAGGATTTGCACGAAACTATCCATCATCTTGTTCCTCTGTTGCATGAGGGATTCCTCAAGCAACATTTTGAAAGGGTCTCTTGTCCTATCATATTTATTTTCTCCTACCATGAGAGGTCGCTTGGGTGTGCGAGATATTTTTTCCTCAAGAGAAACAAACTCGAGACCCAATTCTTTGTACCCTAGCCTCGTTGGGGACATGCATTAAGACGACAAGGAGCAGATTGCTTTGATACCACTGATTTGGATTTTATGAGAAGAACAAAATGAATACATATTATTAAAAGATTCTTAACACAAAATAACAGAGATACAATAAAACTGGTTTTCTATTCAATAAGGAAATAAGCTGAAACTATAAAATGCAGTGGAAAACAAGCTTGCTAGAATGGTGGCAGCTTATCTCTGAGAAGAGATGTGACAGATGTGCTCATTCACAAGAATATGGTTACAATGTGGCTCTGTAGGCCTTTTAAAATAAACAAGAATGTCAAAAACCATAGACATCCAAAAACCTAACCCTAGGAGATGAAGCGCCAAAAGTCATGTGGGCCCTGTTTGGGTAAGTTAGTACATCAACTTCCCGGGGTCGTAACTTTTTCATACAATCTTCATTTTAGGTTCATGATAGACCATTGGAAAGGTCTAACCGAGAAGAACATTTTTCGATTGGCCCGAGTTATTGCTCACAACAGTCTCCTGGGCCCCAAATCCCCAAAAAACGCCATTTAGGGCCTCAAAACGACCCTAGAAGTTTGGAACCTGAAAAACTACCGAAAAACTACCAAGGTGGAAAACTGTTTTTCGAGCCAGTGGAATAGGTGGGTGGCCATCGATATCCACCTAGATCACCATAAGAAAAGATAAGTATTTATATGAGCAAAGTAGATAAATACCAAATTTTCAAATAGCTTAGGATGACAAAAAGAAAGGGAAGATGGACTAGAGGAAGAAATGATTCAAGCCGTCTTTTGTCAAGAAAAATTCTCAAGCATATCAACATGGGAAACCAACACAAGGTGAACCTAAAATGATATATTCCTTGGGGAAAAGGCCAAGGAAACATCCCATAAAGTGTTTTGGATGTCAATGAGACCACTTGTATAAGGATTGTCCTCGCAAGAGAGAGAGGATGAGGACTATGCATAACATTGAGGAAGCTGATACAATGGATGACGTGGGCAAGAGCATTCCAAGGATTTATGCATCTTTAGACAACATACAAGTAGACTACTGATCTCACATGATTGATATAGAAGGTAAGATTAATAATCAACCCATATCTATTTTGATTTATTATGGATCTATTCATATCTATATAGATCCAATAATAGTTGACATGTTTAAATTGAATAGATGTAAGCATGAAAAGTCTTAGTTGGTTCAACTAGCCACTAGAACTAAGAGAAAAATCAATGAAATTGTCAAGGATTGCCTAGTAAACATGAATGGAGTTGGCACTGAGGTATATATGAACATCATACCACCTGGGTCATATGATTTCTTAATTGTTATGGATTGGTTGGATAAGTGCCATGTTTTCCTAGATTGCTACAACAAAGATTTCACATGCCTTGACGGGGAAGGAAATTCAAGGACAATGCAAGGTATTCCAAGACCTATAGCTATCATATATATTTCAACATTGTAGTTGGAAATAAGTGTTAGGAAAGGTTTCCATATATATGCATCCCATATGGAAGAGCCAACAAAGGATAAGGATCCAAGTCTTGAAGACTATCCAGTTTTGAGGGAATATGAAGACATGTTTGGGGAATTGTCGGGATTGACACCAAAGCTATATTGAATTATTTATTGACTTAATTATTGGATCTTCCCCAATGTCCAAAACAACCTACATAATGATCACACCAGAGTTGAAAGAGTTGCAGATGAAACTAGGATAATTCTTGAAGAAGGGGTACATACACCCAAGTGCCTCACCTTGGGGAACCCTAGTGTTTTTTGTGAAAAAAGAGGATGGAACTCTGAGGTTGTATATTGACTTCAGAAATATTAATAAGGTTACGGTAAAGAATAGGTACACCCTCCATCGTGGATTATTGATCTTTTTGATCAACTAAAAGGAGCAAGAATATTTTTTAAGACTGAACTGAGGTCAGGTTACCATTAGCTGAGAATCAGAGAAGAAAACACCAACAAGACAACATTTCAAACAATATATGGCAATGATGAGTTTTTGGTGGTTCCATTTGGCCTGAAAAATGCACTAGCTACTTTTATGTTCCTAATGAATGGAGTGTTTAAAGACTAACTAGAAAAAATCATCATTGTTTTCTTGGATGATATTCTTGTCTACCCCAAGGCAAAGGAGGATCATGAGAGACATTTGAGAATGGTGCTTCAAGTGTTGATAGAGAACCAATTGTATGCCAAGCTAAGAAAATTCACTTTATATTAAAGTAAAATCCATTATTTGGTCCACATCATCTCAGAGGAGGGCATAGCAGTGGACTCTGAGAAGATTGACGCAATCAAAATTTGGTCAACACCAAAGAATGTTCCAGAAGTGAGAACCTTTATGGGATTAGTTGGATACTATAGGAGATTCATTGAAGGTTTCTCTAAGGTTTCACATCCAATCACCTCATTATATAAGAAGAGAACAAAGTTTGAATGGACTGCCAAATGTGAGGAGAGTTTCCAACATTTGAAGGAATTGTTGACCAATGCACCTATTCTAAAGGTTGTAGATCTAGATGAAGATTTTGTTGTGTGCACAGATACATGAAAGGAAGGTATTGGGGGAGTCCTTATGAAAAGTGATTATGTCATATGTTATGAGTCAAGGAATCTTAAGGAGCATGAAATAAATTACGCTACCCATGACTTAGAGTTGGCATCCATAGTTCATACCTTAAAAATGTGGAGGAATTATCTCATGGGAAAAATATTTGAGCTAAAGATAGATAGTGGTATGAAACACTTGTTTGAGCAGCCCAAGCTAATTCCACACATACTATATGGATAGAATTTCTCAATGAATATGATTTTGATATCAAGCACATCAATGGAAAAGAGAATAAAGTGGCTAATCCACTCAACACAAGGGTCCATGAAATGCATGTTGTAGCCATTAACATGTATTTTTTATATTTAAAATGTAGAATTATGGAAGCTATAGCATCATATCAACATTATTCACAAGTTATATAAGGCTCACAACAAGAAAATGTACCAATAAAATTTAAATACTACAGGTTGGAAGAGGATGTAATCCTTTTGTCCAAGGACAAGTTTTATGTTCCTAACACTCAGGAATTGAGAAATATTGTATTGAAAGAGATTCACAATGTACCATATTCTATACATCCAAGGTACCAGAATAAAATTACAATAGTAAGAAGACAATGTTTTTGGCTTGGAATGAAGAAGGACATGGTTGATTACATATCCAGGTGCATGGAATGTCAAAAGGTGAGTACTAAACATAGGCATCTAGCGGGACTGCTATGACCATTTTCCATTCCTGAATGGAAATAAGAGGTAGTTACAATAGATTTTATCACCAAGTTTCCAAGAACTGAAAGAAAACATGATTCCATCATGGTAGTGATAGACAAGCTTACAAAGGATGCACATTTTATACCAGTGAAAACAACTCGCAAGGAAACCAATATTGCAGAGATTTACATGAAGGAAATTGTCAGGCTACATGGTGTGCTTAAGGAAATAGTGTCAGATGTAGATCCCAAGTTCAATTATAATTTCTATAAAGGGGATTTTTGGATAATTTATTTGTCACCTTTTTCATTGTTAGAATTATTCCTTTTTATCATTTTTCCTTCCATCCATTCATTTCCATTTTTATCTTATTTCGTCACGAAGGCACCAATACAAACTTCCAAGCATTAAGTGGTTAATTTTCATTAATTTCCTTGTTTTTAATGAATTAAAGAGGATTATGATTGGTTTAATAATGATAGTTGATGAAGTTTGTAGCCACAATTCAGTTCTGCCAAGCCTGAAGAGCTCCAAGCCACCACAATTTACTTCCTACTAGCATCATAATCAATTCTCATACTTCCACTTTTCCAAATGAGAATTGACCATATGGAATTTGCAGATAGAAGGTTCGATATGGTTATGTTTCCATTATATCATTCCCAGGTCGACAACAATAAACTCTAGCTCTTGTTCAAAGATTTTTGTAAACTCTTATCAGTTTCCAGGAAATGATTTCGTGGAGTCAATTGCGAGAATATGAAAGCAAATCTTGGAAATCTGAGACATGGGTTTTCTACAAGACGAGCCCATTTAGGTTCATGGTAGACAAATTTCTCAAAAACATAAATATATAGGATATATCCCTGATTATTTAAACTAGATTTTCCCAGAATTATAGGTTGTTTTGAGATCCGTGAGAATTGGATCTATGCAAATTTGATTCTAATGTATAAATAGGAGCTATCAGACCTTCATAAAGAGACACATCTCTTGTTATTAGACTATTGTAACATTGTATTGTTGTTGAATTAATATATCAATATCTTGTTGATGTTCAATTCATGAGTTTTACACGTTGAGTTTACAAGTTCAACCTTATATACGTTCCTTTCTAAGTAGCATTCCCCAAGCTAGGATGACCCCCTAAGGAGAAGTGTGCTATGCATTTAATTTCTTATTGGTATTATTTTCCTATTCAGTTGTGATATTTTACATTTATATTCATTTATTTCATTCAATTTTATTTATTTATGCATACGCAAGATAACTAACACAACAAACATCAATTGAACAATTGATTGTTATTTCTACAACATGAACTCTCACTACTTTAGATGATTGAAAGAATGTTATTAACAATCCAATATATTAATGATCCTAAGTGTTGAAATTATATTTGTGTCTTTACAATTTTGTTTCTGCATCATTACTAAATATTTTATTCTTTCTGTAGCTGAACATAACTTTGTTTTTGTAGCTAAATAATGAATAATTAATTTGTTTTATGTAGTTGAATAGAACTTTGTTTATGCAACTAAAACAATGAAACATTTTCCTTTTTCATAAGTAATCATTTAGGGATAAATTGGAAGCTAATGCCTACATATATTTTGCATTCACTTCATTAGTTTACGAACCTCGGGTTGATGATTTAATGTAGTAGAGTTCACGTAATTGAATTGACTGACATTTTTGGCTTCATTGTAGGGGAAGTGAGAAAAGGCATTAGTTTTTATTTTTATCATTTAAATGCATATATGAATGAATGCATGGAAAGAGAGATAAGAAAATGAGAGGTAAGAACCTGCACATTCACTATAAGTAGAATTGTAGCGAGTCTCTCTTCAACCATTTAAATCATGTTAAGTAGAATGCATGTAAAGACTAGCTCATGTCAAATGATAACCTGGTGATAGTAGGGCCTTAGTAGCATGAGGTATTCAAGATGACGTTTGTTTAATTTTTTGTAGGTTTCATTCAAAAATTAGGTAAGTTTCGATATTTTTTGGGTGTTGTAAAAACCCCCGTGAACTAATCCATGTGCAAGAAAGATACTATCAAACAATAAGAAGAATGCAAGCATGCTCAAGAATTTGTTGAGAAAATAATGAAATGATACTCCAATAAATCTCTCAAATCCTATTAGTAGCCATAAACATCTCTACATCTTAGAATGATAAAATCCTGACAACAATCAGGAACATACCTACACTCTGAGATGTGATAGAAGACGAAAAATTCCATGAGCAACATCAAGAAGAAGACCTATAAGAGATAAAATATCGATGGGAAACATATGATGGAGAGAAGAAATTAGAACCTAAGATCGAAGAATTTTTACCATGGCTATCATCAGATCCTTTATACATTCAAGAGACCAATCAACAAATCATAGAATATCCACATGGCATGAAAAAGGAGGACATACAAAGCGGTGGTAATGAACAAGTGTGTTGGATTACTGATAGGGGGGGTGAATCAATAATGATCAATTGTTCCACTTTTAACCACAATATATATTCTTTATCTTTACCAATAGTGTTTAGTAGTATATCATCTATGAATGCATCCAATAAATATATCATAAGCATGTAAACATAAGAAACTTCACATCAACATCACATCAAGAACACAATACACTAGTATTTACGTGGAAACCCAAATGGGAGAAAACCATGGAATGTTTTCTTATATATATATCAAGAATTCATTCATATGAAGAACCAACTTCCCAATTCTCCAACTACAACTGGAAGGAGGCTCCAACCCCCTATTCTCAGGCTCCAACTTGAAGCAAGCTGCAACTCCTTGATTCTCTTGCTCCAACCAGAAGGAGGATACAACCCCCTAGGTTATTTGGCTCAAATCGGAAAGTGGCTTCAATCACCTAGTTCTCAGGCTCCAACATGAAGGAAGCTCCAACTCCCTAATTCTCTGGATCGAGCTAGAAGGAGGCTACAACCTCCTTTCCTAGCCCCGTCCTACCACCCTGAAATATAAATGTAGACCAAATGTCACAGACTCTACCATTGTCACAAAATTTGTTAGAACTCTATTACTATCTCTGTCTCTGCCACTGCCACTGTTACTGTCATTTCCACTACCACTGTCACTGATATTGTCACTATCACTGCCACTATCATTGATACTCAACCAAATCCTCTCACATGAATCATATATCAAAGACACCTCCCAACTATATGTCCAACAAACACATGCCTCAACTAAGCATGATCCAACATCACTACATACCATCACAAGATATGTGTCTCAACCATGTACCATCATGTACCATGCATCAACCTGTTCCATCAAGTGCATCAACCATGTACCATAATGAGTGCATCAACTATGTACCAAAACAAGTGCATCAATCATATTTAATAACAAGTGCATCAATCATGTACCAAGCCTATACCATCAACCATGTACCTATACCATATACCATACCATATGCCAACCATGCAAATAAACCATGTACATAAACCATGCACATCAATACCTCTACCTTATACCATACCATGTGACAACCATGAAATGTATCTCATATACCATATCAAGCATCAAACTTGTACTATACCATGTACCGTAAGATATGTCGAACAAGTAATACCAAGAGTGTATCTCAACCAAGTACCATCACCACTAAGATATGTCTCCTATGCATGTACTACCATATGCCAAGTGTATATCTCAATAATGTATCAATATCAATGGTAGACCACTAGCACAATAACCATACACCTTGTATCAATAAACAAAGAAGTGTACCAACAATGTATCTCACCCAACATGTACCATATTCCATGAAATGTGCATCAACCATATGCTAAGAATATGTGCCAAATGTGTACCAAGAATTTCTATTGATCACCAACAATTGCCTCATGCATATACCAAAATGTATCTCAAACAATGTGCCCAATATCCAACATGCTCCTCAAACCGTGTACCTCAACCATATACCATATCACTCATGATATGTCTCAATCATGAGATACATCGTAACATCATCAACATGCAACCCTCAAAACATGCATATAAACATACCTGTAACTCTATAACAAACCTGGTGTATGTGATCATAGACCTGCAAACCTTCATCAACTTCAACAACAAGAGAGTAACATCTTCATCAAACATTACCTTCGTCTCACGGGACTAGTTTTGGATTATTCACAAACCCTAAATTTCAACAAACATAACTCTGTACCTATAATGAATAAATGTATGAAACTTGACACAATATTATTCAGTATCTTCTCTGCAATTCCTCCAAGTTTAATTTCTTGGAACATCCCAAAAAAGGAGTTATAGCAAAAATGGTAGACCTTGCTTAATTCTGGATTATTCTAGAGAGTGAATTTGTATAGCATTCCCTGCATGGAATGTTTGATATCTGGATCTGAAACTTGCACAAAACATACTAAGGACTGTAACCTATCCAATTAATTTTGTCTCACTAAATTTGGATCTTCTATGAATAATTCAGGACTGTTTTACACAAAACACTTGTTTGATACTAGTTTCAGGACTGGCCAACAATCCTATCTTCCACAGAGTGTATCTCCCAAACTAAAACGACCCAGAATATGAAATTTCTACCACAAGTACCTTGATATGTCTTCTCAGTATCCTATAGGTTTCACTATCTTAATCTTTCTATAAAAAAATTTATAGCGAAAATGGTAAGATGACTTGTAAATAACATACCATAGAACACATCCTCACAAGACTTCATCCTCCCTTGCAAATGCCTCATATATCCTTGGTTACCTCATATAATAATCACTTGACCAATTAGATAGATGTTCAATGAAATTTTGTGTATATATAATGTACTTATGAGAGACTTCTTGAGGTGTATTTATACTTTTTCTAGGTAACATCTTTCCTTAACTTTGGGACCACTTTCCTTAACTTTAGGGATTATTGAACACTGTGGGACCACTTTCCTTAAATTTAGGGATTCTTTAATTTTTTTGTTACAACCACTTTACCCTTTCATTGATTGACTTATAACCAACTAGGGGCTTCTTGACCATTCTTTGGGGCTTCCATATTCATAAGGCCATAACTCCTCAACCATGAGGATCCACGTGGCATACCACCTATCACCGGAAATGGAATGACATATACTATCCATATGTGATAGTATTACCTACAATTTCACTTTCCTTCATGTCATTATTCCTCAATAAACTATGGGTCACATAACCACACCTCCTGGGATACATGTAGACTACATCAAATGTACCCAACGAACTCATCATCAATCACGATCATACAAATTTCAATAAAGTTTCCAACATATTTGTACCTCTCTAAGGGTTGAAATTAATGACAACCAACTTTCCAAACCATCTGTCCATCAATCTAAACCAACTTTCCAACAATATTCCCCTTTGGAATTGATGGAAACACTTATAAATGGAAACACTCATGCTCAAACTCTCTCTGTGACCATCACTTCTCATCAATTTTTCTCACTCTCCCCCTCTGACATCAATGGACAAGGGTATCTCTCCCCCTTTGTGGATAATCCCCCTTACTAAACTCTCCTTGGGGATACTCCCCCTTTCTACACTACCTCTATCTCTCCATCATCGTGAATTTATTTATCTCTCACCCGTTGACAAAGGATTAACTCCCTCTCCTCCTAATATTGCACCTACTTAAACCAACCATGGGAAAAGGAGTAACTCCCCTTGTGGGTATGTCTCCCTCTGTTTGCATGCTATTGATCTTCCTTTGTCTCTCTCTGATGATTTTACTTCTTGTAATATTTATAACTACTTGTGCAATGTTTCCTTTCCTTTATTCTAGTGTTGTTCATTGTCCATTGGTGCTTCCTCATGTAATTCAAGACATATATAAAAATCATTCAAAGTTAAAGAATTCAAATATTCCTTTATTAATCATCCAACTATCTCTGAGTTGATCTATGAATTAGTCTTTAAACCAAACTGTGAATCTCTAAATCAATATCTGAACCAATCTCTGAACCGATTTGTGAATATTTGAATCAATTTCTGACCGTAAGTCACAAACTGTCCATAACTATGCTACTCAATTGTCCATAATTCCTACCCATCTATCACCGTACAAATATTACTCTAAATCAAATATGTATAATGATATGATCTATCTTCTCATAAAAATATCCATTTATGGAACAACCTGTACTGAAGATTTATCTGCCTGAATACGATCATAATCTTCTTCCCATGTAACTTCCAATTGACACATGTGTGGGAATATTGCTTTCTCAGTCGATCAATCTATCATTATATACTTCTACTCTATGATTGCTCTAAATGTGTCTCCTAAAACATGTAAGTTTCACAAAGGATGGATCTATGATCTATCTCAGTTGTTGCATAGACTCCCCCTATTCAATAATCATATTTGTTGGGAGTCTCCAAGTCGGGTGGCTTAGAAAAATACCTGCTCTGATGCAGAGTAATATTCCTCTTGATCTGTAGACTCATCATCTCTCTGAACTTTGACTTCTTCCTTTCTTCCCGTGAATTGATCTTTCACTACAATTCCTGAAAGTGCAATCTCTTGAACCTATTCTTTATTCACCTGCTCTTCTTTTCTTTCTTGCACTACTGCAAATCCTGGGATCTCTGGGACCTATTCTTTATTCACTTGTTATTTTTGTTTTTAATTTCTTCTCCAAACATTCGTCTATCTGACATATTCCTTTTTCCTTGTATATTTTTATTCATCTCGTACTATTGCCAGTCCTAAGAGTATCTGATCTTCCTTTACCTGTTTTGGTTTTATTTTTCCAAACCTTCTTATATCTGATATCAGTGTTCTCTTTCATATAAGTATTCATCATGCTTCTACAATCACAAGATATGTGTCCATAGTTATGGCACTTGTAACATTAAATGTCATGTGGGGCCACATAAGCTTTTCTTGTTTGAACATTTCTTTCATAAACCCTGTAATGTGCAATCTTATGTCCAAAGTTAGTACAATAAAAACAATGACCATAAAATAAATTTACATACCTAGGAGTGGATGATGTTCTTTGTTGTGTAGTCCTTCTGAATTCCTTCCTTGGCTGATCATGATCTTCTCTTCTGTGGATCCCTTATTTATGGTTGAAGCTTCTTTGTTGCTTGAACATGGTAGGTCTTGTTGAAGATGTATCTCTATTATTATTCTTTATTCTTGCTGACCATGATTCCTTCCTTTGAGTACTTCTGCATAACTCTTATTCTTTTATTCATTTTTCTTTTTGGTCACCTTGGAATGCTTCTCTTCATTCTTTACTACCGATGTAGATGTTTTTGTCTCTTCAATGTTCTTGCTGAGCTTGACGATTCTACTTCCCAATGTGACAACTTCTTCTTCAAGCTTCTCAACCTCTTCTTATTTCGTCATCATTTGAATCTTCATGACTTCTTCTATTCTCTTTGCTTCTTCAAGTTGGATCTTCAATGTAATTATTTCTTCTTCAAGTCTTCTCTCTTCTTGACCAAACTTTGTCTCAAGTTAGCTTAAATAATTAGTTATTTCCTTGAGATGATATGCCAATATCTTCTCTCTCTTTTTTGCTTCTTCCTTATATTCTACTATTTTGGCTTCCAAACACTGCTTTTGATATTTTAGAGTTTCTTCAACCTTTCTAGCTTCTTCTAGCTGAGCTCTTAAGTTATTGATGACCTGATGGGTTTCTTCAAATATTTGAACACTTTCCTTTCGTTTCATCAACAATGATACATTTTCATCTCTTTCCTTCTTTAGTTCATCTAAAACCTCAATCGATTATGCTTCTATTTCATTTGGATTTTTGGTTTTATCACTTTCAATTTTCAAATAAGGGCAGTTGTCTTCAAGATGTTTGTGCTTTTAACAATTAAAACAAAAGAAATCACCTTTTCTAATTTCGTATACTTCAAACTCTTCTTCTTTTGAATCTTTTTGACATGATGATCATCTTTCTTCTTGTTATGTACCTACATCTCCTTTAGCAAACTCTGACTCTACGATGGAAGAACAATATATATTATGTAGCTTATCCCAAAGTTCTTTAGTTGATGAGAATTTACCTACTTTGTCCTTTTTTGAATCACACAGTCCTTCCATGATTAGATCCATTATTATTTTATTCTTCTTCTTTAATTATTTCTTGGCTGCAGTCTTTGGTTTCTTTGTAGCATTGTATTCTGCAACAACTGAGTGCCAAATTTCATATCCCTTTGCCTGTAAAGTTGTTTTCATTCGTCTGCTCCAATAGGGATAGTTATGACCGTCAAACTGTGGTATACCAATCTTAATGTAATCCATGATCTCCTTCTAGTGGTTAAACTGCTTCTTGAAGGACCCAATATGATACCAATTGTTGGATTACTGAGAGGGGGGGTGAATCAATAATGAGAAATTGTTCAACTTTTAACCACAATATATATTATTTATATTTACCAATAGTGTTTAGCAGTATACCATAAATGTATCATATATGAATACATCTAATAAATATATCATAATCATGTAAACATAAGAAACATCACATCAACATCACATCAAGAACACAATACGCCAGTATTTACATGGAAACCCAAATGAGATAAAACCATGGAATGCTTTCTTATATATATCAAAAATTCATTCATAGGAAGCACCAACTTCCCAATTCTCCAGCTAGAACTGGAAGGCGACTCCAACCCCCTATTCTCAGGCTCCAACCTGAATGAAGCTACAACTCCTTGATTCTTTGGCTCCAACCAAAAGGAGGCTACAACCCCCTAGGTTCCCTGGCTCCAACCAGAAGGTGGATAAAACCACCTAGTTATCAGGCTCCAAACTAAAGGAAGCTCCAACTCCCTAATTCTTCGAATCCAATTGGAAGGAGGATATAACCCCCTTTCCTTGCTCTGTCCTACCGCCCTGAAATATAAATGTAGACCAAATATCACAGACTTTTCCATTGTCACAAACTTTGTTACAACTCTGTCATTGTCTCTATCTCTATCACTGTCACTATTACTATCATTGTCATTGCCACTTTCACTGATATTGTCACTGTCATTGCCACTGCCACTAATACTCAACTAGATCCTCCCACATGAATCATACATGAAAGACACCTCTCAACTAGATGTCCAACAAACACATGCATCAACCAAGCATGATCCAACATCACCACATACCATCACAAGATATGTGTCTCAATCATGTACCATCCTATACCATGCATCAACTTGTACCACAACCTGTACCATCAAGTGCATCAACCATGTACCATAACAAGTGCATCAACTATGTACCAAAACACGTGCATCAACCATATATAATAACAAGTGCATCAATCATGTACCAAACATGTACCATACATCAACATGTACCATCAACCATGTACATATACTGTATACCATACCATATGCCAACCATGCAAATCAACCATGTACATCAACCATGCACATCAATACCTCTACCTTATACCATACCATGTGACAACCATGAAATGTATCTCATATACCATATCAAGCATCAAACATGTAATATGCCATGTACCATAAGATATGTTGAACAAATAATACCAAGAGTGTATCTCAACCAAGTACCATCAACACTAAGAGATGTATCCTATGCATGTACTACCATATTCCAAGTGTATATCTCAATAATGTATCAATATCAATGGTAGACCACTAAGACAACAACCATACACCTTTTACCAATAAACCAAGAAGTGTACCAACAATGTATCTCACCCAACATGTACCATATACCATGAAATGTGCATCAACCACATGCCAAGAATATGTGCCAAATATGTACGAAGCATGTATATAGATCACCAACAAGTGTCTCATACATATACCAAAATTTATCTCAAACAATGTGCCCAATATCCAATATGCTCCTCAAACCATGTGCCTCAACCATATACCATATCACTCATGATATGTCTCAATCATGCCATACACCATAACATCATCAACATGTAACCCTCAAAACATGCATATAAACATACCTATATCTCTATAACAAACCTGGTGTATGTGATTACATACCTACAGACCTTCCTCAACTTCAACAACAAGAGAATATCATTTTCATCAAACATTACCTTAGTCTCACATGACTAGTCTTGTATTAGTCACAAACCCTAACTTTCAACAAAAATAACTATGTACCTGTAATGAATAAATTTCTAAAACTTGTACACAATATTCTTCAGTATCTTTTCAACAATTCCTCCAAGTTTCACTACTTGGAACATCCCATAAAAGGAGTTATAGAAAAAATGGTAGACCTTGTTGAATTCAGGATTATTCTAGACAGTGAACTTGTAGAGAATTACCCATGTGGAATATTGTATATCTAGATCAGAAATGTGAAAAAAACATACTACAGACTGTAACCTATCTAATGAATTTTTCTCACTAAATTTGAATCTTCTATGAAGAAGTTATGACTTTTTTACCCGAAACCTATTTGAGACTAGTTCGAGGATTGGCCAACAACCCTATCTTCCACAGAGTGTATCTCCCAAAATAGAATGACCCAGATGCTTAAATTTCTACCATGGGTACCTTGATATGTCTTCTTAGTATCCTCTAGGTTTCACTGTCTGAATAATTCTATATAAAAAATTTATATTGAAATGGTAAGATGACCTGTAAATAACATACCTTAGAACACATCCTCACAAGACTTTATCCTCCCTTGAAATTTTGACCTTATTTACTTCATCTTCCCTATAAAAAATTCCTTAGATATCCTCAGCTACCTCAGATAAGAATCACTTGACCACTTAGATAGATATTCAATGAAATTTTTTGTATATGTAATGCACTTATGAGAGACTTCTTGAGGTGTATTTATACTTTTTATAAGTAACCTCTTTCCTTAACTTTGGGACCACTTTCCTTAACTTTAGGGCTTATTGAATTTTATTGTTACAACCACTTTACCCTTTCATTCATTGACTTGTAACCAACTAGGGGCGTCTTGACCATTCTTTAGAGCTTCCATATTCATAAGGCCATAATTCCTCAACCGTGAGGATCCACGTGGTGTACCACCTATCACTAGAAATGGAATGACATGTACTATCTATATTTGATATTATTACTTGAAATTTCAATTTGCTTCATGCTGTTATTCTTGAATAAACTTTGGGTCCCATAACCACACATCTGGGGATACATGTAGACTACATCAAATGTACCCAATGAAATCATCATCAATCATGATCATACAAATGTCAATCAACTGTAAAACATCTCTGGACCTATCCAAGGGTTGAAATCAATATCTAAGGGTTGACATCAATCTCCAAGGGTTGACATCAATGCCAACCAACTGTCCAAACCATCTATCCATCAATATAAACCAACTATCCAACAAAGTTGACCAGGGGCATCACGACTACAATGAATTATGGTTTCAGGCACATATCGATTCACAACATTCCTTCACTCTTCAACAATTCTTGACATCATATCAATCAAAGAAGTTGGTTTCTCAAATTATATCTTCCAAACCTAAATATGAGTTTTTTTGCAATCTAGTTATACACATGGCTCCATTGGAAGTATTCTTATACTTGAAAGAGATTTTATTTTTCAAGCAAAGTAGGATAGGGTAGAGGAATAAATAAATAAATAAAATAGTAAACATAAAAATAAGTCCACTTGTGAAAACCAATTTATTGACTCGACTAGCATGAGTTTTGCTTGAAAACCTGGAAACTAGCGGGCAAAATTCTCAATAAGTTCTACATGTTGGTTTAATATTGTATTATGGTTCTTCAAATAAGTTTTGGTCTATGCTTGTACTGGATGATGTGGGATCCCTTAAGGCCATAATTCCAGTAGGTATTGTCCCATTGACTTGAATACTCTATTTGGGATCAAGATCAAGATATATTTATAATTCCTTGGAACTTGTATGCCTCAATGATAGGTTTCCTCACTAATAGCAATGGGGATGCTTTAGTGCCTCTTGACTAAAAAATCCTGTAGGTTACTCGACTCCAACACATTCATTCATTCTTAACAGGACACATTAAGGTACCTTGATGCTCATTAACATCAATGGTGAGTGATATCACATTGGTTAACAACATACATTAATGGCTAGTAATCTAATGATTTATTTCCATGCTTGACATCAAGAATTGAGTTCGCGTTCAAATGGTCACCAGGTGAGCAAAAGGAGAGCGCTTGCATACCCTGTTGGGTCTGGCAGGGCAGAACAACTGTGGAGCAAAAGGGTTAAAGAAAACAACAACTAACTATTGTAAAGCGTGCGTATGTGTAAACAACTAACAACTAACTAATGTTTGCTAGTAACACGTTTTTGTCCCGCACATGTGCACGCGCATCAAGCTGCTGTAAATCGCCCTTCAATTTTTGGTTACTTTGTATAGTTTTTTTCCCTTCTGGAGTGCTGTGAAATTAATTCAGTGCCATGAGTGACTTCATTGTTGTTTTGATTATGTGGAGTTCTTGTCGCCATGTGCAGACGAAATTTCAATGATAACAGATGCCCCCTGATGGATGAGGTTAGGAGCATACGTATAGCCGAAATCCATCAATGTTTCTTCTACTGAGAATGTGGTTGTAAGGGAAATCAAGAGTGGGACCGTTCGGAGCGATCCGTTGGCGAGAGAAGGAACCGGTATCTCGACCTTCTGAGAGACGTGCAGAGAAAAAATATACAATTGTGTACAAACGAGGCGGGCATGCCCCATGCTCGTGTAATGCAACTCTGAAAAAAGATGACGGAGGTGTTGGTGTAGACAACTGCAGTGCCCTCGGGGGCGGTAATGATAAAGGCAGAAGACAATTTTGCAAAGGAACATACTCTGAATAATAGGCAATGATCGTTGTAATAAGCAGCGACGATGATGTGGGCATTGATGGCCCTACCACGTTCAGAGGTCTTCGACAAATGACAAAAATAACTGCAACAGTCGCATAGTAAGACCCACCATAACATGATAGAGTGTTGGCGTCGAATGTTATGGGGGACAACAACAGCAGGGAGAACTGGTGTTTCACCCTGTGCCATCCGAGATCTCTCATTAAAATAGAGAATGATAATCAAGATACTGTCGCCCTTCTGGAAAAGTGTGTTGATGTCGACAAAAGGGGGACGCGACTCCCGGAATCAAAAAGGTGCTCCGTGGAATCTACTGAGGTGAGGAAGTGGCATAGGTACATGGATGAAATCAAGAAGTGGGATGACTCAAAAATGCCCTTGGTTGGAGGAGATATAAGAGAAACAGTGGCCGCAACCGTGTAACAAGGTCGAGTGTCAGGGGGACAACAAGACTGGTGTTAAGTTGTGCCAGAGGCAGGACAAGGTGAACACATTCAGAGGGAAGAGGTAACTGACTTGTGCGGTACTCTGAAGATATGGACGATGTCAGCAAGGGTAAATGATAAGTACTACTCCAATCCAAGGGTGACATGGGTTGCGTGTGGCCAAAAGAAAGCAAGTCGCCAACGGTGACGACGAGGAAGGTAATGACTGAAGGTAAAGGTGTTTGTACAATAAATAATAAATAATAA
>ML797457.1:218094-239297 GCA_009831015.1 Picea engelmannii
GTGCTTAGAATTCCTTGCCAAAACAGTGTACCCTCATGGCCTTTTATAGCAGCTTCACGGGCGGTCACGTAACCTTCTCCAAGTGTGAATAGGGGCACATTAGGGTTTATTTAGGTCATTAATCCGCCGATTTTGCAGAGCCGGCTCTGATTTGAGAGTCAAATCATCTTGGGGGCCGGTCCATAGGCGGTCGGGAGGACGACCTATGCAATTAATGCGTCGTATTAGCAGATGCACAGGTTTTTGTGTTGACAGTCGCGCGTCGAGCACGCATGCGCTAGTAACACGTTTTTGTCCCGCACATGTGCGCGCGCATCAAGCTGCTATAAAGCGCCCTTCAATTTTTGGTTACTTTGTATAGTTTTTTTCCCTTCTAGAGTGCTGTGAAATTAATTCAGTGCCATGAGTGACTTCATTGCTGTTTTGATGATGTGGAGTTCTTGTCGCCATGTGCAGACGAAATTTCAGTGATAACAAATTGTACCACAGATTAAATATTTTGATGAAGACTGTATGGTTTAATGGTATTAACAGTTGTATCATTTTCCACATTTTGTAAATAAAAAGGGTAAGCCATTCTTGTTGTAGTATCTTTCCCTTTAGCATAGTTTTTGGTTCCCTATAGTAGTATTCATGGTTGGTATTTTGGTTCTAGTAGTATTTCTCATTTGATGATCAACAAAGACGATTTTTAGATTTAAAATAAACTCCAGATATTTAGTTTCAACATATGATTTCCTATATTATATTTCCTACAATCGCTCAACAACCTCTTCATTCTTCCAACAACAAGTAATCAAATATCATATCTCAGAAGAATGAATGAGGACATGCCTCATCCTCAATATGGGGGAGAGAGAGCATTGAAGTATCAATGTCCTTCTATAGTTCCAGATGTAGATTATGTCCCAGCTCCTTTAGACAATCTTCAACATAATTTTTTACCCAAGCATCCAAGCACCTGGTACTCATCTTATTCTGATCATTTTCAAATTATCATGACAGCGGAGAGGTAAAATGGAACAAAATAATTTCAAGCATTTAAGTAGTTTATTTTTGCCTCATCATCATGGTTTCTTTCAAAATAAATTTTATACAAGACGGTTGCACAAGATCATAGCTTACTTTTCCTTATGAAGATGTTTTAGAGAAATTCTGTAGTTTTTTTAAAACTTTATGTAGCTACAGAACCTATAGAAGACTATCTTCAGGGATGAAATTTTCATGACATTTGCAAGTAGATGAGGATGAGTTAAAAAATTCTAGGACATGGGTTTTGAGGAGAATATGATAAATTGAGTAAAAGGTGAGAAAGTGTTTTAGAAAATGCATGATAAGGGACCCATGGGCATGTTTTAAAGCTGATCTAATAAAAATTACTAGAATTTTTGTAAACAATCATAGATTTATTATTATTATTATTATTATTTGTAGCAGATTTGTAGTTTTGTATGGTTGCACACATCCCAAGACTAGATCGTTCCTTGGAAATGGTTTCAAATCAGCACCACATACCCATCCACCTATCAACTCAAATTGAGATTCCTTTAGGTCATCGTAAGAGATTAGTCAAAGTTGTGGTCAATGCATGAACAAATGGCAGACTGTGCAAGATGGATCCAAGCCAAATCAACCATGAGATCATGTTCTTTTTCTACAGTTCCTACTTTAGCATGAATTTGTATCAATACCACTTTGAGATCTTAGAAATATAAACTTGAGGTAAAACCATCCATAAAAAAATTTAATTTGTTAAAAGTTTAGGAAATTATGGCAAATGACTACTCAAGCTTATAACTTATCCTTCATTATCATTCATTTTATCTTAATTTCTTTCACTTTGTCATATTTTATAGCATTCTGCTCCATTTTTATCTATCCATTCCTTTCACTATATACTTTGTCCATTTTTATCTACCCCGATCCAATGAATCAATACTTTGAAAAAATGGGCTTATGGCAGCATTGTAAATTTTGTTTTAAAACAAATTCAAAGTACAAACAATGTAAATTGTGACAATGCCATTACTATCCACCTTTAGCTATGTCACCAAAGCATGATTAGATATAAGAAAAACTAGAGTATACAATGTTTATTCAATGGAGAAATAGATGTAGTAGTCAAGAATTAAAGAGAAAGCTGTAGGTGTCTTAAAAGCCTCAAATGTAAAAGAAAAGAACTCTATTTTCTGAACATAAGTTTCATATTAACCCTACTTCAGTTTTGTATACATCATTGTGGATGTTACACATGGTACACTTGACCAATGCAAACCTTTCAAGCCACCATGGGCACGTCAACTAGTGTTCCTACTGGTATTTTGGTCCATTGTTATCATTAATGGGTAAGGCTTATTTCTTCTAGTTGTTATAAGGGATTCACTGTCATCAAATAAGGATTGAAGAAACATATGAGATTAGTTTCAATATATGAAATAAGACAATAGTAAATACATCATTTCAATATGTTTTCAGCAGCAAACATCCTCCAAATTTATCAACAGACTAAGGTAACTTTGTTGATTGTTGACAGTTATTTTCAATATAATTTTCCCTTTACATAGAACAAAGTATGCAATGTCCCACTCAACATTTTTCATATATAGGTATATGGATGTAAATGTGTTTCAAAGCAAGGCCAAAGGGGATGAAAACTTAGTTTTTTGAACATATGTCTTTCTATCTTAGTCTTAAGTAAGGACACGTATGAGCCAATGATCTAATGAGAATATTTGAAGATCAGTTAGGAGGCATGATTTTATAATAATTTGGCATAATCCATTTACTTGAGTACTGGAGACACATGGAATTCATCCTTTCAATCTCTTGTTTGAATATTTGGGTTTGATTCATGGAGGATATTTCTTTCTTAGCTTTTTGATATTCATGGACCTTTCATGATCACATGTGGGAGCCCCCATAGATGAAGTTTGTTTTCACTTTGAGGTTGTTGGTGAACCTTGCGTTTGACCCTACTACACTCACATTTTATAACCTTGACCATCACATAGGGTATGAGTAGGATGAATATCTAGAACACATTGAGCCTACTACACCAACATTTGGCGATTTTAACTTATAGAGCTAGTCAAACAATCTATGTATTCCAACTCCACTCATGCTTTAGTCTCCTTGTAGTCAGTCTTGGAATAAAGAATCATTGTAAGAATTTACAGAAGGTCAATGAAAAATTTTCATCCAAGGACAAAAATTTATGCAATCTTTCCAGGAGAACAGAACACTAGAACATGAAATTGAGGCACGAAAGAAGAAAGAATGATCCAATTTTAATATATTTAAATACTTCCAGGTATTGTTGAGATTGTTGGGTTGTGTAGTTTTTTCAAATATTGCAAATTTAACATTTGCCTACTTCATTAGCATGAGGAAATGCCAACCCTCAAGCATGGGGGAGATGTTGGGTCGTTGATTTAACACCTTTTTCATCATTAGAATTACTTCTTTTTTTATCATTTCTCCTTTCCTTCCATCCATTCATTGTCATTTTTGTCTTATTTTATCATGAATGCACTAATACAAACTTCCAAGCATTAAGTGGTTAAATGTAGTTAATTTCCTTATTTTTAATGAATCAAATAGGATTATGATTGGTTTACTAATGTTGGTTTATGAATTTTGTAGGCACAATTCAGTTATGCCAAACTTGAAGAGCTCCAAGCCACCATAAGTTACTTCTTGCTACTGTCACCATCGATTATCATACTTCCACTTGTTCAAATGAGAATCAAATATACAAAATTTCTAGATAGAAGGTTTGATATGGTTATGTGTCCATTAGATCATGCCTAGGTCGACAACACGAAGCTCCAACTCTTGGTCAAATATTTTTTTTCAACTCACACTAGTTTCTAGGCAATGATTTTGTGGGGTCAATTGTGAGAGTATGAAAAAAAATATTGGAAATATGGGACATGGGTTTTGTGAAGAATGAGCCCATTTGGGTTCCTCAATAAACAAAATTCTAAAAAATGGAAATATCTAGGAGATATGCTTGACTCTTTAAATAGGATTTTTCCGAGAATTATAGTTGCAACCAGTGTGCGATTTGTGAGAATTGGATCTGTGCAAACTTGATTGTAATATATAAATAGGAGCTATCAGACCTTCATAAAAATTAACATCTCTTGTTATTAGAATGTTTTAACATTGTATTGTTGTTGAATTAATATATCAAGATTTGGTTGTTGTTCAATTCATGAGCTTTACGTGTTGAGTTTACAAGTTTATCCTTACATACATTCTTTTTTAATTAGTGTTCCCTTAGCCAAGAGCCCCCCCTAAGGAGGAGTATGCTACTCTTTTACTTTATTGTTGGTATTATTTGCTTATTCAATTGTGATATTTTTTTATTAACAATCCATTAGATTGATGATCCTAAGTGTTGGAATTATCTTTATCTCTTAACAATTTTTGTTCATTTATTTCATGCAAGTTTATTTATTTATGCTCACACAATATAACTAACAAAACAAACATGAATTGAACAATTGATTGTTATTTCTATAGTAGGAACTCTCATTGCTTCAAATGATTGAAATAATTTTATTAACAGTCCAGTAGATTGATGATCCTAATTGTTGGAATTATATTTATGTCTTAACAATTCTATTTATCTATCATTAGTACATGCTATATTCTTTATGTAGCTAAACAAAACTCTATTTATGTAGATAAACAATGAACAATTACTCTATTTTCTATAGATGAATAGAATTATGTTTCTGCAGCTAAACCAACGAACAATTTTCCTTTTGCATAAGTAATCATTTAGGGATAAATTGGAAGAAAAGGCCTGTATATATTTTGCATGCACTTCATTAGTTTATGAACCCCAGGTTGATGATTTAATGTAGCAGAGTTCACCTAATTGATCTAACTGACAAGGTTGTTTTATGGTTTTGGGACTAATTTGAATTTTAGTACATTATATCATCCATATTAAACTAGGTAGACAGAGAGAACTAACTAGATAATTGAAGATATGTTGAGAATGTATGTAATGGACAAGCCTTCCAACTGGGAAAAATACTTCCATATAGTTGAATTTTCTTACAATAATGGGTACCAAGTGTTAGCATCGGAAGTCGCCCTTCAAATTACGGGAAAGGAAAGCATGATACCCATCAATGTTTTTTGGTGGATGTTTGGTTTATATGAGTGGAGATCAATGGGAAAAAATCAATACATGAATGATGTTCAACACAAAACTGGACAAGAAATGTACAAGTAAGTGAGGGCCACAACTAACTTCAGTCAGTGAATTGAGTTTAAATGTGAGCAGAGGGAAGACTTAGTAAGAAAGGTGGAAAAAACTACTATGGGCATCAGGCCTTCAAGCAACTTGGAGAAGAAAAAATTAGACTCAATATCACTCTTAAGCTCAAGTTTAAGACACTGCAATATGTCCAAACAACATAGTCACAACAACAAAATGATCAAAACTACATCACCATGAAGCTGCAACAATTCGACTGGATCCTCCATGCCCAAGGCATTCAGTGTAAGAGGGAAAAAGATCACAAGGAATCTGACTAAAACTATTCACAATACCGCTGCAATCAAACCTAAATTGCAACAACATAACAACCCTCGAATGGATCCTCCATGCCTGAGTGTTTTAGCACAGTTTTTACAAAGAGATGAAAAGAGGTTGACTTCTATTAATACTAAATTCTCAAATATTATACATAACCAGAGAATAGTTCAGGCATCAAAACATTACAACATAGGGAGCTCTTCTCAACCAATTGACGAACCTATCAAAATATCAAAACTTCAAACATATACTGAGAATTGTTGCAACCACCAAGAGTGTGATCGAGACCTTGCATTCAAAACTTCCAGTCAACACCCACTCTGTCAGACTGTGCAGGCATTCTTCTGTCAGATGCGAGCTTATATCAGTATGGGCTTTGTAGGAAAATCCTCCCACAGGGGTACCACGGGTTGATGGTTAAGTCCCCAAAGTTGGGTCCTCCATACTTCTAATTACTGCGTGACTCGAGGTGTCAACCACCCGACCTACCTTCCATTAACTGCTTTCAATTACTGCTCCTTCTCAGGATCGCAACAAGGATAAATGCCCAAGGGCTACTGTGTACTGCTAGCAGACTTGTTAAGCTCACCCGAAGATCTTGAAACCATGATAGTATCGCTCTTTAACTCACACGGGCATCTTCGGATTTTGATGCAGTTCTCATGAAATTCACACTCTTTCCTTCGTGCTCCCAAAGCTCCTGGTGCCAACTTCTCCTTCACCTCATTTGTCCTGGATGCAACCTCAGGCCATGACCATGGGCCCAACTCTTGGGCACCTCACGATTTCACATTTCGAGGGCCTTCATATCACTTGACTACAATCTCCCAATACCTGATATCGTGAAATCGACTGAATCATATGGATGACTGGATCTTCTTTGCATCCGATGATTGTGATTTGCTCCTCGAAACTCCACCTTTGCTGACTCTATGCTATGGGTACCAATCTTTCCTCCTGGACCCATTTTCCATATGACCTCAGGCTGTGACCATGGGCCTATTGTCCCTTGACCAAGTTTTGAACATCCTTGGTTAGGTTTGACCTATTTTGGGACTTTGACAGGCTGTCAAAGGAAGAGTGCAAGTCGAAGCAGAGATCATGGGATCCTGGCCCCTTGTTTAGGGATTTTTGGGTTTTGGGATTATGTAACGGGTATGGGGATGTTGGCCCATGGGTTTACCCATGATTAGTCCCTTTTGTAATATATAAATAGATGTCTAGGTGATGTAAGAAAGGGCTTGGTTCCATGCTAAGCTATTAAACACTAAATGCATCTGTGTGATGTTGTGCTCAGTGTAAGTTGTAAATGCTTTATGCATGTTGTGTTGAGAACTTGCAGAGCTAAGTGCAAGTGGTTGTAAGAGACCGTGTAAAGGATTTTTGCGGTAATCTAGCTCGGGGAAGGAGGATCTAGCGAAGTGCACACATATATCCTGTCCTATGAGGAGTAGGACCTTGTGGCTCTATGCATGTAGAAGATTGACAGAAGACGATAAAGAGAAGAAGAGTTGGTAGATGTAGCCCCAGGCTGGGGGTGAACCACATATATCCTATGTTGTGGTTTATTTGTGCATTATGGTTGTTTTATTGTTCATATGATTAATGCTTAGTGAAATGATGTATGCTTAGATGAATATGATATCTTAGTACCTAATGATGTGAATGAGATGCTAGGTATGATCTATGTTGATATGCTAGTGCTTGAATGTATTAGATTTGGGTGAATACTGCGCTGCTCAATTATTAGGGTTTATCTGCGCTATAAAGAAAGGCTGAATACTAATGAACTATAACTGCTAAGTGCTCTGTTAAAGTGTTATAATCATAGATCTGTGTCCCAGCTAAGGTTGTAGACACTGGAGTCCTGCAACCACCCCTGCCTCTACCTCGGGTGAGACTTCATCTTCTTCACGGGTGTTGTCAAAAGGGTTGATAGTTAGGGTTTTGTTGGTGCATTGTTGAAGCGTTGAACCCTGGGTCTGCCCCTGTGTCCCAACAAATGGTTCCATTGATGGGACCTGAAACTGTGATTGTTGGGAACTAAAGAAAAGAGAAATATATGTGGGTAGATCTGTTGCCCTAGTGCGCAATATCCTACTTGACTTGTAAAGCTCTGTGCTAAGAAGAGAAGTTCGATCTCAAGAAAAGAGGTAAGATCTTGAAGCTTTGTGCTTTGATAAAGGTAAGAACAATGATTGTTTTTTTTGAAAAGGTAAGATAAGTGGAAATTTTTGTTTCGAAAGGATGGATCTAGGTATGTTTGATAAATTTTGTCCTAGATTGAAAACTAAGGCACAGTTAGACGAAAGAAGGTTTGATATGAGTAGATCTAATAAGAATAGTGAAAGATATGTTATCCCTATGCATAGAAAGAATGTTTGGACTAACAAATGGATGCAGGATACTAGAAAGAATTTTTTGTAGGTTAACTATTATGATCCTAGTGCGTAGTACAAGAAATGTTGGGGATCATTTAAAAGAAAAAGAGGATTAACCCTTTGTTAGAGTTGCAGAAGACTGAGACATCTTGCTAAGGAATTTCCTCGTAGAAGACCTAGTTGTCTTCGTTGTAAAGCTATGGAAAATGAAGTTTTGGATTGCCCTAGAATGATTTCTAAGGTTGAAAGAATGAATATGAGACAAGAAAACCCTGAGAAAGGTCAAGAAACTGAGACCATGGCAGAACCCCAGAAAGAATCAGAGAATTTATTACTACAAATGAAAGAAACCCTGAATGATCATAGAAATATCAACTTATCAGAGATCTTCAAAGAAAAAGAGAGCATAGAAAAAAGAGTAGGATACTTCGACATTGACTGTGTTCTAGATGAGGAAACACAAGTGAATATCATGACAAAAAGAACCTGGGAAATTTTAGGAAAGCCTACTATGATTTATTCATTGGGAGGAATAGGATTATTTAGAGGAAAGTTGATAACCCTATGTGGAAGACTCACCTAGATATCTATGAATGCTCATGGAACCTTGAAAGAGGAAGAATTTGAGGTTGTTAAATTTATTGAGAGCAACGCCCCATTTACTATGTTACTAGGAAAAACCTGGATTGAGAAAAATCAAACCCGAAGAAAAGAAGAAGAATCCCTAGAACAAAAAAAGAAATAACTAAGAGACTTCATGATGAAGAGGATAACACACTTACTGAAGAACAAGAGGACCAGTCGAAGCTCTTGAGGACCAGAAATTTGGATGTCAAAGTTGAAAGAACCCTGGAAGACTTAAAACACATGTCTGTACAGGAGAGTAGAGCACCTACACCAAACAAAGATGAAGTATTACTCTCTAACCCTGTGAAAGAATCTCAACAATGTGAAGTTACTATGTTGAGTACAGATAAGAATTAGAATGGAAAAAGGAATACCAAGACACAGATCATAGGGAAGAATGCTAGAAATCTCAGTAAGAAGAGAAAAGGTAGAAAAGTTGCAGAAGGTTCCAGAGGGGATTTCACAGAAGGAAGGTGTGAAAAATTGGAACTTTGCCAGGATATTAAAACATCGCAACATGGCACTTCACCATGGTGGAGCGATATAACCGTTGGAGGCATTATGACCATTAGACCAACGATCCCGAATGATTAGAACAATAGTTATGAGCAAAATGCTCTCCATCGGACCGTTGGGACTACACCATAACGAAAATAATTGCATTAAGGAAGGCTTCTCGCCCGTTGGAGAGATCTATTACCTCACTGTCTACTTAGTTTGTCGACTGTTGCACCGAGAACACTTTCGCGAATTGTATCTGAGCCAACAAGCAAACTCATTTCTACCGTGTTGTGTTTACTGATATTTCAACACTTGTTCTATTGCATTGAGAATTCATTCATCGACATGAGTTATTTGATATTGAGCGTGCATGTTGATCAAACTCAATGCCGTAGAGAAGTCGATCGAATAAGTTCTAATCAATCTAATGGATGAAAAAGTAATGTCCACAGAAATCCAAGATTACTTGACGAGAGGAGTGCAAGCCTCTCCGTCAACTTCTCATGAATCTGGACCATCCCGAGCTGTAGCCGAGAAAAGAACCAAGCATCAATATGACTTGGTGAATGTGAAGTTAATCCCAACTATCCTGCGCAAATACATATCACCTCTTGTCGATGCGATGAGTCCTAAAAGTGTCCCAAGGGACTTCGATTACACTCTGGTCACTGTGTACCTCTTGAAGGGGATACATGCAGTTCGACCACAGCTGGATAAGATCATGGCATTAAAATTCAGCAACTTCAACCTAGGGGATCGCAAGAAATACAACATGCTCTCTCCCCAAAGGTATTTGACTAGGATGAAGGGGATGAAGTCAAGGATAATCCCCCAACCATGGACTATGGACCTCACGCAGTCCATTGTCCTGAACATAATGAAGATACCATCTTTTGGAAGGCACCAGGAGGTTAATGCATGTGTTAAGCTCTTGCTATCATGCTTCCATGGAGGATATCTATGGCTATATAGACACATCACTGTTGATCCAGCATTGATCCATAGGATCACCGGATTGAGCATGCAGGGACCAGACCCACAAGACTTCTACCCAGGGATGACTGTAGACCACGCCCTGGCACAGAAGATTAGAGATACCTATGGTGATATAGAAAAGGGGATGCGAGGCTACAAGGTAGCTTCCATCCAGAATGGCGTAGTACACCTAGCTTGCCAGCTGATCACAAGAAATCTAGTGAGAAAGAACAGACCTACGCAGGTCACAGGGTTCGTGGTTGACCTCGCTAGAAAATGAGTGGAAGAAATACAAATGAACTGAGAAAAGTACTTAGTCAACCAGTTAGAATTGGATTGTCGTGAATCTCAGGATCAAGGCTATGAGTTTCACTTTAGCTGGATGTTGATCCTCATCGTGTTTACTGCTTGGGAGATGCCGAAAGGTGCGACCTTCCATGACATTGAGCCATTCGATCCACTCAGTGTGAAGTTCACCATGCCCTGGTATTCGAACGATATGGGGAAACAATGGTAGTCGAACTCGGTATACCATGCCTAATATCTCCAGTTAAAGAGGGCTATTTGGGCTATCCCTCATATGAAGCTAAACACCCTACATCGGTTTAGACCCCTTATGAAGTTTTGTGCATATCGACACTTTATTTACATCACTATGCACTTAGACGAAAGTAAATAAGAGATTCATTCATACTATAAGCTCACAGAGGAAGACCTAGAAGAAATAACTAAGGATTGGCCTGCATAGCTCCTTATCCCTACTGACCTCACAGAAATATCTGACCCCAAACTCATCGACAGCCCAAAGGCCACTCATGAAGAGAATGACACACATGGAACTAGAAGAAGGAAGAAGATCGAAGAGCTCCAGCAACTGAGAAGTGCCTCAGAAGAAACCACTTCAGAATCACCTGGACGAGGAGGTGATGACGAAGTAGATAAAGAAGAGAACAATGGAAAATAAGATCAACAGAAGCAAGGAAAAGTAACACCACCTAGGGATCATGTTGATGATCTTGATCCATCTAAGAAAAGAAAGGTTTCCCCCACAAAACCTACTTCACGGAAGAAATCCAAAGCTACTAAGACTAAGCTGCAAAATGTGCTCACGCTTGATGAATTTGACTTCATCATCGCAGCTGTATCATATGCCTCACAGGACATTTTACAGAACACGAAGCCAAACAAGCAGCCATGTATGATAAAATTGAGACAGAACTAAGAGGGGTACAACAATCCCTTCAATCCAGCCGCACAGTGTCCACTACCCCCAACCATCAGAATAACTAGAATTGAATCTCCTTTCAGCAGTTGAGAAGATGAAGCAACCTAGGAACAATGCACTGCTCAACAATAGGTGCACACCATACAGAGAAAAGTCATGGAAGTGACTCAGAGGCTCCAACTAGTCCAGGATGAAGCTTGCCAACTATTTGAAGAGATTGAAGGCTGAGGAGAAGAGCTAGAACAAGTCGTCATTGCAGTCGAACAACTCTTAGAGGGACCTGTCAACTAAGCAGTTATTCAAGAGTTCATCGAGCAGGAGACCTTGGCGCAACAACAGGTCAAAGCATCTTGAGCCAAGCTCGAGGCTTTTGAGGTAGAGCTACCCAAATTACAGTGACTTGGGACAAGTCACAAGTGAGTGTTGGGGGCCTTTTGGCCCTTCAACAAGTTTTGAAGATCCTTGGTTAGGTTTGACCTATTTTGGGACTTCGACAGGCTGTCAAACGCAAAGCACAATTTGAAGCGGAGATCATAGGATCTCGGCCCCTTGTTTAGGGATTTTTGGGTTTTTGGCTTATGTAACGAGTATGGGGATGTTGGCCCATGGGTTTAACCATGATTAGGCCCTTTTGTAATATATAAATATATGTCTAGGTGATGTAAGAAAGGGCTTGGTGCCATGCTAAGCTATGAAACACTAGATGCATTTGTGTGATGTTGTGTTAAGTGCAAGTTGTAAATGCTTTGTGCATGTTGTGTTGAGAACTTGCAGAGTTAAGTGCAAGTGGTTGTAAGAGACTATTTAAAGTCTTTGTGTGGTAACCTAGTGCAAGGAGTATGTGCAGATCTCCTCTCCTATGCGGAGTAGGATCTTGTGGCTCTGTGCATGTAGAAAATTGACAAAATACAATAAAGAGAAGAAGAGTTGGTGGACGTAGCCCCAGGCTAGGGGTGAACCACGTATATCCCGTGTTGTGGTTTCTTTGTGCATTATGGTTGTTTTATTTTTCATATGATTAATGCTTAGTGCAATGATGTATGCTTAGATGAATATGATATCTTAGTGCCTAATGATGTGAATGAGATGTTATATCTGATCTATGTTGATATGCTTAGTGCTTGAATGTATTAGATCTGGGTGAAGACTGCGTTGCTCTGTAAAGAAAGGATGAATACTTATGAACTATAACTGTTAAGTGCTCTGTTAAAGTGTTATAATCACATATCTGTGTCCTAGCTAAGGTTGTAGACATTGGAGTCATGCAACCAACCCTGCCTCTACCTTGGGTGAGACTTCATCTGGTTCACAGGTGTTGCCAAAAGGGCCAGTGGTTAGGGTTTTGTTGGTGCGTTGTTGAATCGTTGAACCCTGGGTCTACCCCTGTGTGCCAACATGGCCCAACTCCTAGGTGCATGGTGATTTCGTGTTTTGGAGGTTTTGACATCACATGACTACAATCTCTCGATACTCAATATTGGGAAATGACCCTATTCAGATCGACAGTCGGATCTGCTATGCATCTGACGACCGCAATTGCTTCCTTGAAAACTCGGGTCACCAATCATGCGCTAGATGCTTACTCTTTTTTCTTGGGTCCACCTCCTATATGGCCTCAGGCTATGACCATGGTCCCAACTCTGGGGTGCTTCGTGATTTTGCATTTTGGAAACTTCCGCCTTGCTCCATGTTGAAACCTCTGACTTGCGAAATCGTGATTTCTCTTATCTGTTTCCACGTGCCCCTCTGGTTTGGATGGTCCAGATCATTTTGTGAGTCCTCATGACTCTGTCATTTGACCTTTCATTCTGTGAAACTATGAAAATATGATCCAACAATCTAGATTAAAACTTTGCTCGTCCCTTGATATCGAGCCTTTTCCCTAGCACTAAACTTCAAGAAACTTTCCAACCCCGAATACCCGCGAACCGCTGATCTGATTTGTCTGATGGATCTGATGGTCGAGACTGAGCCTGTGCTTGATGGATTTTCGTCGACAAGGTATGTTCATGCATTTTCACAATCATGCCTTGACTTTGGATGAAAAAAAATTGTGGGTTTTTTTAAGCCCACTTCTTTCACATTTGGTCACCCAATGACCAACTTCAAAGGAAAACAATCCCCTTGCAAAAATATGTGATAACATTAGGCTCCATGAGGGATAGATTCCTCCTCACAAGGCTCTAATATCTCCTTTTTCAATTCCAGTCGCCTTCTATTGGGATATGGAGTCAAGCTCAAAAAAACCATGCTGAAGAATATAAAGTTGACACGTAAAAAAAAAAAACACACATGCTCCAAGGATCTTATTTATGTACAATCCTAAACTAATAAATTTTTACATAGTGTTAGGTGAAAGAAAATTTCCACCATAGCCATTCAAGTATCTTCCTAACTGGAATCTCCTTCACTCTGTCCATGATTGATAACATAGAACACAACTATGACAACATAATGGTTACATTCTTCAAATTTCCTCATAATGATGAGGCCAGGATAAAGTTGGGCGGTTTCAAAACATGAAGGAAATACAACTCCATGTATTCCTCCAAAAGATCATAGGACAAGCGAGAAAATCTAGAAAATTTGTTACAGACAACCTTCTCTGCTACACAGCTGCTAACACATGGCTGAATATCTATGGTAGGCACAGGTGGGAGAATGGTCGACACAGGCTAACTAGTCCCAGGCGATGGTTTCTCGTAGATAGGATCTAATCAAGAGACAAACTACCCCTTCTGATGCTCCTCTTCTTATTAATAGCTCTCCCAAGGATCAGATTCACAATCATCATAAACGGGAACCTTGTGAAAGCTCTTCTCTTTCTCATGTTGCTTAGTGTCTTCCACAGGTCTAGGATTGTTAATTTCCTCGTAATATTTTTATTTAGAGAAAAAAGGATAAGGCTCTGTAGTCTGTTCTTGGAAATCTTTCATATCCAACTTAGAATCGGATTCATAGCTATCATATACAGGCTGACTGCTCCTCTGGTCAATGAACTGTGATGTGGAGATCTTCTTCCCTTCATCAAAATAATCATCAAATCTAGGGACAACAGGCACCTCATGAGCATAAATCAAGGCCTCTACAGTTATGAAATCTTCATTATCATCCTCAGTAGAGTTGTCAAGGACATCCACCTCAAGGACTAGAAAATCCTCTTCTCTTTCTTCATATTCCAACCTTTCTAGTTTGGTAGTGAGAGATTTTACCAGCTCCATAACTTTTCCCAAAACATATTCTTCCTCCTCGCAACTTTCATCCTCATAGATTTCATTAGAAACAACCATATCTTGATCATGGTTGTCACATTCCTTACAACAGTTATGACATATTAAATCAGAGGAATAATACCTTTGACAATGCATATTAAAAGCTGCATGAAACTGTTCTAGGGAGGAGATGCTAGTAGGGGACAAGGATCGATACCACTCACAGGCATCCCCATCCAATGAGAACATGAAAATCTTCATTAATACATCCTCATGATGTATCTCCCACTGATGCATGAGTTCGTGAAACTCATGGAGATGTCGAGCAGGGTTGTCCTCTTTGCGCTCTCTAAATATGGGCAAATAATCACCCCATTCATCCACAGTAGGGACAACATTAGGAAAACCAGGAACAATAGAAAAATTAAACGGAGCAAACCTTCGAGCTAGGATTTTTTCCATTTCGAACCAATGGAGTCGCCAATCGATCCTTTAACCATGGATTCACTAGGTGAATGATATGCATAATGAGTGTGTCTAGTATTTTTTCACCATCAAGGACCAGATCTGATCATTGTGTTCTGTTGAGGGGATGTAGTTGTATGCAGCCGCACTGCAATAGTGGAGTCAAGACAGTGGAGTCTTCAGGTGCAAGCACAATCTTCAAAATTTCTGATGTCTAATGCACCTTCAGAATCAATTTTTTTTTGTCATTCTACCTAGGGAAAATTGTCAATTCGTCCCTGGCAATGGTGCCAGAAATGTTAGCACCGGAAGTCTCCCTTCAGATTGCGGGAAAGGAAAGCTCGATACCCATCAGTGTTTTTTGGTGGATGTTTGGTTTATATGAGTGGAGGTCAATGGAAAAATCTCAATATATGAATGATGTTCAACATAGAACTGGACAAGAAATGTACAGGGAAGTGAGGGCCACAACTAACTTCAATCAGTGAATTGAGTTTAAATGTGAGTAGAGGAAAGACTTAGTAAGAAAGGTGGACAATACTACTATGGGCATCAGGCCTTCAAGCATCTTAGAGAAGAAAAACTCATACTCAATATCACTCTTAATCTCAAGTTTCAGACACTGAAATATGTCAAAAAACATAGTCACAACAACACAATGATCAAACCTACATCACCATGCAACTACAACAACTCGACTGGATCCTCCATGTTGGGAATGTGTTATATTCTTTGCACGAGTTGTAGTGTTTGAGCATATGCGTCGGGGGCAGTGCCCCCAAAAAAAAAATTTCTGCCTCAGGAAACGTGACACCTACCTCGAGAAATGTGTCATGTATTTAGGTGGTTTTTTTGGGACATGGTTTTTGCCGATGGTTTTCTATTTTCGGTTAAGGAATTAGGGTTTTGGACTAATCCAGGTAATTGGGTTAGGGTTTTGGATGTTGTTGGATCCTATATGTATATTGTATTGTAAACAATGTAACACAATGAATGAATGAAGTATATGTTGGTTTTCCTGGTTTGGGTTTCCAGGGGAAAAATATCTGTGTAATGTTTGTATTTGCCATTGTATATTTGGTGTTCTTTTCTGAATATCTGTTTACAGTAGACATTGTACAAGGTTAGAATTTACATTTGATATTAGAGCTTTGTTGGCTTCAGGGGGACGCCTTTGTGGTCAAGGGTTTGGATTGGGATTGTGATAAGCCTTGTTACAGTGGGAGATCTGTGGTATTGTTTTTCAGGTGAAAAGAAATGGAAAGAAATTAAAAGATGGAGATAAAGAAGTTTAATGGGAAAAGATTTGAGCTATGGAAGCTCAAGATGGAAGATATTTTGGTGGAAAGAGATCAGTGGATCGCGGTAGATCCAGGTACTGCACCTACAGGAAATTCTGCAGATGACTGGAAAAAAATGGATCAGAAGGCAAAGAGCACAATCCGATTGTGTCTCTCCGATTCAGTATTATTGAATGTGTCAGAGGAAGCTACAGCCAAGGATTTATGGGAAAAGTTGGGGAATTTGTATCAGTCTAAGTCCCTGGTAAATAAATTGTTCTTGAGAAAGAAGCTGTATAACTTGAGGATGAGAGATGGAGACTCAGTGGCAGAGCATTTGAATGCCTTCAATGTTGTGGTAAGTCAGTAAGTATCTGTTGAGATTAAAATTTTAGATGAAGATAAATGTATCAGTTTGTTCTGTTCTTTACCAAACTCATGGGATAGTCTGGTTGTGGCCATAGGTAGTAATACAACTTCTTTGAAGTTTGAAGAAGTGGTCTCATCATTGTTGTCGGAGGAGATGAGACGAAAGAATATGGAAGGACATAGCACAGACGCATTATTTGCAAGAGGACGTTCCCAGGAAACAAATAGATCTAATTTCTCAAGTGGGATATCTAAGTCTAAGGGTAGATCTAAATCTCTTGGAAAGTTTGTAAGAGTATGTTGGAGGTGTGGAAAAGAAGGGCACTACAAGAAGCAGTGTAGATCCAAAGTTGAGAAAAAGAAGGGATCTGAAGAATATTATTCTACAGAAGAAAAGACCTCCAAGGAAGAAGGAGGGGATGTGTACTTGGCCTCTTCAAGCACATGTGTAGATCATGAGGCATGGTTGATTGACTCTGGTGCATCCTTTCATATGAAACCCTACAGGGAGTGGTTCTGTGAATATGAAAAGTATGATGGAGGTAATGTTTTCTTAGGTAATGATTCAACAACTAGAATCATAGGAAGAGGAAGGGTCAAGTTGAGACTCATATATGGAAGGATTAGAACACTACCTGGTGTTCTACACATCCCAGGTGTTATAACCCTAAATTGCACTATCCCTGCTTACCTGGCACCATGCCTACTCATTGCCTTTCCTTGCCAAAGCCATGCTGAACAAACTCTTCAAAAAACCTCCTAAATCAAGTAACCCGTGCCCTAACCTAGCACTGGGCGCGTTGGGACGCTGGCAGGCCTTCTGTAGCACACGTGTGAACCCTGGCTGGCCCACTACAGCCCGCGTTTACCTAACAAAGAAAAAAATCAGGAAAGTTTCCGCCGGGACAAAGAGCTTTTTGTCAGTTAACTGGAACTCCCAGCCATGCATGGACGAGAGTTCGCCAAAAACCCTAGCTCCTTCTAGCCTATAAAAGGAGGGGTAGGGGTACTATTCAAAGGATGAAAAATCATAGCAAAGAAACTCTACCAAATTGCCAAGTCCGTTTTGTCCCAACCCTTTAGCTTTGCCTCAAGCTTTAGGAGAAATTCATGCAAAAGCAGTTGGAGGACAAAAGAAGAGGAGGAGCCCAGGATCAGGATCGAGGAATGGTGGCTGGTCTCTAAAATCATTGTAAGTTGATTCATATTGAGATTAATGAAAAAGATACTTTTCCCGTCCCGAATACATGAGTCTCATCTATGTTATTTGATTTATGTTTTATCTCTAACCCTCTAGTAGATCAGTAGCATGCATGCATAGTTTTGTCTTGATTGCAGGAAGCTTTGTGGAAGGAGCGGCAACAACAAGGAGATAAAAGCTCAACGGAGGATCTACTTCAACCGTCGATAAGAAGGTTAGTTGATTCTCCCCGTGTTTGCCTGAGAAAAAGGGTTGTAGGTTTGGGTAGGAGGTTAAAAGTTATTCTTGAAGGGTCATGATCTGCGTACAAGTTTAAAGCCCTAGCTTGTTAGTCCGTAGGGTAGAATACCCCACAACAGAATTGGCAACTCCACTGGGGAAAGTCTTACTCTTAGGGTTTCCGGATTTGGTTAAAGATTTTTTGGGTAGTTCAAAGAAGTTCAGTCTTTGTTTCTTTGTTTATTTTTGTTTTCTGTTAGGTCAATGCTAGCAGGGAACCTGGTTATCAATACCAGTCTTCCTTGACTGACGCTTGACAGTTAGTCACGAGACACTCAGAGGTAAACGCGGCCTGTAGAAGGCCTGCACGCGTGTGCCCGCGCCCTAACCATATACAACCCGCGTGTGAATGCCTGTTGTAGTGGTTTCAGTAGCGTGTGTAGCCCAGGAAGCTTAAGAGGCAGTCCCCTCTTCCCTGTCAAAAGTTTATCTTCTCAAGGGGCTTTCTGGATCCTGTCTGGGTCTTGATTGGTTTATTGTCTTGTGTTTCAGTCTGTCTTATTGTGTTGTTTTTCTTTACATTGGTTTTTCTTTTTGCAAATCTTGCTTTTCTATTAAAGTGATAGCATCTAAGCCTTTTAGAGACTCTCGTTGTCAATACCAGAAGTCTTTTTCAGGACTAGACTGTCTAGTTTGTTTCCAAGCATTTTTTGTGCATTTTGCTTTGAGTCTTTTTACACACCATCAGTTTCACTTCCGCACCTTGAGATTTAAAAATCCCATTAAAAGCAACGCTAAATAAAATCAACTAGACTTTTTCTGTTTGTAGGGTGCATACACTAGCTCAGGAATAGGGCCTTGGAATAGGTTGGAGAGTAAATTCTCCAAGGCCACCCAAACCAAGCATTGGAGTCTGTCAATAGGGAGTGTAGAAGTCCAGTTACGGAAAGTTATTCAGGACTCCCCTCTAACACAGGGGCTAAACACGAGGTCGCGTAAGGAAAGGTAGTGGAGATAACCCCTCCAAAGTTGGACCGAGCGTTGTGGAGAACACATATATAAGATCTGTTAAGGGATTCCGTCGTTTTCACTTGCCATGGAGCTTCGTGGGTCTCAAATCTGTTTGAGGTCCTCAGTCGTCCTCCGGAACAGTTGCACTCGATACCCTTGACAGGTTTCGGGCTTGATACCTTGCTCATTGTGGTCTACCCGACTGTCGACTGTACCCGCCTGATAGCTATTCACATGCTGGCAAACTAGTTGCCTATCTTTTCTAGGGACAGACACAAGTGACTGCGGGGGTATACCGTGGTACCTAGGACGGACATCGGACCAACGCTTTGCAGAGTAGACCTGGAGGGTGCTTCCGTATTCGAGTTGCACTTGCACCAGTAAGGTACTCTAGTGTTGGTTGTTGTAACTGTTCTTCCTACTAATATAGTGCTTGTTTGATTTATCTTCTAGGGGATTTCTTTTAGTGCGTGTTAATGTTTGTTCGTGTAGAATACCTTAGCGTTTCATGAATATTCTCACACAGTGGAGGATTCAGAGCTCCGCCGATCACGAAGGCTTCTGGGCCTTCCACCGGTGATACTGGAGCCACCCCCGCCACCTTTGAGGCGAAAGTTAGACCACCGAGGGTCTTTTGAAGCAACCGAGGCTTTTGATCCCGAACAACCCCCCGAGGAATCGATCGCCAATCTTAGATTGGTTGAAACCTCAAACACTGATACTGAGCTGGACATTATTGTGCCAATTCAATTTTACAAATGCTTATCAGTGCCTAACCCAGTTATGGAACAAATCTCTGGGAATTCTTCCATTCCTATCATTGTTGTTACCACAGGAGAAGCTTCTCCTAACTTGCCTTTGTCAATGGTCCGGGCCACCATGGTCTCGGCCGCAACTACGTCGCACAATGATCCGACGCCATCTATTGCGACGGCCACACCTCCTTATACACCTAGTGCAACCGGCCCTCCGTTTTCATACGATATGCCTAGTTCAGGAATAAGTCCTGCACTCACTTCTTCCATTTCACAAACTTCGGGTCTGGGGGCAGGGAGCTCTAACACTCCTCTGCAAGGTCAACTTGGGGGCATTCCTGTCCCTGTCAACTCTTTTCCTTACTCTGGGGGTCATATCCCTCCTTCATCCCCTTCGCTTAGTGGATTGCATCAATAGTCCGTTGGGAAGCCTGCACACACAAGTCCACTTGGAGCCGGGAGTCAAGGAACACCTGCGCAAAATTTGTCGGTAATTTCTTCGCCGTCTGTTTGGAATGGGACGTTTGGTAATAACACCTTCACATCCATTGCTTTCCCATCAGGGGGCACACCCATTTTTGGACAGTCTACACCGGCACATGGTACTATTCCTGCGCTGGGGGCACATATACCAGGACCTTGGAACTCAGCACAAGGATCCGTTCCATCCTCTGGAATTCCATTCTGGGGCAGTTCCTTCCACAGCCATTGGAACCCTGGACAGACCTCTATGCCTCTTCCATCAGGACCGACATGGGGTAATCCATCCCAAAGTCCATCAAACACGATGAACGCCCAACATCCTATGTCCTTCATGGGGAATCAGCAAACGATGTCTCCTCAAATGCAAAACCCTTACGCTGGTCAAGGCAACGGTTTATACCAAAACCCTGGCCCGCAACAGAATTTTTTCTGGCAACCTGGTGCCAGTCAAACCCCATGACCCTTTTATCCTAGCTATCAGCAACAACCTAAACTACCTTTCTTGGCAACACTACACTTGTTGGATTTAACACGGTTGTTGAATGATCCTATCTGTCACGATCTGCGTTGGCCTCCTATGCCGACGAAGTTGCCTTCGGATATCCCAAAGTTCAAAGCCAAGCCTAATGAAGATCCAAGGGATCACGTGACCACTTTCCACTTGTGGTGTTCATCTAACTCACTGAAAGATGACTCCGTCCAGTTGTGATTGTTTCAACGCACTCTTATTGGGAGTGCCGCGAAATGGTACATAGAGCTTGATCATTCGCGATATTCCTTTTTTGGCGAACTGGCTATGGCTTTCCTTAACCATTTCCAGTTACCTGTGAGATACGACATCGACACAGAGTTTCTAGCCAATTTCGAGCAGACATCAGCGGACCATATCTCAGATCATATTCGAGAGTGGCGACACTGAAAGAGTCTTATCAAGGTACCCGT
>ML797457.1:270918-282629 GCA_009831015.1 Picea engelmannii
GGATAGGTTAATACAAAAGGATACTGGGAGGCCTTTTGTTGTGCCAAGTATCGATGAATCTCATCCTTCTTATGACACTGGTGAGTAGAATGGTACTCCCCATAGATCATGTAGAGGAACAAACTCTTTTTCTTCTCCTTCATGCCTTCCCCCGAATTGTTTTGGGTCTGAGCGGTCCTATGCTCGACATTATAGTTTTTATTTTCATTCTTCTTCTTTTCTCTAGGTTGTTGAGGATTCTTTGGTTGCATAGATTTCACCAAGTTCACCATGGAGGTTTGAGTGGGGACCAGGGTAGTTTGAGAAACATGTGAAACAACCAATGCGTTTTATGAAATACTAATTTGACCCAAATAATCAGATATCTAGCCCATAGAGGCATTGGAAACATACCCTACCATGCCATCAACATGGGGTTTTGGGTTTGGTTTTCCCAGATCTGTTGACAACCTAAGATCATGCAAGATAATATTACATGGGGTGCTAGAATGATAATAGATCATATCTAATTGTTGGGAACATAAGATGTCCTGCTCTTTGGTAGCCACCCCTGCCATAGCAACATCCTTGGAAATAGGTGATATGCGATATTTTGTAAATCACTCCACAAAGAGCTGGTCAGGAGTTTGGATTTTGATCATCCAATATTGTTGTCTCCACTCATGAATATGATTTTAGATGTAGGTGGAAGTTTTTTGACAAAAATATGCCAACAAATCTATTCCTATCACATACTATATTGGAAATTAAAAATGTGTCAAAAACGCCATAGACAAGTTATTGAAACTATTAAAGGAAGCACCCTTTAGTTCTATGTACCATTTAGAGGCACTTCCAGTCAGGGATCACTGAAAAATATGCAACCCTATACTACCATCCATCAAAGAGTTGGATGAAAACCATAGTTGATAGGTCATAATATGCATGGATGGCTCTTCTCCTGACTTTTCTTTAAACTCGGGCATATTTGAGGTTAACTTCACAGGTATGGTTGGCCATAAGGGGTCATATTTGATAGGGTCATTTGTTAAATATGACAAATCAAGAAAGGCTATCATCACCAAGAAATGAAATGATGTATGGGAAAATGAATATTGGGAAGAGCATTAAGTGTCTTGAGACTTAGATGAACCTTGAGGTCCCCCGTGTTGGTGTTTCAAGAGGGATTTGATGTTTCATAATGGTTATTTCCCCTAGGGATGGAGGAATTCATAGGAGCATGACTCCTCCTGGGACTGTACATGCCTCCACGAGGATTTTTCTTGGGGATGAAAGGACTCCCTGAAACATTACCATTTATAGGACCATACATACCTCCCAAAGAATTATCTCTAGGAGCAGACATAGACTGTAAAGACAAATTACCTCCTAGATTCAAAAAATCCCCAAGGAAAAACCCTCTAGGACCATATGTATGGATGAAATAATAACTACCCCATTGTGCAAATTCCCCCCCAAGAACAATGGTATGTGCGAAATGAAAAAATATCCTAGGAAATGGTGTGCTACCCCATAGGATAATAAATCCCCCAGAAAGAGTGTTTCCCCTAGATTGACTATGAATAGTTCCAAAACCACTAGGTATATTCCAACCGAAAGGAAAACCAACACTTGACATTACCATAATGCTTATAGGAATGGAAAAGGAAGAAGGAATTACACCTCCTATGATGAAAATAAGGCTTGACCTCCTACTAGAAGATGATTCAAACATGGGCATCACGAACAATGGGATGGATGTAGGAATGTTAGGTATACTATAGAGGTAAAAGTAGACACGAATGACATCCCCAAAATGGAGACACTTGAAGAAATGGGCAAAGAAGGTGTCACTCTGATGGATCTAAGGGATGACAAGGAGGACAATACCATTGGAATGGCCCTTGTAATGCTCATTGATGGTATTGAAGGCTCAACCACACTGGAAAAAACACTTGGGCCTGACATTATGTGAGGATCACTAAACAAATAAAAGGGCTTACTAAATATTTCCCTAACCTAGACAAGTATGGGGTCATGGGGACTAGTCAAAGGAAGGTTAAAATGAGGTATAGGACTTTCTTCAACCACTTCAACATCAAAGGATTCACTCTCCTCGGACCATTTTTCAATCTATTCAAATTCTCGGTTACCTATCTTACATCGCGTAAGAGGTGGTTGTACCTCTGTGATAGGTGAAATTCCTTGTTGTCGATGGGACCAACGATGTGGTTTTTCAACCATGGTGAATGATATGTGTTAATACCAAAACAACAATCAACCTAAGGTGGACGTAGACTCAAAACCAAATAGCATACGCCTAACAAATCTAGGCTAACAACAAGAAACCCAATGGCTCAAATGGCATTCCAAAAACCAACCCTCTAGGGGATGTCAAGTCCCGAAAATATTTTCTATAAAAGGTGAGAGGAATAGTTATAATAAACCTCATGTAATAGCCTTGATTAGTGCAATTATCCTTTATTAAGGCATACACCCTATAGGGGAATTGAAATAGGGATTAAACATCTGCCCCATGTACTGCAAACACTTCCTATTGATACTGAGAGGAGGGGTGAATCAATATCAAGTATAATTTATCACTTTTTACAAATTTACTTTTCAATCAAATAATGTATCCAATATACAATAGGATTATAAGAAGAAATACATAGTGCATAATAGATTTACGTGGAAATCCACATAATGATTTTCTTATATAATAAAAATATTGCATTCAAAGGAAGATACAACTTCCAAGATTTTCTAGCACCAACTGGAAGGAGGCACCAACCCCCTAGTCATCCTGTCATTTTCATTCATAATCAACCTATCATTGTCACTGATACACAACCCGTCACTGTCATTGATACTCAACCTATCACTGTCATTGAAACTCAACTTGTCACTGTCACTGATACTCATCTTGTCGCTGTCACTGATACTCAACCTACCATTGTCACTGATATAGATATATCAACATTATCAAACCATATCCATTCACATAGATCATCTTCCAATATAACCAGGAGAATCTCTCAAAACATATGCCCAACATCACCAAGATATGCCACAAACCATGTACGAAGCATGTGCCAAAATATGTCTCAAGCATGTGCCATAACATCCATGATAAACCATAAACCATGTACCAAATATATACCTCAAATCATATGCCCAAAATCACCAACATATGTCTCTAGCCATGTGTGAAATACTCTCCAAGATATGCCTCAATAATATACCATAATCATCAATATTTAACCCTCAAAACATACATAAAGACATACCTTTCACTCTATAAAAACCCTAGTGCATCAAATCTATGATCATCATACCTTCCTCAACTTCAACATCAAGAGAATGTCACCTTCTTCAAAAAAAATCAATAGATCCAGGATTCATACACTTTAAATCCGCGTACATTCATGCCTTGCACCACTGGAACCAACGGATAACTTCATAAATCCACATCGTTCTCCACTACCACTCGCATATAACCTCAGAAAACTCCTTTCTCTCCTCGATCTCCTTTCTCCTAGGCTAGATGTTTTTTGTTGAGATCGTAAGTCCTCCTAGCACAAGTGCATACCCACTTATGTTCTATCCATACAAAAACACACTTCCTTGGATGAACAAATGAGATGATCTTGATGTGTATTTATACTTTGTCAAGTGCCTCCTTTATTTGACTTTAGGGTCGAGCTGTAAATTTTTGTTGTAACACTTTTTTTCTCCTTCAATTAATTTTGGGGACGAATTGCAACTTCTCATCCATACTTTTGGGATTCATCTTTAGGAGGGCATAAATTGTCAATCGTGAAGAACCACATGACATACCACCTACCGTTTGAAAAGACATGATGAGGACTATCCATCTATCAAGGTTTTGCATGTATTTGCAATGTCCTTCATCCTCAGTTTCCTCACACAACTTTGTTCTTCATGACCACACCTCTGGGGATTCTTGTAGACTTATTCAAAGCATCTTCCCATGAGGGCCATGCTTAAAACCACACCATAAGGAGACTAATTCAGAGACTTCTTCAAATACACCCATCAATTCTAGGGGATTCTAAACTTCTTCTAGATTTGACATCAACGACGACCAATTTTCCAACAATATCCCCCTTTGGCATTGATGAAAACACTCATACTCGTTTTGTGAACATTGCTTCCCCTGTCATCATGATATTGATTTTTCTCTCCCCATTCGACATCAATGGAAAAGGGTGACTCTTCTCTTTGGGGATGCTCCCCGTGAACTCATGGACCTCAATATTACTTCTCCTTCCTTTTTTGTCTTCTTATCCTTTCCTTCCTTGGAGATATTTTGTGTGACTTCAATTTTATTACTTTCCTCTTTGTCTAGGATGTATATGTTATTTGGTATTCTTGGTGTTGTTGCAACCAATCCTCCTAAGTCTTCTTCTTTGATTTCACATATTCAAGAGCCAAACTTAAGATTGTATCCTTGATCACATATTTTACCGACACTAAGGATATTATGCTTCAATTATTCAACTAGTAAGACATTTTCTTCTTTTACATTTTCACTTCCAAGACTCACTACACCTTTTCCAAGTATTTTGACAAAGGAGTCATTTTCAAATGCCACTCTGCCACTTTTTCCTTTCTTTAGGATGATGAATTTGTTTTGGTCCAAAATCATGTGTGTTGATCACCCATTTTCTATGTACCATTTGTCTTCTTTATCTTCAGCAACAGTGTTAATCGACAATTTTCCTTGTTTGGATTCTCTTTCCTTTTCCATATTGTGGTTGGAATAACATCTTCTTTCATATCTATGCAATCTCATGCTTTGAGACCATGATTATTGTATTTATAGCATACAATTTTTTGATCCATCAATGGACCAAATGGATTGTAATATATGTTGATAGATCCATAAGCATTTCCAGATCTATTTTTTACATGATTGTCACTTGGATATCCATAATAATTTATATTTCTCGTATAGTTGTTTGTTGCATTGATTTTACAATGAATTGATTTGTGTCAAAAGTTTTTGTAAGTATAAAAATGACCAAGAAAAATATTCTCATACCTGGTAGGAAATTACCTTCTTGGTGTCTCACCCCTTCTGAATTCTGATCTTCTATTCCAACTGGAGGTGTCATACTCCCACTATTATTCAACTCCCTTTTTATTGTCGATTCCACTTCTTAAGGTATTTGCATAGTTTCTATAATTTCCTTAATCTTTATTGTCCTTTTTATATGTGTTTTTTGTCTTCAAATTATTATGGTATCCAAGTCATGTCTTATCAGTAGGTGATCTCTGATTGCTAAGAATTTCTTCTAACTTTTCAGTGCTTTTTTCAAATTTCTTCAATTTTTCCATTTTCAATGTTAGATCCTTTCTTGTGTGATCCAATTGTTTTTTTTAATTTATCATAATATTCAGTGTTCTTATCTAACTTCTCCTTCAAGATGTTAATTGTCTTTTCAAGATCATGTTTCTCTTCTTCACAACTAATCAATTCATTTTTTAATTCTCTATTTTTGTTTCTAATCTTGCTATTTTATTTTTCATCATGCTTCAATTTTTCCATATTCTTATCATATTCCTATTCACTTCTTGTGAAGTCTTTGCATCCCTAGAAAGAATCTATGTTTGTTTCTTTAGTATCTTCATCAGACTCTTCTCCAAAATCGATTTCATTTGTTTCAAAAAAAAATTGGTCATCATTATGATTTTTTTAAGTTATGAAGAGAACTTTCCTTACATCCCTTTCTTCTCCATCACTTTCATCTAAAGAACTATTCTCCTCATTGGAGTAAAGTCTCTTTTTCTTGTGGAATATTTTATTTTCTTCGAAAGGACATTTATTAGAATAGTGTCTTATTCTACCACAATTGGAGCATTTAAAAGGTAACTTACCTTTGTATTTCTCGATTCCCCTCTTAAGATTCCTTACGAAATGTGCTTCTTCTTCATTTGATTCATCACCTGGATTTTCTTCTACCTTGTGTTCTTTGTTCCTTGTTTTCTTCGTGGATTTAAAAGATTCTTCTCTATTTGGTTGTCCATTTTCTATATTTTTTCTCATTGCATACGCTTTGAGGATCCCATGTAGCTCATCCACTGCCATTTTGGTGAAATCCCTAGTTTCTTCAATGGCTGATACCTTGGCATCATATCTTAAAGGAAGTGATCTCAACACTTTATGTACAACCAAGGATTCTTTGAATTCTTCTCCTAATCCTCTAATGGCATTGAAAAATTAATCTATTGTGAGTAAGTAGGTTGTAATGTCTTATTTTTCATCCATGTTCATATTTTCAAACCGTGCTTTGTGTCATTAGAGCTTGACCTGCTTGACTTTTGGATCGCATTCTTAAATGTTTTTAATTTTTTCCCAAACCTCTTTAGCAGTGCTGCAACCCACCACCTTGCTAGAAACAATTGGTGTCAATCCACTCATGATAACATGCCTAGACTTTGAATTACAACTCATTAATTTCTTCTCATCTGGATCGATTAGAGTGTTTTTTGAAACTTTATAGCCATTGAAAACTGAGAGCCAGATATCTAATCCTAAAGTTGTCAAGTACGTTTGCATTTTGTTGCTCCAATATGCATAATTGTTTCCATGAAATGGTGGAATCTCATTTGGAATGTGGCCTTCCATTTTTGCTCATGATCTTCCTTCAAGTGATTAGACTATTCTGAAGGTAACCGACTCTTATACCAATTGTTGATACATAGAGGGGGGGTGAATCAATATCAAGTACAATTTAGCACCCCTTACAACTTTACTTCAATCAAATAATGTATCCAATATACAATATGAGCATAAGAAAATACATAGTGCACAATATATTTACCTAGAAATATGCAAAATCTTTTTCTTATATAATAAAAATATTACATTCAAAGGAAGCTACAACTTCCAAAATTTTCCAACACCAAATGGAAGGAGGCACCAACTCCCTAGTTTACAGACTCCATCATGAAGGAATCTACAACTCCCTATATTCTCCATCTCCAACTGGAAGGAGGCTCCAAACCTGTTTCCTTGTCCCTTCCTTCCTCCCTGAAATATAAATGGAGACTCAACCTATCACTGAAACCGTCATTGATAATCAACCAGTCACTGTCACTGATAATCAACCTATCACTATCACTGATACTCAACCTGTCACGGTCACTGATAATCAACCTGTCATTGTCACTAATACTCAACCTATGACTATCACTGATACTCAACTTGTCACTGTCACTGATATAGATACATCAACATCATCAAACTAGATCCATTCACATAGATCATATGACAAGATCACCTAGAGCATCTCTCAAAACATATTCCCAACATCACCAAGATGTGCCTCAAACCATGTACCAATCATGTGCCAAAATATGCCTCAATCATGTTCCATAACATCCATGATGAACCATAAACCATGTACCAAAGATATACCTCAAATCATATTCCCAAAATCACCAACATATGTCTCTAGCCATGTTCCAAAGACTCTCCAAGATATGCCTCAAGCATATACCATAATCATCAATATTTAACCCTCAAAACATAGATAAATACATACCTTTCATTTTGGAAAAATACTAGTGCATCAGATATCTGATCATACCTTCCTCAAGTTCAAAATCAAGAGAATGTCACCTTCTTCAAAACTTTTCAATGGATCTGTGATTCATACACTGTCAACCAGTGTACATCCATGCCTTACTCCACTACAACCTGTGTATAACTTCAAAAATCCACACCTTTCTCCACTGCCACTCATGGATAACCCCATAAAACTCATTTATCTCCTCAACCTCCTTTCTCCTATGCCATATTTTCTTTATTGAGCTCATCAATCTTCCTAGAACAAGTGCAGATCCACTTATTCTATCTTCATCCACAAACACACTTGCTTGGATGAACAAATGAGAGGTTCTTGATGTGTATTTATACTTTTCCAAGTGCCTCCTTTATTTGACTTTAGGGACGACTTGTAACTTTTTGTTGCAACAATTGTTTCCTCCTTTAATTAATTTTGGGGTCGACTTGTAACTTCTTGTCCATAGTTAGGGGATTCATCTTTAAGAGGCAATAACTTCTCAACCGTGAGGAACCACGTGAAGTAACACCTATCGTTGGAAATTACATGACAAGGACTATCCATCTATGAGGGTTTTGCATGTATTTTCAATGTCCTTAATCATCTTTTTCCTCACACAACTTCGGGATTCATGACCATACCTCTAGGAATTCTTGTAGACTTCTTCAAAGTGTCTTCCTGTGAGGGCCATGCTTAAATATATGCCATAAGGGGACCACTTTGGAGACTTCTTAAAATAGAACCATCACTTCTAGGATCTTCTAAACTTCTTCTAGAGTTGGCATCAACGACAACCAATTTTCCAACACTTCCTACCCATATTCACCTTTGTGATACCTAAGATAAGCCACTAAGGTTACCACCTCATACTTAGTGATAGGGTGAATAGTCAAAGGTTCGACCACACATATGGGTAGGCTAACTAAGCTTGAAGCCTCAAGAAGCGTTACCTCTCAGGGAGGCATGATAGCTCTAAAACTCTTGTATATGTAGTAGTCGAAGTAGTCTAGCAAACACCAATACAAGCAGAGAGGGGATATCACCCTATAACATGCTTCGATGTGACCTCATTCTTTACTCCTGTGTTAGAGGATGCTCTTGACACACATGATGTAACAATGTATTACTATCTCTTTCAAGACATCTAGGTTTCATTTTGATTTCCTTGGAGAGTTCACTCTTCAATCCTACACCAAGGCCCTAAGTCCTAGATAATATTTTTGTGTTATCAAGAAAAAGAGCCTAATTGATTTTAGATTATGCATTCTTTTCTTATGGCTATTATTAAGTCTAGGAAGTGAATGCAACTTTTAGTGGTGTTATTGACTCTTTCCAATCCAAATCAATCCAAAGAATGAAAATGCAGTGATGTAATTCTTTCACTTTTGATGAATGTTAGCTAAGGAAGGGAAGAAGACCTTTATTTAAAAGTTTTACAATGACATAAACATGTTCTTGACACATGAAAAATTCCCTTCAACATATAAGGGTACTCCCTAATATATAGTCCCAATTAGGTTACGCATCGTTTGGATTAGGAGACCCATTTAGATTATGGCCTGGTTTCCATTATTGGGTTTGGGGGGTGAACGAATGGTTTTGAATGCAATGGAGGGTGAAGATACAAACTAACTACTTGCATAAATAAAATCTAATTTACCCTGTCCTAGCTAGAAGTGACTATAGTAATTAATGAGTAGCCATAAATGTCACTAATCCCTGTGGAGACTTCTTTCAGGTAGTTGTTAAGAAGAAATGGAGTTGGATAACACATGCATACAAAGAAATAACCAAATTAGTCCAAGCTATGAAATCACATGCATAAAATACTCATCACCTCAAGATAAATAATAAGAGAGAAGAAACCAAACTACAGGAAAAAATTTGTTTGCACAAGAAAAGTGTATAAATGAAACAACATTCTTACAACACATACAAACAACATAACAACCTATTGGAAATAGTTCACAAAAAACCAACCATCAACAACAATAGTTCTCTTTAGAAAAATCGGCCCTAAGGGATTCTCAATATTACTTTAGAAAATAGTTCTCGAATTCACAATGGTTGAAGAGCCCCTTCTCAAGATGGGTCTCTTTCTTTACTTATAGTATTTTTAGTAACTGACTATGGGGTTTTCTTGAATTCTACAAGAAGTAGTTACAAGTATCTTCAACTTCCCCTTTCAAATGGTGTTGACATGTGTTACAATAATACAAAACTGATTATGGTTGAAAAAAAGACAAAATAGGAGATGGTTGTGAACAAATTCGAATTGTTTTTTTGTCTTTCTTTATTTGTCCTTTGTAGAAATTTCAATACAAATTATGTATTGCCTAGATTCTCCTGATATAACAATTATATGCCACTATTAAATACATAATCGCTTCTACAAATATTCTTGTGAAATTTAAAACACGATCGCCAATTGCAATATCAAGAAGAAAGATCAATCACACATAACAAAGATGTTTTACCGGGAAAGCATAAAGCTAAAAACCCCACTATCATATATTATGTTTATATCATGGATCACGAAACAATCTCATACAAAAATCTAATTCAAGAGCTCTCAGTACAATATCAATCGTCTCACACTGTCATACAAAAATTGGCAAATGCATGCCAATTTACTGCCTTGAGACAACCTGCCTCCTCTATGAAATCCCTTCTGATGGAAAACTTGCAAATGAATTCAAATTCCTCTTGCCTAGGCTGTGCATGCCTCATGAGCACATCCACTGTGTGTGTGATTGCATGAGTGCACTCACTCAAATCACAACTGATAGCCAAACTGTCCCTTTCACCTGTTATCTCAACTGGGTCTCCACTGGATATGACATGCATGTAGTTAACAATGGTAAATCTTCAGTTGCATGTGATATCACTGATTGTGAATTGATTAATAATTAATTCACTGATATCTCACTAGTGTAAGTTCAATTACAACTAGTACAATTGAGCTTAACTCACTTAACTGAGTTAAACTACTTCATAACTCACATAACTACACATCCAACTCTGTTACAACTTCGAATCACTCAGTTGCAACTAATTCGACTTGGATGTCCCACCAGTCAACCTTTGAACTCAAATTTTCTATAGCTAACTGATTTGCCATTTAAGTTAACTATTTTCAAGTAATTATGAGATAATAGATTAATATTTATTGTCCAATTTATTTAAGGGAAAAATAATTAGACACACATTTCTTGTTGACTTTTCAACACTCCCTCTCAACAAGAAAGGGATTATCCTTCACCCCAATCCTGTCTCTATGGTATTCAAATTTTCTTCTGGTAAGCGCCTTCATTAGAATGTCTACATCCTGATCTTCCATAGGAATGTACTGAAGCAACATGATCTTCCGCTGCACACAATCTCTGAGATGATGATACTAGATATTTATATGCTTATATCTATCATGAAACAAAGGATCAATCGAGAGTTTAATGCAACTCTGATTATCACAATGAATCACTGTCGAATATAAATGAGAACCAAACAAACCAACCAAGATCTTTCTCATCCAGATAGCCTCACGTGTAGCTTGACTTGCTGCCATGTATTCTGCTTCCATTGAATTGAGTGCCACGGGTCTTTGTTTCCTGCTGTACCAAGAAACAATTGTATATCTGACACTAAAGATCCCCCCTGATGTGCTCTTTCTGTCTGTTGGGATTCCCGCCCAATCTACATCCGTGAAGCCATGCAACTTCACCTCATTCATTTGTCTGTACCATAAGACATACTCATATGTGCCCCTCAGGTATCTCAGGACATGATTGCCCGCCTTCCAAAAGAGCTTGGTAGGCTTAACCATTGCTTGACTCAGCTGGTTAACCGCATAGCAAATGTTTGGTCTCATGTTCACTAGATACATTAGCGAAACCACTAATTGTTGATAGACAGTAGCATCCACTACCTCTCCAGAAGTAGCATCCTCTTTCCTCCATTTTCCTAGAAGAGGAGTATCCATGGGTTTGAATCCCTTCATGTGAAACTTACCCAGTATCTCCCTTGCATACTTTCCTTGAGACACAAAAAGTTCACCATCTCGCTGCCATATTTCCAATCCAAGGAAATAATGAAGAAGGCCCAAATCCTTCATCTCGAACTCCTTTGCAAGGTCCTCCT
>ML797457.1:282679-309627 GCA_009831015.1 Picea engelmannii
ATCATCAACATAAAGAACAATGATTAAAATCTTACCCTCCACCACAACTTGGTATAGGTTTGCATTCGCTTCACTTTTGGTGAAGCCAAGTCCAGTGAAATAGTTGTCTATCAGAGTGTACCAAGCATGGGGTGCTTGCTTTATCCCATACATCGCTCTCTTGAGTCTGCACACATGTGACTCCCTGTCAAAGGTCTCAAAACCTTATGGTTTCTCAATGTACATTTCTTCCTCAATGATCCCATTGAGAAACACAATTTTTACATCCATCTGATGAATGCACCAGCTCATCTTCGTTGAGAGTGTAAAGATGGATCTTATGGAAGAGTGCCTTGCGACAGGTGAAAATCTCTCATCATAATCTATCCCCTCAATCTGTGAGAATCCCTGGGCCACAAACCTGTATTTCTACAAACTCCCATCAGCATCTTGATTTACCTTGTAGATCTATCTCAAACCTACCACTGATTTGTCGACCGATCTTGGGACAATTTCTCATGCAATGTTTTTGACAATGGATTCATACTCCTCCACCATATCATCTACCCATGTGAGATCCTACACTACTTCCTGAAAGGAAGATGGCTCAGTTAAAATACATTTTCTCATGAGAGCCATGTATCCAGTAAATCAACCAGGAGATTGTCTCTGTTTGCGTTGTGAAGTAGGGGTTCCTACATTCTGTGCAACATCTAGTCTCAATATATCAGCTTTTGTGGTGTTCTTTCTGCCGTTTCTAATGGATGACTCTGCATGAGTGGTTTCCTCCACTCCATGAACCTCCTCATGTGGTTGATCCACATCTTGAGACTCATCTTTGGGAACCAGCAGTTCCTCATCTGCATGCAAGTCTAGCTCCCTCTCAAGTGAAAACCGCATGGCTTTCCCCTTGTCAAATTTTATATCCCATCGCATAACAATCATCTTACTATTAGGCATATACACACGATAATTATCGGGTGTTTCTGTGTAGCCCACAAATATCCCAACTTCAGCAGTCGGTTCCATCTTCTTCTTGGCATCCTTGGTCACATGCACATAAACAAATGAGCCAAAAATCTTAAAATGAGAAACATCAAGTTTCTTACCAGTGAAAGCTTCTTCAGATGTACTCATGCCAAGCACTCTATGAAGAAAACGGTTTTGCACATAAACCGCAGTGTTGCATGCTTCCACCCACAAATCCATTGGTAGGCCCTGATCATGCAACATCGCTCATGTTGCACCCACGATCATTATGTTCTTCATCTCTGCGACCCTATTTTGTTGTGGTTTATGAGGCACTATGAGTTCTCTTTTAATTCCTTCTTTGCTGCAGAAGTCTTTTAATTCATTAGATATGTATTCTCCACCATTATCACTCCTAAGAGCCTTCACTTGCTTCCCCGACTCTTTCTCCACCAATTCTTTAAACTCACAAAACTTTGAGAATGTTTGATCCTTCTTCTGCATGAATAATATCCATCATTTACGAGAAAATTCATCAACAAAAATAACATAATACTTATGTTTTGTTGTTGAATAAACTGAGAATGGTCCACACACGTCTATCTAGACTCTCTTCTAAATCACCGAAGCACGGTTCTCCTTTTCATGAAAGGTGGAACTTACATACTTCCCCATGGTGCAACCCTTGCATTGATCTAATTGAGAAAGTGTTCCCATTGGAAGTCCAATAGATATTTGTTGCATGATTTTCAAGGCTCCATGATGAAGATGGCCCAATCGCCTATGTCATAATTCTCCCTCATCCCGGCTCACCACTTTTTTTGCCTTGCCCATCATGGCACCTCAGCCATCTACCTCCAGCTTGTAAATATTCTTAACTCGAATCCCTATCCTCTTGACTTGAACCATTGTTTTATGTCACAGGAAAGATTTTCCATCACTAAAAACAACGCCATAGCCTCTGTCCTCCAACATTGTGATTAAGACCAAGTTTTTCTTCAGAGCTGGAACATGCATAACATATTTCAATTGAAATGGTTTACCTAACTCCCTCTGAAAGGTAATGGTACCAATGCCAATCGCACTATATCTTCCATCGTTGCCCATTTCTATATGAATTTTGAGATCTTTCTCCTCCAAGTCACTAAAAATCTCCTTATCTCCCGTCATGTGGACGAAAGCACCACTATCCAAATACCACACTGATCCCAATGCACTTGAAGCCATTCATGCGATCAAAGAGAAGTAAATTTCGAATTGTGAGGCAAGGGCCTCACCAGCTGTAGCTCCAACAACCTTCTTGTTCTTCTTTTTCTGCGAACAGTTAGTAGCGAGATGCCCATGTTCGTGCCAGTGAAAACACTTCACTTTGGACAAATCCAGCTTCTTGACTTTAGACTCAGATTTTGAATGGAATTTCTTCCCCTTCCCTCTCCTTTCCTTGGCAGCCAAAGCACAATCCTCTTCATCATCATTCTTTGATTAATATCCATCTCTGGTGTTCTGCCTAAACTCCTCCTACACTAGATCCGACCATAGTCGTTCCCAAACTAGTAATTTTTCCCTTCCATTGACAGAGTCTATATAACTTTGCCAACTCTTGGGAAGTCCTAGGAGCTCCAAGCTCACCAAATAATCATCAGTGAATGTCATTCCCACACTCCCCAGCTCATCTTGACATTGGACAAACTTCATGAGATATTTTGGAATGGAGTCTCCCTTCTCCATCTTGATCTTCCTGAGTTTATCTTTGAGCGCCAATTTCCTATGGTCGTTGTTGTTTTTGGAATAGATCCGTCAAAGCCTTCCACATTGCATATGGTGTGTCTTTCCCATGGAGGTTTGAGACAATGTGCTCTCGTACTCCCTCCAACAAGATCCTCCTTGCCTTTGCTACTTTATTTTTCCATGCATCAAGATTTGTAGTGTCTACAACATCTGGCTTAGGAACATCTTTGTCAATGAATTCCTTCAAGCCATTGTCTTCAAGTACTTCCTCCATCCTGTCCTTCCAAGAAATGTAGTTCAAGCTTCCCTTGAGTGCATACTCTAACATCAATCCATTGAAATCCATTTTGATCTTGAATCAGTTGTAGCACCAAGAAAGTTTTTCTGCAAATTCGAATTCTATCCAGTCACAAACTTAGCTTCTGCAATTTCCTGCGCTCTGATACCATGTAGAAATTTCAATACAAATTATGTATTGCCTGGATTATCCTGATCTAACAATTATATGCCACTGTTAAATACAAAATCGCTTCTACAAATATTCTTGTGGAATTTAAAACACGGTCGCCAATTGCAATATCAAGAAGAAAGATTAATCACACATAACATAGATGTTTTACCGGGAAATCATAAAGCTAAAAAACCCACTATCATATATTATGTTTATATCATGAATCATGAAACAATATCATACAAAACTCTAATCCAAGAGATCTTTGTACAATAGCAATCGTCTCACACTATCATACAAAAATTGGCAAATCCATGTGCCAATTTACTGCCTCCAAATAGCCTTCCTCCTCTACAAAATCCCTGTTGATGGAAAACCTGCAAATGAATTTGTATTCCTATTCATGCCTAGGTTGTGAATGCCTCATGGGAACATCCACTGTGTGTGTGATTGCATGAGTGCACTCACTCAAATCACAACTGATAGCCAAACTATCCCTTTCACCTGTTATCTCAACTAGGTCTCCACTGGATCTGACATGCATGTAGTTAACAGTGGTAAATCTTCAGTTGTATGTGAGATCGTTGATTGTGAATTAATTAATAATTAATTCACTGATCTCTCACAAGTGTAAGTTCAATTACAACTAGTACAACTGATCTTAACTCACTTAACTGAGTTAAACTACTTCATAACTCACATAACTACACATCCAACTCTGTTACAACTTCGAATCACTTAGTTGCAACTAATTCGACTTGGATGTCCCACCAGTCAACCTTTGAACTCGAATTTCCTATAGCTAAATAATTTTCCATTTTAGTTAACTATTTTCAAGTAATTACGAGATAATAGATTAATATTTATTGTCCAATTTATTTAAGGGAAAAATAAATTAAACACACATTTCTTGTTGACTTTTCAACATCCTTGTCTCTCAAGTAAGATTTTGTAGCTTCACATTGTCCTGAAATGACAATGAATCTACAGTATAGGAGCATCTATAGGGAATCTTTGTGAGCAGCTGAGTTTTGTGAAAGGGTTTTCATATCTCTCATCAAGTTGACCTTGAAATCCTGAATCATATTTTTTTTTTGGTTCTCTTGACGAGATGTTCTTCCATCATATCCGCTATTACACTAGTCACAACTTGGTCATATGATTGCCTATTCTTCATATTCAAATGGACCTCTTTGAAAATATGATTATCATATTTTTTCTTCCCAAGTGATTCTATAAGAGGCAAGTGCCCTTTATGTGTTAAAATGTGTGTTGCCTTGCGAAGTTGTGCACAGATCAACAGAGAATTTTTTATATCCCTCTAAAGCTTATCCCGATCTTGCTAGCAATTATCAAGGGAGGCATAGTCAAATTTCCTCTCCCACTCTGATATGTGGGGCATCCCAAATAGGGCTAATGGGTTCTCAACAATCTATCATTTCATAGCATTCAAACATCCTCTAATGGCGGTGAATTCTATGTTTTTGGATTGTACTAAGTTGTGTTGGGCCATAATTTGTGCTGCCAAATATTGTAAGAATTGGAGGTTCACATACATGTCCTTTTCCATTATGACACTTTCGGCACATATCCTAAACTCTTTAAGGCTCCCCTTATCTCTTTTCCCACACCTGACTTCTTCTTCCATCTCTCTGATTCGATCATATTTTTCTTGGTTTTTGCAAACTAGGTCTTTGAGATTTTTCTTTGATGCCATCATGAAGGCGACACCGACTGAATCTTCTATCATAGTGGTTTTTGTAAACTTAGAAAGGGGGAATTTCCCAGTGACTGGAATTTTTTTTGTTTGCTATTGCACTATTCTGCTAAAGGCTTTGTCAAACCGAAAGGATTATAGGTCGGCCACTTTGCAAGCCTTGGAAGGTGTGAGAAGTCCCAATCTGAGTTCACCGAGAAAGAAGTGTCCACCGATGAGTTGGGATTTCATCGATGACCCCGAGATATTTGTTTCCATGGGGGAAGCATCATTGTTCAATGCTTCTTCATCCTATTTCCTTTTCTCCTCCTCTGCCACCTTTTTTTTTGCTTCGTCTACTGACCTCTTCTCCACAACTACTTTTGTTGTTGATTGAGCTTCAACTATTGCTTCAACTTCAGTTGCTTCTTTAGCTACAACTTCTTCGTCTTTTCGCTTATGCTCAACCGTGTCTTCCTTTTTATTTTGCACCTTTTCCTTTTTTCTTTGTGGTTTTGCAGCTAACTTAGTTTTTGTTGTTGTTGTTGTTGCTATAACTTCTTCATTAACCTTCTTTTGGGCCTCTCATGCTCTTTGTTTGTCTGAAATTTTTCCTAGTGGGTTTCCCTTTTTCCTAAATATGAAATCATGGTGTTTTCTGGCATGACAATGAATTTATTCTTCTTCTCAATAATTTGTCATGTATTCCCATCTGTGATTATGGTTGAGGTCGTGTTTCTTTACCACGTCTAGAGGATCATGCCTCCATAATATTTCCTCTCTGAAGTGGAAATATGTCAGTATGTCCACTTTAGCCTAAGCCTTCTTAATGTCTTTGAAGGAATACGACCCGAACCATAGTGGAAAAGGAGGCTAGATGGCCTTCCTATCCCTATAGAGAGCTACTCCAACACTGTGAACCACAGATTGATAAGAAATTTTCTGTAAAACCATCTTGTCTGGAATGAATCTTGGAAGAAAATGTGGAGCTTTGGTGGCTTTGTATATTCTTAGTATGTTCCATATTCCAAGAGGTACCCGTCTCATATCCCTCGAACTATTGCATGTGCTTTTTCTATCATACACAACATAGGTGAGTCGAAGATAAGATGGAACAACGACACTAGGAAGTGATTAAAGGTATTGTGATATTATGTCCTATAGTGATGCTCCCATATCACCTTGCAGTAAATGTATATTGGGGGGTCACTTGGATGACAATCCCAACTCATCTGTGGATATGTGTGGTAGATGCATACCATGTCCAGGAGATAAGAGTACATGTGAAAACTAGGAAATTTCCTAGGCACGGTTTCCTTGACTGTTCTAATAGCTTCTTCTAGGGATGCTTATAGAATGTATGCCCAATTGAAAGTTGACCTGACATCCGTGATGTAGTAAATAAAAGGTACCCGTGTTATCAATAATTTTGAAGCATCGGGTTCCCCATACAATCTACATAGCATCACCACTGCATATTGGTAAGAAGTTGTTAGCAAGTTGGTGGGGTATTATCCCGAGGGAATTGATTTGAATAGGTTGTTGGGTTTGTACCGAGACTTTAAAAGATCCTTTGAATTAAGTGGGAACTTCTTTATATGATTCTCATCTAGTGATATTTCCCCTTTATCTAGGTGGTAGTAGGAAGCTATTATTGATTCCTGGAAAGATGTTATAGAGTGCTCCTTGGAATTGAGAATGTACTTGGTCTCCAAGTCCACATGCATCGCTATCCATGAAATGGCCTCTGCATAGGGAAAGACCACAACATATGTTGTCACCTTATACAACTTGGAATTTCTGATGTTTTTAAACATCATGAGATCATAGACATCTTCTTCCCCTTGGGGAAAGATTTGATTGTTGAATATCTAGTAAACCTCAACCCATTTGATTGAAGTTTCTTTATCGATGACCCCTTTAATATCACCATATATGGGTCTTGAGATGTTTGGAAACTTCCACTTGTAGATTCCTCTTCCACAAGGGCCTTGCTGACATCATGTGATCATTTGCGAGGTGACATGTTTGAATCTACAAATCATATTTATCATTACTTCACTAGAAATACCAATTATAATATAGAAGCATAAAATCCTAACTTATTTTAACAAGGAAAAGGATTAGAGACAAAGAAGGATTGACTTAATATTGAATCTAGGTGCTTTTAAGGCCTTTATGGAAAATCAAAGAGTTCATGTTTTTGGCATCGATACATGTCTGTATTGGCGTTGGAAATATCATCCTCGCCGACATAGAAAGGTGCATCGACGTCTGAAGAGAACCGACATTGCAAAGTTACTTATCCAATTTTTGTTAAGTGTCAAAGAGGAGTGGTTGCTATGTATCGGTCTCAAAAGGAAAATCGACGCTGACATGGTGAATACTGTATCAGGGCATAAAACTTCATTGTCGTCGAAACATGGAAAAGTGTATCGACGCTCATGCCTTGATTGTTGTTGGTGAGGATAAATTTATATTGGGGTGAATATTTTGAACTTTGTCGACAAGGCTAGGGTATATCAGCGTCTAAAATTTTATGGGCATTGATACAACTAGATTTCTTTTTGCGGTTAAGTCTTGTGCAAAAAAATAGGTGAAAGGATAGCTGCACGAGTTTCACTTAAGGTTTTGATTACCGAGAATTGTGAGGGATGGGTAGGGTTAGAGTCACAATGACACTCATCACAAAATTCTTGTCGATGAATACCAACATGTATCAATGTCCTTCAAAATATATTCATCGGTAGAGGAGAATACATGTTAGCTCTCATCATTCGAACCTTGTCGATAAGGCTACACATGAATTTTGAAGCTAAATTCAACTAAGTGTTCTTTACTCCACATGAAATGTTTGGTAATGAAGAGAAGGAGTGCCCTTCTTTGCTCAACATGTTAGCATGTAATCATTAGTTTAGGGGCACTTAATCTGAATGAATCGAAAAAATTATAAGGCATATCAGTTAGGGCATTGTTGGTAGAAGGGTTTTGAGGGGTTAAGTCATGGAGATTTCAAGGGGAACCCTAATCCATCATGGGAAAACTAGGGAATAATTTCAAGGAAGAGAATGGGGGTTTTGAGGGCTTGAGAGACCATGGTATGGAGGTCCCTAACAATCAAGTTGAAAGTTTGGAAGGAAAGGGGGGAAATGATAACAAATGATGGGCTTAGGTCTGAATCGCCCTCCCAAATGCCCATATATATGCAAGGAAAGTGAAATTGAAAGCAATGCGTTGACATGTGGACAAGTATGTGCTACCTACCTACAAGCATAGAGTTGACACATGTGTAGGAAGGGGGTAGGTGTATGTTGAATACCTTCACTAATGGGGTTCCTTATCAATGCGCTCGAATGATTTTGGTAATAGGTGAAGAAACCAAGCCTGACAGGTTTTGTATAACTCTTTCATGCCTTAGGCGCTAGGCCCAATGCTAAAAATCGGCATGGAAATCATTTTATAGGTGCAGGGTAACCTAGTGTATCGACGACAGAGAGGTGATTGGTGCTACTGGAGTTGGTGTCAATGGAATGGTCAATGTCGATAAGTGAAGAAACAAACAATGAATACGCCAAGTGTGGGTCCCATTCTTGTATCAATGGTGCCAAAGGTTTGGTTGTCGATGTATGGTGACCAAAAAATTATCGGTGCCAATACACACACTTTTGTCAAAATGTTCTTGAAGTTCCACAAAGGAAGTGTTCCTTGATGATGAAGAAGAGGTAGACGTCGATGTATCAACATCTGAAACTTTATCGGCGTTGATACTCTAAAGGACTTAAAACCAAAAAAATTCACGCTAGTGTATTAGTGTCCAAAACTTTATCGATGCAGATACACCAAAGGACTAAAACCAAAAATTTGTTAAGTGTTCTAACACTCTCTTACATCGGTGGAAAAAATGTTGTGGTGGCTAGTGTATCGACGATCAAAAATTAATCAGCGTCGATTCACCAAGGAGCTTGAACCAAAAAATTATAAGTGTTGGACACTTTCCTTTATAAACGAGGAAAATTTTAACTCACTGATATTGGTTGTATCGGTGAGGAAAATTTTTCCTTGCCGATATTGGTTGTATCGGTGAGGAAACTATTTCCTCTCTGACATAGCCAAATCAATGAACCAAGAAAGTTAGAAAAAAATCAAGTAAATTTTTTTAAAAAGGCCAATCAAAGATCATGAGGAGAAGTTAACTTACATGACAAGATAAAGGGGTTTGTGACATGAAAGGGAGGGTCCCTATTTCTTGGGGAAAATTTGACTCTTTGAGCAATGTAACAAGACAAAGGGAATCTATTGGTTTCGACACAAAACAACCTCACAAACATGCAACAACCATGCAATACAAGCCAAGAGACTAAAGAATATCTTTCAACTCAACATAATGATGCACTTTCTTTCTTCAAATTCTCAAAAGTTTCATGCAAGCAAATTTTGTTTGTTTTTAATTTTTCATGAATTGCAAAAAGTATCTTAAGCTAATCAAGAAAACATATATGCAAACCAAAAACCAACAACAACAAACAATGTTTGTGGGATATTGACAATGATGTGCCAAAGCACACTCCAATGTCTCTATTGGAATCAAAGCCAAAACATACAAGGCAATATAAAAATGAAAACTAGATGCACAAAGGCATTTACAAACCAAATTCACAAAGGAAAAACACACTGCCAAATATGGAAAGATATGCTTGGTATGCTTCCCGAATCAACACTTCACTAGACAACTAACACATCTAAGCAAGTAGACCCAATAAAAACACTCAACAAACCTCAAATTCACTTAAGATACAAATGGTGAAAATGAGATTCAATTAGAGAGAGGATCCAAGTTCTGAGACTCCTAACAGGATGACAAGACTAGACACATTCATATCCGATCAAGAAAAATAAGAAAACTCTGCAAAATCGAAACCTACAAGGGTGGTAATGACCTAGAACGTATGCAAATGGCAACTATCTATAGGATTAAGCAACCCAAAAATTATGCAGTCGGTGACCGATCGATCTAGTATGAACCACTTAGGCAAGATTCTCTACAATATTTTGTAAAAAAAGCAAGATATGACAGATTTTCTCTTTGAGGAAGTGGCAGGGAATATGATAGACTACTCAAAGATTTTAGAGAAATAAAAAGTAAGGTGGAAAACAAATTAGAGCAGAATCAAAGATTCATCCCTAGTGGAGTCACCGGTTTTGTTGTGGATAAATATAGCCTACAGATAAGCCAGACCTCCCTTGGACATACCCTTAGTCTAAGATAGAAATCAAGTTTAGAAAGAAATAAGGTTTCCCTAGATCTACAATATTTTCCTTGATTATGATACACAAATTGGAGAGAAAGGCATACCTTATTAACGAAAATCGTCCTTACGCGTCCTTGGCTGGTGTAGTCCTGGAGATCTTGATCCAAATCCTTCAACCTCCTACCTGCACACAAATAGAAAAAACAAACCTCTCGCAAAACTTTTCAATCATTAAGGAAACCAAATCCAAACTAGATCTAGCCTAATATACTCAAGGAAATATTAGCTCTATCTCAAGCAAGTATTAAACATTGAATACATAAGCATGAGAAGGGGAAAACCATAACAATCTATATATTAATTAATGAGAAAAATACAGCAATCACATAACCATACCTTAAGTCATGAAAGAGATGCTCCTTTGGCTCCTTTCTCTTGCTCCTCCTCAACCCTCACTCAAGCAAGGAAAACCAAATATGAATGATGAAATCTATGGAAAAGCTCCTTTTTGAAAACATAACAACATGTACTTGTGAATGATTCTTCCTCCTTATGCCCATGGATGGCCTTCCTCATATAGATTGGTGGAGGAGGCTAGAAGATGGTTCTAGATCTCTAGAACTTAGTGAACCTCAATTGGATTGAGAATTCCCAATATCTTTCCATGAGAAAACCAACTCATCTAGCAATGATAGCCTTGGAAATAACCAAATCTAGAAGGATACAAAGGTGGTCACGATCTAACAGTAATGCAACTAAATATCGACGCTAGTTACAAATATATTTAGCAGCAATCGATTGTGCCCTATTAATGGGTTCAATAGAAACCATCCTAAAAAATCATTGAAATCAAGGAAGAAGAGTGTGTCTCAACGGGATGTCAATTGTGTGTCCTCCATGAGACTCTAAGGTGGAAAATAAGGTTGTAACAATGGGAACACAAGGAGACCATGCAGGGGGAGTACCCACGATTTTTTGTAAATTTTGAAGAAAATTGAATGTACATTTGTATATACATGTATACGACTCCATTTTTTATAGCTGTCGTTCCTATAGCCACATATCAGAGACTTCCTATCCGATATATGTTGGATCCCTAGAAAGGAAATGGTATAGCCCGAGGGACTATGATATAGTGAAGGGGGTACACTTCCTTGGGTTATGCAGGTTGCAGGGGACGAGAGATTGATGGTTGGAATTGTTGCATGAGTTGTGAACTTGCAAAATTATCAAGTATCATGATGTAAAATTCTATATATGTATGTTGGCATGGTGTTGTGCACCAAGGACAGTGCAAATTGTAGGGGAGGGGAATGTGACATCCCCATTTTTAATCCTTGGTTTAGCAATGGATAACATAAATATGTAATGTGTAAACATTGTATATCATAATAAAAAAACAAAATGTAGCGCCGACTGCAAATGGACATAGATAGAGTAATGGGGTTTAATTTTCCACAAGAGAGGGGAATGTCTAAGAGGGCGTCCAAGGGGAAATTATCCATGTGTATTAATCCCAACCCACTTTCTTAATTTATTATTGTGTACACATTTTCTAATCTCCTCTTGAGTGCATCAAAGCCCCAATAATTAAACACATGTAAGAGGGTGGATGTGAAAAGTCACTTTACATAGTTAATGAGAACATGGGGGATGAGTACAATCAACATTGGGGAATTTGAGAGTCAAATTGCATGGGAAAAGGGGAAATTCGAGTGGGTATGGTAGGCAGTTTTTACAAGCAGGTTTTAGGGACAACAAGGGAGTGCAGAGTGTTGGAACTTGAAGGCAACCATAATGGGAATGTGTGGCAGATTTTTGGAGTTGTAAATTCATGAAGAAGTAGGCTATTAGAATTGTAGAGTGAGATTATATGTGAAATATTACCCTAGAAACAAGTGAGCTTCCTGCTATGAGCTTTTCCTATTGCAACTAACATCATTGGAATCCCCAACAAGAGAAATTCCTAGCCAACATGTGTTGGAGACTTGGAGGGAAGTGGGAAATCTTGAGGGACTATGTGCAATGAAGGGGGATCTCATTCCTCGGGTTGTACATGTTGAGGGGAAGAGAGTTGGTGGATTGAGATAGTTGTAGGAAAAAACAAATTCATCTTGTTGTGGGTTATTTTGGTTGTAAGTGGACAACATAGACACCCCTTTCTTATGGATTCATAGCCCTATCTTAGGGGTGATTTTTTGTTGAGTTTTGGAGCAGTAAATCTACAGTTGAGTGGAACGTCCGTCCTTTGCAACTAGTTGCACATTTGTTGATAAAAGATAAGTGTTTTTATCTCATTTTTTCTGTTTTTATTTGTTGGGTTCATTAGTTGTGCATAAACTCTAAGTTTTAAGCATTTATATGTTGTTGTGCAAATGTTGATTTATTTGCATTCACGTTTTAAAAATATTGTTAGTTGCATGGGAATTTTTAGCATGCATGCATTTTATTTATTTGGTATCAAAAAAAATTAAATTGTTGGGCTTAGTAGTGGGGGAACTACAAATTATGCAATAATTTATGATAAATGGAGGACAAATATTTTAAATTAAAATAAGGAACATGAATAATTATAAGAGTACATGGAGAGAGAAAAAAATAGGGATCATTAGGTGATGAGATGAAATAATGATCAAGATGGCAGATCGTGGGTTTCTAGGATTGACTTAGTTTATACCTATCTTCTCGATTAAAATAATTGGAGTGTTTTTCGATTTCTAGAGCTTTTCAAATGATACAAGACATGCAAAAAGGCATTGAGGCAAGAATTCTAGTTTGGTCAAAGAAAATGAGGTGTTTATATTGGTGAGAGTGTTCGATGATAACTGATTTTGAGTTGTGGTTGTGAAAGGTGTCGGCGATATGCTCCTTGAGCTGAAATTGAAAAGATCTGTCGGTTTGAACAATGTATGATTTTCCACAGGAGCATGGAATTTGGTAAAATCCTTGGCCAAGCATGGGATTAGATTTATCCTTGGTAATTCAAAATAACTTCATAAGGGTTTCATAGGGCTTGAAAGAGTTTTAATATTCTTTTTAGCTAAGATCTTAGAAATATGATCGGTGATGCCTTGGATGTATGGGAGAGAAATGAGGAGGCGGGGACAAGGGAGTTTTTATTTTACATTCCCCCCCAACGAATATATTATTACCAAACCCCTGGCCTTTAAATTTTAAATTATTTACTTTTTACTTGATTATATTAACTTAATTTACAATGGTTATGCATTAATTTAATTCTCCAATAGTATCTATTTTTTTTTCTCTTTTATATCATATCAACAACACTTGTTTTATCATTATACATCTTTATTTGTCCCTAAATATGAGTGGAGTTTCCACTCAAAATGTTAGATATTTCTAAACTTACACACAGTTCATTTCCAGAAAAGTAAAACAACATAATAACTAACTAGAAAAAACTACACTCTCTTATTTATCCTTATTTAATAAAGTTCTGTTAAAATTTCACAACTTTCCTTTCTATATTATAATTTTGATAACTTATTATATCACATATTAAATAATCAACTTTATAAGTGAGAATCTATTTTCTCTCAACAATAAGATCTTTTTAAAAAAATAATGAAAATTTTCACTCTAAATTCTACAAAATATTTCTTCAAACGTTTACATTCTTTAATAAATAAGTATGTCTTGCTTGTGTTTTTTTTTTAACATTTCTTCAAATGTTTACTTTCTTTAATAAACAAGTGTTGCATGGCAACAGAGTCCCTGTCAGGTTGGGATGGGAGTAAATGTGAGGTAGTAGAGACATGTGGGTAGAAAGTTGAAGTAGATGTGGTTTGCATGCAGAACATAGTAAAATAAATATATAGTTTTATACATATGAAATATGTACTTTTATACATACGAAATATGTACTTGTATAAAGTATATATTTAGATTTGTACATACAAAATTTGTAGTTTTATAAAGTATGGGGATGAGATTTTATCGAGCATGCATGGAAACATCATCACATACTTAGCCAGTTTTTGGATCGCGGGTTCTCGGGGTGGCGGGTTCAAAGTTGGGCCTCTTATGTTCTGTGGCCTAAAAATAGCACCGACAGTTCCACAATATACAAAATGACAGGTGGAGTGGCGGACTATAGAAATTTATCAGAAATTAATAATGTCAGTTATACAATAGAATAGTAATAAGGTCTGTTACATAGGTTCGTGGAGAAAAACACCAAAAAATTAGCATTGTCGAACTATTTTTCTTTAAAACTAAGGATTTTCTTGGACAAAAAATATATAGCATTGCCAAATTGATTTTCTTTGCACACGTTTTATAGAGCATGGACGGAGCGGTCATTCCATACTTAGCCAATTTTTGGATCACGGGTTCTCGGGCTGTCGGTTTCAAAAATGGGCCTTTGTTGTTCCATGCCCTATACAAATTGACAAGAGGGCTTGCGAACTATACAAACTTATTATAAAATAAATAATGTCTGTTACATATCTCTAGAAATTACATCAACGTCATTGAAGACCAAAAAATTAGCATACAATAGGAATTTTGCACCCAACAATTCTGTCATATACATGAGACAGTAATTTATAGAAGATTATAACATTGTACAAAGATTTATAGTAATTTGTATAATGCTATAAAACTTCATACATTTTGTACTGAACAATTACAGAGTTGTGGGTTGGCGGAGTCCTGGGTTCACACTTTTCATGTCCAGTGTGTTACGTGATATACATTTTGCACCAAAGACTTCCGTCATATACATTTTGCAGCGAACAATTCTGTGATATACATGACACAGAGCAATTTATAGAATATTATAATGTTGTATGGAGATTTAAAGTAATTTATATAATGCTATAACGTGTCTTAGTTAATGAATAGTATAAGCAATTTTTTAAATTTTATTCAATATTTTTTATATATAAGTAAGATTGTATAAAATTCTGTCAAAATGAAGGAGTACAGAGAATTTCCATGGTTTCAAGATGTAAATACTGAGCTTCCTTGAGGGAAAACTAACTCAGCCAGCCAAACTGCTTCATAACTTAAGTGTAGATTATCACTGATGCAAAAAGAGTTCAAAATTTTGGCCCGTAAGGGTGGGCACTAGAACTGTGGAAAGTGTATATAGCCTAATTATAATAACCATGGACAAATGCATGAAAGGTAGGGATGCACATGACAAAACAACAAACAAAAACAACAGAGATCACTGGTATGGGTTGTAGTGTGGCAACGCTGCCATGCAAAACGTGTGAAATGTCATGTCCCCGGGAGGAGGTGGATCCTCCTAGACTGGTGTGTGGTCCACTTGCATAGAGTTCTCCATTTTTTATGGCAGGTGCTCTTCCTTCTAGACGTCCTCCGGGCGTGATGTAAGCCTCTGGTCCTCACAGACTACGTCTGCGTGGAACAGATTTTTCAATGGAAACACTGGTGTCGAGGTTGTTGTTGCTTGGGTTGTTTTTTATTGGGCTACCTCTAGTGTGAGGAGATGAGCACCTTGTAACGTGGAGAGCAACTGCAGGAGTCGAGAAGATTTTCCATCCAGGGTCTGTAGGAGGAACCGAAGGTCATCCATGTCCCGACGTAGGTCGAATACCAGGCTCTGCACCAGTGCAAGGCTTGTTTTCCACTCGCATTCTAGGTCAATGTTGGAACCCGCTTGAGATTAAGGTTGTCGTCACAAATTTTGACTGGCTTATGAACCATCCATCTAAAATTGGGTGTTGTGAAGTTGGTCCTGAAATGACTGGGTGGCCGGAGAGTCAGGAGGGGCCAAAGGGTTTAGGTGTGAAACAGATGCCAAATTGGCTAAAGGTCCTGGGTTGTTGTTTAATGAGGCCCCTAAGCAGTCCATCACCTCCATTCTGTTGGCAAGGGATGCAGGAAGGGGCGGGAGAGATGCAGGAATTTGAGTCGACTGCGCCAGGGAGGAGGACGAGGTGGCCGAAGAGGATGAGGATAACAGGGAGGGAGCAGGGGAGGGGCGTAGGACCAGGAAAGGTCAGTTTGGCTGGCAGGCTGGTCGTCCTTTGGACTTCCTTCATAGCCAGGGCATCTCTGAGACAATGGGAGAGTGAAAACGCAGCAGGACAAATGCAGAGTAGGGAAAGGTTGGGCAGGAATCCAAGATATGAGAAGAAAAAGTAGGAAAGAATGCGCCATATGGACCTGCTAGAGAAATTGAAATAGGCCGGGCACCTGGTGAGGTTCCATAAATGACTGCATGCACAGAGTAAAGGTGCAGCGAGGGTGTTGGTCTGTTGAAAAGATGTGAAGGCAGAGTAGGGTGCACTAAGAGTAATGGTGCCATGCCTCGAGTGAGCTAAAGTTGAATTGATTAGGCAGTTGGGAGTGAGTGGCATGCAGTTGTCACATCGTCGGTGTCATGGAGTATCGCTCCTAGCTGCTCCACTCGACACGTGTGCTCTACTAGCACCCCATCAGCAGGAAAGGGAATAAATGTGAAGGAGTACAAACATGTGGGCAGGAAGCTGAAGTACATGGGTACGTGGGAAAAAAAATGGGGTAAATAGTGGTAATGTGGGCTACGTACTTTTCTTGATAAAAAACAACAAAAAAAATTAACATTCCTGCACACAATAGAAATTGAAATTTATGAAATGAAACATTCCTGAATAGCATAATTTATACATACAAATATGTAATTTTACAAGGCAAAGTCCTGATTCAATAGTTAGTGAGATTTTGGATGGCGGCTTCTTGGGATGTTTATGTTCTTCCGTGCCCTAAAAAAAGCAGGGATAGTTCCGCAATTTACAAATTGACAATCGGAGTTGCGGACTATTAGAATCTTAAGGGCATGGTGTCCAAAAAAATTAGAATTTTCGAAGTACTATTCTTTAGATATGCTTTGCATACGGTCGTGGGGAAAATACAAAGAAATAGTAGTAACGTGCTCGTAAGATGAAATTCGGGCTTTGTTGTTCTGTGGCCTACAAATTGCACCCATAGTTCTGCGATAAACAATTTGACAATTGGAGTTGTGGAATATTTGATATTTAAGGGCGTACGTATGTTACAAACAAGAGCTGCTAGATAACAAATATGTAATTTGATTAAGTAGATATATAGACCATTGTGGTTGTCGGGCTAGCAGGCTGAAAATTGTGCTCCCATAGGTTCGTGGACAAAAGCATAAAAAGACTACGAATACAGAATTAGTTTTCCTTAAAACAAAGGCACGGGAGCTTCATTCTGAGTTTTCAGGGTGGTGGGATAAAAATTGGGCTACTGTTGTTCCGTCACCTACAAATAGCACCGAGAGTTCTGCAAAATACAAATTGAGAAGCGGTTTTGCAGACTATTTGAATTTTTGGATCGCGGGTTCTCGGGTTGTCGAGTTGAAAATTGGTTTCCTGTTGTTCTGTGCCCTACAAATAGCACTGAGAGTTCTACGATATACAAATTGACAAGAAGTCTTGTGGACTATTTGATTTTGGATCGCGGGTTCTCGGGCTAGGGGGCTAAAAATTGGCCTTCGGATGTTCTGTGGCCTACAAAAATCAAATATGTAATTTGATGAAGTAGATATATAGAGCATGCACGGAAGCTTCATTGCAGGTTGTTGGGATTATGGGATGAAAATTGGGCTTCTATTGATCCATGGCCTACAAATACCACCGAGAGTTTTGTGATATACAAATTGACATGCTGCTTTAAGGACTAGAATTTTTGAATGGCGGGTTCTCGGTCTGGCGGGCTGAAAATTCGACTTTTGTTGTTCGTAGAGTTCCGCGATATACAAATTGACAAATGGAATTGTGGACTATTTGAAATTGAAGGTGCTTGTGTCGAACAAGTTTGGCATTCCTGAATTAGTTTTCCTTTTTACATATGTTGCTGGAGTAAAAAAAAAAAAATAGTACTGACGTCTGTTACATAGGCTGGTGGAGAAAAGTATGAGACAAATATGATTCCCAAATTAGTTTTCTTTGAAAAAGAGGCTTCTCGACTTAGGAATTTTTTGGATAGCGGGTTATCGGTCTGGGGACCTGAAAACACGCTTTTGTTCTTTTGTGTCCTACAAATAGCATCAGCAGTTCCGCGATATACAGATTGAGAATCAGACTTGCGGAGTATTTAAATTTTAAGGAGCCCGTGTCCCAAAAATTCAACATTCACGAATTAGTTTTCTTTACATATGTTTTACATACACTGGTGGAAAAGAGGGCAAAAAGTATAGTACCAGTGTCTGTTACATAGGGCGGTGGGCAGAAGAAATTGAAATTTATGAAATTATAGGTTCCTGCAAACCATAAACTATACATAGCAAATACGTAATTTTTTAAAGTAGACATTTACTTTTATAGATACGAAATATGTACTTTCATAAAGTATGGGGATGAGATTTTATAGAGAAACGACAGAGACCTCATTCCATGTTCTACAAAGAGCAAGCAGAGATACACGGTGCACAAATTGAGAAGCGGGCTTGCAGACTATTTTAATTTTAAGGGCCTTTGTGACAAACATTGTGCAGGACATGTTGCAAAGATGCAATAAATGACAGTCTCTTTATGTTTGAGTAGAAATAAAGTAGTGAACACAATTTTACGACATTTATATAAAAAAATAATAAAACGTGTTACGTATTGCTGAAAATTTAAAGAAACACACACACACACACACACACACACATATATATATATATATATATATATATGAAATTTGAGTAAGTGATTTATGTCATAGTCCATTCTGAAAATGAAAAATCTAGGAACACATAAAAGCGAGAGGAAAACTAGCCTTCCCGAATTAGAGCATAGACGGAACCCTCATTCCATATTTAGCCAGTTTTTGGATCGTGGGTTCTCGGGCTTGGGACCTGAAAAGTGGGTTTTTGTTGATCCATGACCTTCAAATAACACCAAGAGTTCCTTGATGTACAAATTGATAATGGTACCTACGGACTATTTGAATTTCAAGGGGCTTGTATCCCAAAAATTTAACATTCGGGAATTACTTTTCTTTACATAGGTTTTACACACGGTGGTGGAAAAATGTACAAAAAACATAGTACCAATGTCTGTTACACATGGTGGTGGACAGGAGGACCAAATAAATAGCATTCCTGAATTATTTTTCTTTAAAACAGGGGCTCGTGGATACAAGAAATTGGAATGTATCAAACTATAGGTTCTTGGAGATCATAAATTGTACATAGCAAAAATGTAATTTTTTAAAGTAGATATTTACTTTTATACATAAAAAAATATGTACTTTTATAGAGCATGTACGAAGCCCTCATTCTATATAGTGTGACAGAGCCCAGATTACATACTTAGGCAGTTTTTGGAGCGTGGGTTGTCGAGCTGGCGGGTTGAAAATTGGAAAAAAAATGAAACGTGTTACATATTCCTGGAAATTTAAAGAAACATATATATGTGTGAAATATGATATGTCGAATTTGAGTGAGTGATTTATGTCATACTTTATTTTGAAAAAGAAAAAAAGAGAATAGAGATTAAATAAACAAAATGACTTCACATTCAACATAGATGAAGATAAAAAATCCAGGAAGACATAAATATATAAGGAGACAAAAGAATAGTTTTATTTGGAATATATGAAAAAAATAATAGTTTGTTACATATCCCTGGAAATGTAAATGCATTTGTCATATAGATTGGGATTGGGGCTCCTGCGGACCATAACCGAAATATGTACAAGAAATAGGACTGTGGAAAGAAGTTGGACACACTAGAATGTAATACCTAAAAAGTAGAAATGGGAAGATCAGTTTTTGCCTATAGATTTCTACTCAAAAAAGGAATAACTGGATTGATAAAGAAAGGACTATCACTATACACTTACAGGGATGGTACGTATAAGTAATTTTTGTGTTTGGTTGGTCATGCCTTTCCCCGCTGGTTTTTGTGGGCAGCTCGCTTCAATAATTGGATTGATACACAGAGGATTTATGCATTTGCCTATTGGATTTTGTGGTTGATCCACTTCAAGTTCTCTTCAATACAACTTCTCAAGGGGGCAACGTTGATGTCATTGCGGATTCAAATGTTAAAAACTTCATTTTCTAATTCACTTAGATCAATTGAAATTTTACACAGACCTTCATGAATGTCTCCATTCTATAGCGAATACCCGACTAGCCAGTTGTCCACCTCTTCTTCGTGATATTCAACAATTCTGTTAAAAAATTCTAAAGACAAGGCCTTCAAATTATAAACTTGTTGATCAAAATCTTGCTTGGTTAACGTCGGGGAGTTGAGGATTAAGCTGGGGTCCTGGAAGTCGTTTGTCTTTCCTGCTAAGTCTATTTTGGTGAACTTTGTGAATAATGTTTCTTTGTTTGATATTGCTTGCTCACACGATTAGGTACAGGTTCTTCACTTTCTGTTTTCAGCATGCTTCTAATTGAGTGAGACTTTTTTTGGACGGGAGATCATGTTGTCTTCTTCTCGTCTCTGGCATGTTGTTGACTTGAAAGGCAAAAGGGATGACCGAGTGCACATAGAAATTTTATTCATTCTTTAAATCCGTCTGCAGAAGTAGGAGAAAGTTATGTGCCCTGCTCCCCAAGGAATCCATATTCTGTGATGTTTCCCAGGCCTTGGCAATCAGTTCTATTCTTTTGTTGATATTTTTCTCAACATATCCTCTACAAGATGCGAGGAAGCTGGAGGACCCTTTTATATTTGTTGCAGGGGTGCACGCAGTCGTGGGCATGGTTATTTCCAAGGAACTACCAAGCAATGGCATAGGAAACAAAGCTTCGTCTAATTCATTAATCAAGTTCTTTAGTCTGGCATTTTCAGCTTCAATGACTCCAACGAAATCATGAAGAGCATCTTCAGTTTCCCTGTGAAGTTCAGATATTTTGGATGTGTGCATATTGGCAAGGTCAAGTTTTGAATGATGTTTTCTTTTCTTATTTTTTACATCTCTTTTTTCAATGATTAATTTTTTTGATTCGGTTTCAAAAGCAGCACTCTGGAATAAAAAGGATTCATATTCGTAAAAAGAATTGGTACCAACCATATCCATTGAGCAAGCATATTGAATTGTGTGTGTACGCTGATCAAGGTTGCAGAATATGCTTTCCAGATCAACATCAAGATCCATGTTTTGACAGTAAATTCCGGGCTACTCTGCCTCCCCTACAATTCTTTTTCCATCCTTCTGTATGGGAATCTCTTGAGGAAGATGTTCATTGTATCTCTACAAAACTGTTGTGGAGCTGTTGGCAGTAGTTTATCAAAAGGTTGGTTGGCTCCAGACGCTGCTTGAAATGAAGAAATGGAGGGGACAATATAACCCCCCACAAACATTGCTTCAATGCGTGCGAATGGAAAATCTCCTCATTAATGACAATATATATGCGTGTTGTATGGTGACCTGTTAGAAGTAAAGCATAGTTATTGCAAAATTAGAAGTGCGAAGGTGAGGGTTATGACGAAGAATATTTAAGGATTGGAGGTTTCATGAATGAACCAAGATGGCGGTGTGCGAACGACATTGCATGGTATTTGAAATTAAGACTGGGAAGCGATTGGAGGTTTCATGAAGGAAGCAAGCTGGCGGCATGTGAATGACATTTCATGGCATTTGAAATTAAAACTCAGAAGGGAGAAGAAAATGCTTCGCAAAAATTGCATTAATGGAAAAACTTCTCGAGCCTTGCGCGCATCAATGACAACTTAGACGGTAGTTGCACGATGACATGTTTGCATTAAAGTTTTAGAAAGAAGACACACACACACACACACACACACACACACACACACACATATATAAACAATGTTTTTTATTATGCACACGTGCGAAGGTAACGGCCACAGGGAAGAGTAAGCAAGGAAGGAATGGCCAAGTCTGAAAGTGCATGGTTCGGGATCGCAGGTTCTTGAGCGAGCGGGTTCAAAAGAAGGCCTCTATTGTTCGGTGTTCTACAAGTAGCACACAAAGTTTCGTGATATACAAATTGAGAAGAAGACTTGCAGGCTGACCGAGATTTGATAGACCATCTACAGTTTCTGAATCGTGGGTTCTCGAGCTGGTGGGGTAAAAAACGATGCTCTATTGTTCAGTGCCTTGCAAATATCTTATGATAATAAATTGAGAAGCGGATTTGCGAGGTGACCGGATCAACATTCTACTCCAGGGATGGTGGGCTCCCACAAACGAGCAATACATATTTGTGGGTTGTACATTGGGCCGATTTCCGCCATATAGAAATTGGGTTCTCGGGCTGGCGGGTTCAAAATTGCCTAAGCAAAGAAAATGGCTCCATTCGAGTCCCACTATACATTTCATAATTCATGTGCAACACCAAGTCTGTGATTACCAAATCAATGTGTGTAGAAACAAGGAAAAAGTAAATATGTGCCTTTATAAAGTATGGACATGAGATTTTATAGATCGTGTACCGATATCGCATTCCATACTTGCGGGTTCTCGAACGGGAGGGGTCAAAAAATAGGCCTCTATTGTTCTGTGTTTTACAAATACCACATACAGTTCTGCGATATACAAATTGACAAGTGGACTTGCCAGGTGGCTGAGAATTTGTAGAGCATGTACAGTTTGTGCATCGCGCGTTGTCGGGTTGGCGGGGTTAGAAACGGGCCTCTATTGTTCGGTGCCCTACAAATTGCTTATGATGCACAGATCCCTTATTCCATACTTAGCCACTTATTTGGATTGCGCACTTGCGAGCTGCACACTGTGCCTCTAATGTTCCATGTCCTACAAATAGCAATTATAGTTGGGCGATATACATATTGAGAAATGGACTTTCAGGCTAGTTGTCTCAACATTGTAGTTCTGTTGGATGGTGAATATGTAGCATAGTGGCTTCTCGGCACAAGAAAAAGAAAAAAAAAAAAAACATACCTGCAAATAAGTTTGACAAATTCAAAGAAAGTAAAGGAAAAACTGCTTACTATGGAACATAGGCGAAAAAAGAATGCACCTTTGCATCGATTCGTGTACATCTTTGAGGAGGATTTCTTTGCACCTTCTAGTTTTCCTTTCTGTTTCTATCAACAAAGGTACAAAACAAAAGGGATATGAACATAAGCTCAGATGTTAAGAAAAAGGCAACTACTATGTACATATACAAAAAAAAAATGAATAAGATGAATAGAGTCACAAATAGTTTTTTTGAGGATGTACCTTATTTTTTCTTTTTTTGCACAATGTATATTTTATAATTAGAGTAGAAGACCGTCTGTATGCTCACCAGAACGCTATGTGTAGAAATCAGGGATACAAATATGCTTTGAAACATAGAAATATGAGTTTGCGATAAGTTTGATGTATATGTCATAATTCAAGTGCAATACCAATTGTATCGTGATCAGACCAATATGTGTCTAAGAAAAACATATTGTATTGAGAAATGGGCACATTGGACCAGACATGGTCAATAAGTGCATTTTGCAGATGGGTTGTGTTGTTCAGAAGAAAGTGCAGACTGTATTTGCACATGTAGTTTTGCAATTCTTTTGTTCTGCCAGTATTTTGTAGCATGTCAATATTGAAGTATCCTACAAGTACAATGGATCCGTTCAGATGGAAATGGTCCAATGCATTGGAAATAAAATTTACTATGTTGGAGAATGATGCATGGGGAGCAGCGTACATATTTAGTATTGCAACTTTTGTTCCATGGGAAAAAAATTTGGCAAGCACCAGTTCAACATTATTTTCTTTGATATGTATGTAGTCCAAAATTGGCACATGTTTTTTCACCAATATCATCACCCCATGTGTAATGTAACTTGATACGCAATTGTGATTTGGGAATTGTTTGTTCTGCATGAATAATGCCATGTGTGTTTCCTGCAAGCATAGAATATTGGATTGCATTAAATCATATGCATTCAGTATATCATCCATGTGTGCATTTAAGTTGCGTGTGTTAAGCGAGAGAATTGATACAGATGAATTTGTTTGTATGGATTGGTAATCATAATGCATTTTCCATTTTGCGGTGGTCCTGAGTCATTCCATCTCAATATCAACTTTATGTTTCAATTTGAAGTTATCTTTTGTCAAACGACTTAGTAAATACAAGGAGTCTATGCTTCTGACATGGGACAGTGTTGTGTATACAAGTCCATGTATCCAAATTCCAGCAGGCTGAAATTCAACATTATCAAGTGTTAGTCCTTGTGATCTGTGGACTGTACGTGCACATGCAAGTTTAATCAAAAACTGTTTGTGAATCTTCAGTCGACCTGTCTTTGTTGATGTCGATACTAGGTTTGATATTTGCAAAATAGGAATCCAATCTCTTGCAGTGTTTTAATTATATAGATTAGACAACTTGCTTGCTTGTCGCTTGCCTATATGTGGTTCATGGAACTTAATCCAAAGGACATCTACTTTTTATGTCTTCGTATAGCCTTTCAGTATTTCATCTTCACCATTCACCAAGCCATCCTGTGAATCATAGTTACAGGCATATATTTCAACTAGCATTTCTAATTTCAGTGCAAGGTGCAAAGGTAAAGTGATTGAATGTTCATGACGTGGGACATTTCCATGGTTGTCTTCTTCCAAGTCAATCGAATTGATGATGATATCATCGTTAGGCATGAGTGACAGCATGTGGCTATTATTCTTTGAAACATCCTTATTATGTAGAACAAGTAAGGGAACGTTGGATCTGTTGGTGCAGGCCATAAGCACCTCAAATTGATATAGGTCAAGTCATCATATGTTTGGTTGTTTGTGCACATTCTATTCATAATTGCAATGAATGTTTCATCTATCTGGCACATTGTAGTATGAAACTCAAAACATTTAATATTGTCTCTCGAGAAGTCATGGGTCATTGTTTACATGTTAACGATAGGTTGTTCAAATATCAAAGAATCTTGGATGGGTTGTGCCTGGTAAAGATCACCACAGAAGATCATGTCAATGTTTCCAAAGTATTTGGTCTGCATATGTTTTATGCTTCTTAGACGGTTGTCAATGGAATACAAGAACCGACTGCCAATCAAAGATTCTTCATCTATAAAGATGAGTTGGAATTCCTCATAAAGATTAGATAGTGCATCCAACATTTCCTTGCTAAGTGGAAGAAACTATGACTTGTTAAAGTGCATTAAAAATGCATAGTGGATTGTTGTTCCACCAGCATTGTATGCAGATTTTCCTGTGTATGCAACTATTAGGCCCTTTGGTTTCATAGGATCAGAGCAATTGTTTGAATCATATATTCGTATAAGCATTTGGAACAATGCTTTAGCTGTGAATGTCTTTCTTGTTCCTGCTCCGCTTGTAAGGAACACATGCACAAGACTGTTCATGTTCAATCGTTTTTTAAGGGCAATGTCCTTTACAATTGTTTTTTGTTCGTGATTTAACAGACATCTTATTCTATGATATTCATTATTTTCAATCAGGAAAGGATGTTTTGTAACTTGAAAACCAAGGTTGATATGTTTTTCACTTTCATCCGCTGGAGGACGAGGAAAATCTGCTTGTAAGTCACAGGACTCGAAAGGAGTTCTAGTTGTTTTTGGGTTTTTGAATGTCTCATCATGATTGTCAGGGTTTTCTAGGTCATTAAGTGCAACTTATAGATCACCCCATGTTGGATTAACATTATAGGTAAATCTAGCTTCATTGATATGCACTATAGTCTCAAAGGCAACATACGTAGCCTCCCATGTAGAGAAGTTATGTATTAATGTCTCTTCGTTTTCATGGAATGGAACGTACAGCAACAGTTTTTCTCTACAATAGTTTTCATAGTCACAATGTTTATTGTATTTGACAAACTGTATAACATAGGGTTTTTTTTCTTTTTGATATGGGTGTACCATTTTTTTTGTAATGCGATATGAATTATGCTAAGAAGATATGCCTAATAGGAGATGGATGCTAGATGTAATAATCAATAATAGAGTGACATATGACTTCCTTTGAATTGTCAGGTTCTTGTTGCAGCAAAACCGGTGGTTCAAGAATAAATGTGTGTTTTTCAAGTGGAGATGTGTTTATGAAGACACATTTTCTTGAACTACAAGTGAGGGGAAAAGAAAGGGCAATGTGAACTTCTTGTTGAGCAGACATTTTTTGAAGATTAAGAAATGTGTTGCCAAGGGTGTGTATCATTTGTATGGCATCAATATGACTTCTTTCATGTTCTTTGCATATTTTTCTGAATGCAGATGTCATAGATTTGTCAATCTTCTTCATATATGAGGTGCAGTAGGATGTTGTAGCATATGCATTTAGCATGTACTGTGCATCTGTATTTTCTTTCCACATAACTGGCATGTCCTTGGAGAAACTGTTGTTCCAAATATGGGATATTTTTCATTTAATGAAAAGTGTTGGTTTCCTAAGCGTTATTTGTATGGCTTGGATGTACTCATCTTCTGATAGATTTACCTGTGTCAAGAAGGCATCAAATCTCATCATTTCGTCAAATCCTCCTTGTTCTAGAAATGAAAACAAGGATTTAGATTTCTCAACAACAACACTGTCCTCTAAACTAACTGGCTCTATGATTCTTGTAGCTCTCATTGGCGGAATGGGAAATTTGTATCTGCAATGCGAGCTTTTTTCGTTTTCTACAACTTCTTGTATGGTAATGTCTATGAACTTTCACAAGGTTTGGTTCCAAATGATCTGTATTGCATGTTATGTATTTATCCACAAATTGTTCGATCTCTGAATTGTTATCATCTCCATAGACCAGTGCACCCTCTATCCACAACAGTGTGTGGTCATGCTCATTTTGTTGGGTATGTGTTATATTATTTGCATGTGTGTGTGTGTGGGCGCGTCAGATACGACAACTGCGTTTGATGATCCCTTCACCTAGAGTTATGTCGTGTGCACTGGGCACTTTCCTAGGGGGGTCCCAGGGGGGGGGGGGGGGGGG
>ML797457.1:309666-351745 GCA_009831015.1 Picea engelmannii
GTAGCCCAGGGCAACGCCCCGAATTATTTTTTTGGGCGGTTTTTGCTATTTTTAGCGGATTTGTAAATTAATCCCGGATTAAGGGATTAGGGTTTTGGTATCTATGGAATACCTAAAAACATTGTATATATTGTATGGCGAATTTTGAAATTCGATATAATGATAATAAGAAAGGTTTTCCAGGTTGAGGGTTTCCGGTATAAAATCGTTGTGTACTCTGTGTATGAGCCATTGATTAATTTTTGTATTGTTTAAGAATCTATATGCATTGCTTTACTTCGCAGGTTTAAAACTTACATGTGGTATCAGAGCTTGTTTTTGGCTTCAGAGGGATGCCTTTGTTGTTGAGGGTTTGGCTCATTCTTGATAGATCAAGTTTATCTTGGGTCTGTGATAAACCTGGGTTTAGTGGGAGCTTTTGCAGTGCATATTTGAGTAAAGAAAGAGGAATGGCAAGCTCATCTAGAATCAAGATAGAGAAGTTCAATGGTAAAAACTTTGAGCTATGGAAGCTCAAGATGGAGGACCTTCTTGTAGACAAAGAACAATGGATCGTTGTGGATCCTGGTACACAACCTATTGGTACACCATCTACAAGCACACAGGCTACTGGTACACAACCTACCAATACACAAACTACTAGTACACCAGCTACTGGTATGTCGAAGGAAGATTGGGACAAGTTGGACAGAAGAGCAAGGAGTACTATTCGACTCTGCCTAGTAGATTCGGTGTTGTTGAATGTCTCAGGAGAATCTACAGCCAAGGAACTATGGGATAAGTTAGGGAATTTGTATCAATCAAAGTCCCTAGTAAACAATTTGTTTCTTCGAAAGAAATTGTATCATCTCAGGATGGAAGATGGAGATTCTGTGACAGAACATCTAAATGCCTTTAATACTCTGGTAAGTCAACTTGGATCTGTTAATATTACGATTGCAGAAGAAGATAAGTGTATTACTTTGTTATGTTCTTTGCCAGACTCTTGGGATAATTTGGTTGTAGCAATAGGTAGTACCACTCAATCTACATTGAAGTATGAGGATGTAGTTGCATCCTTGTTATCTGAAGACATGAGGTGAAAAAGCATGGATGGTCACAGCACAGATGCTTTATTTGTAAGAGGGCGTACCCAAGACAGGAACCCTAGTAAGCCTTTGGGATGGAGATCTAAATCTACATGTAGATCTAAGTCTCCAGTAAAATCTTTGAGGAAATGTTGGAAGTGTGGTAAAACAGGGCATTATAAGAAAGATTGCAAGTCTAAGAAGGTTGAAAAACCAAAGGGATCTGATAATACCTCTTCCACGAAGGCGAAAACCTCCACTGAACAAGGAGGTGATGTTTACCTAGCATCTACAAGTACACATGCAGACCATGATGTATGGTTCATCGAATCAGGTGCATCATACCATATGACTCCTCACAGGGAGTGGTTCTCTGAATATGAAAAATATGATGGTGGTGATGTATTCCTAGGAGATGACTCGACAACAAAAATCTTGGGACATGGAAGGGTTAAGTTGCTGCTAAAAAATGGAAGGATTAGAACTCTTCCTGGGGTTCTACACATTCCAAAACTAGCCAGGAGCCTAATATCTGTAAGCAAGTTGAGTGATGCAGGAGTTAAAACTGTATTTGAAAAGAACACTTGCAAGATGGTACGAGGAGCAATGGTGTTGATGAGGGGATTTCATTGTGGAACTCTGTACAATTTGTTGGGAAGAACTTATACTAATGGGTGCAACAGTTCTATTGTCCTTGAGCAGAAAAATGAAGGAGACAAGACCAATACTGTCCTAGAAAAGAAGACTATGTTGTGGCATCAAAGACTGGGGCATATTGGAGAAAAGAGCCTTCGAACACTACATGGTAAAGGTATGATTGAAGGTATGTCTAATTGCACTCTGGATTTTGATTTCTGTGAAAATTGCATATATGGTAAACAGAATCGAGTAAGATTCACATCTGGTGCTACAAGAGCAAAGGGGATCTTAGAGTTGATACACAGTGATGTGTTTGGACCTATTCCTATTCCATCCCTAGGTAAATCTGTGTATTATGTTCCATTCATAGATGATTTTTCAAGGAACACATGGATTTATTTTCTTAGAAAGAAATCTAAGGTATTTGATAAATTTAAAGAGTTTAAGGCTCTGGTAGAAAATCAGACAGAGAAGAAAATAAAGGTATTGAGAACAGATAATGGTGGAGAATTTTGCGGAAATGAATTCGAAGAATTCTTTAAGAAGTGTGGTATAGCAAGGCAGAAGACTACTCCATACACTCCTCAGAAAAATGGAGTTGCAAAAAGGATGAACAAGACACTGATGGAAAAAGCAAGGAGCATGCTCAGTGGTGTCGGGTTAGGACAAGAATTCTGGGCAGAGGCAGTGAGTATAGCATGTTACCTGGTCAATCGATCACCTTCATCAACGTTGGATGATACAACTCCACACGAGGTATGGTATGGAAAGAAACCCTCTCTTCAACATCTTAGAGTGTTTGGTTGTGATGCTTATGTACATGTTCCAAAGGAAAATAGGAGTAAGATAGATAATAAAGCTAAAAAGTGTATCTTTATTGGTTATAAAGATGGTGTGAAAGGTTATAAGCTTTGGAACCCAGAAACTAAGAAAATTGTTTACAGTTGAGATGTTGTGTTCAGAGAGGTAAAAGATGTGTTCAAATAGGAATTCCCACCAACGCAAGATGAATGTGAGAAAATAGAGCTTGATTTGGATGATGCAAAATATGAATCATCTGAAGAAGAGGAAGCAGAAGAAGAAGAAGAAGAAGAACCTCATACCCCAGTATTGAGGAGATTAGTGAGAGATAGAAGGCAACCAAAAAGGTATAGTCCACCTAATTTTCATTCCAATCTTGATTTATCTATTACTGATGATGATCCCAGAACTGTCAGGGAAGCAGTGAATTCAGAGGATAGTAAACTCTAGAAGAAGGTCATGGTTGAAGAAATGGATGACTTGGATAAGAATGAGGCATGGGATATAGTTGAGCTTCCAGCTGGAAGAAAATCGGTTGGTAGCAAATGGTTGTTCAAGAAGAAGTTTAATGCACAAGGTAAAGTGGAGAAATACACAGCTCGGTTAGTAGCAAAAGGTTATTCCCAGGTAGAGGGAATTGACTTTGGTGAGATTTTTTCTCCTGTTGCTAAGTTAACTTCTATTAGATTTCTTTTATCTATTGTTTTTTCTTTTGATCTTGAAGTGGAACAAATGGATGTGAATACAACATTCCTACATGGGGATCTAGAAGAAGAAATCTACATGAAGCAGCCAAAAGGCTTTGTAGTGAAGGGAAAGAAAGAGTTGGTCTGTAAGCTAAAGAAGTCACTATATGGTTTGAAGCAATCACCTAGGATGTGGTACCAAAAGTTTGACACATACATCCTTGGATTGGGATTTGTAAGAAGCATGGCAGATCACTGTGTATATTCCAAGCAGGTTGGTAATCACTTCATTTATGTAGTGTTTTATGCTGATGACATGTTGTTGGTAGGAAATAACATGGATGTTATCAAGGAGGTGAAATCGCAGCTATCCTCAAAATTTGACATGAAGGATCTCGATGATGCTAACTTCATTCTGGGAATGGAGATTAAAAGAGATCGTGCAAACAGGAAACTCTGGTTGAATCAAAGAAAATATGTTGAGACGATATTGCAAAGGTTTAATATTCATGGAAGTAAACCGGTCAAGGTTCCTATTCCTATAGGTGTAAAGTTGTTTGTAGATCATTGTCCCAAGACACAGGAAGAAGAAGAGGGCATGTCCCATGTTCCATATGCCAGTGCAGTTGGCAGTTTGATGTATGCAATGGTTTGTACTAGACCGGACATTGCACATGTAGTGGGAGTTTTGAGCAAGTATATGTCAAAACCAAGGAAGGAGCATTGGATAGCAGTAAAGAGGGTCTTTAGGTATCTTCGTGGCACCACCAATTATGGATTGTGCTACCAAGGAAGGTCAGGATTGGACAGAGTGGTGGACATACATGGATTTGTTGATGCAGACTGGGCTGGAGATTTGGATCGCAGAAGATCTACAAGTGGGTATGTGTTTAACCTATTTGGAGGAGCAATCAGTTGGATGAGCAAAAGACAGATGGTAGTGGCACTCTCAACTACAGAAGTTGAATACATGGAAGCAACACATGCAAGCAAGGAAGCAGTATGGTTACAAAGATTGTGTTCAGGTATTGGGTTGGTACAACAAGCAGTGAGATTAGATTGTGACAGTCAAAGTGCAATATTCCTGGCAAAGAACCCATCTTATCATTCAAATACAAAGCATGTTGATATTCAGTATCACTTTGTGAGAGACATGGTTGAGGAAAAGAAGGTGTTGTTGGAAAAGGTTGACACTTTGAAGAATGTTGCAGATTCATTGACAAAGTCTGTGAGCACAGAAAAGTTCTCCTGGTGTAGAGTAACAATGGGCATTGTTGCCCTAGATTGTTGACTATATAATCCCCTGGACCCCTGGATGCAAAGAAAACAACAAGTGGGAGAATGTTGGGTATGTGTTATATTCTTTGCATGTGTGTGTGTGTGGGCGCGTCAGATACGACAACTGCGTTTGACGATCCCTTTTGCTATTTTTAGCAGATTTTGCTATTTTTAGAAGATTTGTAAATTAATCCCGAATTAAGGGATTAGGGTTTTGGTATCTATGGAATACCTAAAAACATTGTATATATTGTATGGCAAATAGTGAAATTCGATATAATGAAAATAAGAAAGGTTTTCCCGGTTGAGGGTTTCCGGTATAAAATCTCTGTGTACTATGTGTATGAACCATTGATTAATTTCTGTATTGCTTAAGAATCTATATGCATTGCTTTACTTCGAAGGTTTAAAACTTACACTTTTCCCCTATTCTGGAATTCAGTCACAAAAAATTAGTCCGATATTTTTCCGAAAAACATTTCATCATGGCATATCAATTGTCTCAAAGCATTTATTCTATGTCTATAGTATCGAGTACATGTCACCGGTTCTTTTCTTATGAGGTAGTCAATGTCGTTATTTTCCAATGTATCATTTTTTTTTTTACGTTTCCTATTACTATGTAGGTCAAAAACGGTAGCCACCAATGGATCTCAGTAATGCTCTGCACTTGTAAATGTGATGAAAAAATTTGGCATCCTCGATTGCCGGATCATTGCAAAAAAAAAAAAATTGTTTTGTTGCAAATAGTCAGGAGAGGTGCAGATGTTCTTGAAATCTATGTATCCAATATCAAATTTCAAAATTTTTTCTAGGTTTACTTTGTACTTCACATCCTTGGCCAACAACTTTCTTCCTTGTAACTGGCCTTTTCTTATTCGAACCCACATGCAGGACAAAACTTTCTCTATTATTATGCGCATTGTTTTGAAAAACAAATTTGTTATGTGACAGGAGAAGTAACCGCTTGAATGTAGTAGCTCCCATCGGACTATTTTATGATAACTAAATCATTCTGTAATATCAATGCCACGTGGATCTCCATAGAATAGTGTTGGAAAGTTCATTTCCTTAGTGAATTTGTCCTTGAATATTCCAAGTGGACGCTGCCCCTCACCAAGTGCGGTTTCAACAATTTTGTCTTGCAAGTCACGAATGCACTGTGAATCAGTGAATCCATGGACCAATGTTTCAACAGGTGTTTCATTCTCTGATTCATCACTTGTATCAGAATCACTAGGATTTTTTAGAGTCTCTGCAGAGTTGCCATGTTCTTCTACGAGAACACTGTTCCAGTTGGCATTTATACAAATGTTCTCTGCTTTGTACAGGGCCCTGGAACATAATTCCTTTAATGCTTTCATAACATCATGCACACACACTTTTCCTGTCTGATATGCATTTTTGTATTGCAAGCATATTTTCAGATCCACAACGATTTTAATTGTATTGTTAATGAACCGTGGCAACGCTTTTTGCACAACATCTAGTTGAATAGGCACATTAATAATTGATCTTGTTAAGCCCATCTGGGGTCTCTTATAACCCCAAGGTCTGATTTGAGAAAATGAAATTCATAGAGAGACAAGTCTCTCCTCAAGTTCCGCAAGTGCACTTACATCTGCTAGTGGTGTATTACATCTTATTCAGTCAGGGGTTGCAAACTGTGGCAGTTTTCCATTTTCAAGTGATCGTTTTCATGGAAGACAAACTTTCTCACTGGAAAATGGTTTATCATGGAATGTCAGCCGAAGGTATTCTTCTTGCAAATCAAGCGTGAAAGACTTACTGTTTTTTGAAAAAATCAATTGTTCACAAATTGCACATGCAATGGAAGGAGTGTCTTTCATTTGTTTCATGTAGGTCTGTCTTGCATTTCTTTTTCGCAGGGAAGTATGTGTAGAAATTGTTTCCTATTTTTCATGTACACCACTAACTACCACAGTTGCATGACGATTCTAGGATATGCAATCACACATGTTTATGTTCTGTTATGCATGCACAAATTTCTTTACATTGTCATATGTGATTTTCTCTCTAAAAGGAAGTATAGCAAGGTATTTTTTTCTCTCGCGCATAACCTTTTTCAAGTTGTGGTAACTTACTCTACGTTTCTTGCCCAAGGGCGGGATGACCTGGTGGAAATTGGGATGAATTTCACTCTCACCCAATTTCTCAGAAACTATTTTACGTTTTTTGTTCAAGGCCTCTATTTGCTTATCAAAAGTCGGACGAATTTGATGAATAATTTTTTTCAAATTGTGATAACTTACTCTACGTTTTTTGTTTAATCCCTCTATGTCCTCATCACAACTGAAATGAATTCTACGCATTTTTTTGTGTTCAATCCCTATCTGCCCATATCGCAACCGGGAGGACTCTCGTTTTCACTAAAAATCATTCCATGCATATGCAGATTCGATGTCGTTTGGGTGGCATGCACACTCAACCCTGAACTACCGATATCTCCAAGCAAAGGTTCATAATGGATATGTGTTGTATCTATTTTCAACGACAGGATGTGAATTGTTCGATCGTAATTTGAATCGGTAACCCAGGAATGGACAGTGCCAGCTGGCGAGGCCGACCAAACCTGGATCTTCACCCTGAATACCATAGACAACCATTGCAAACAAAATTTGCAACCCTCCATATTCCCTTCTCCATATGGAAGCGCCATGTTCACAAGGTATTCTTTCCAACTTCCAACTGTCGGCATATTTTCCACGAGATATGAGCAAAGGTGATGATGCAAGCACCTAAAAGCATGTTTGTTGCCGCTTATAATCTCATTGCAGAAGGATTGTGCAGTGTAAAGACACAGTGACTGAACATCGAACTCGACCACTACCAAACAACAAATTACATTAAACAGACTATCTTCTCAGCTAGACACAACACTTGTTGCCAGCTATAAACCATAGCAATCTATGCCATCCAAAATCTATTTCCATTGCGATTGAAGGTCTTTGCAAATAACGAAAAAGTAGATACAAGGACCTTCTATATTGCATATGGGCATTTTTCTGTACAACAATGGTTCATAATGGCCACTGAGGGCATCGACATCATGGAACAAGATGCAATATGGATTGTCAGATGCATTTTTGTTGAATAGTAGATATCTTGTTTTTCTTGTCAATGACCATATGCCAACTGATATATTCAGCCAATTAGATAGCCATCGAATACAAAATGTATCTCCCCAAAGTCCCCTCTGATGTGCAGGCAAAACTGGAGATGCAGACAACCGCATCTTTGAAAAATACGTAGCCACATCATGTATTCCATGCAACTGCCAAAGAAAATCAGATTCGAGTTCATATTCATAGGACTGCAAAGCCTCAACATTGCCATTTTTAAAACAGACCAAGAAATAATCTATCAATCCATTGCGCAAATCAATCGAAGAATATCGGAAATGCAATAGAACCTGGAATGTATCGAAAAGGCAATCCCCAATAGTATACGAGAATGCATCCAATCTAAAAAGGCCATTCCTATGAAAAACCACGTCAATGTTGTCATGTACAATGGACTGTGTATCTTTTTCATACGAATCAACATCTATTACCTCTTTCATCTTTTCAACTATCATTTTGAAGTTGTTTGCTAGATACTTTCAGTTTATATCAAAACAAAGAAAAGCACAGGCAAAAAATAAAAACTAGCAAAATAAAAATAAAAATCAAAATAGCGCACCAATCCCCATATGTATCTTTAAAACTTCTTCTTCTCAACTTGAATCCCCCCTAGTTCCCATAGAAGATGAGAAGAAAACATACCGACACTGGAAACTGAACCAAATAGAAGAAAGACCGCAAAAAAATAAAACCATAACTTAACTCAGCAGAAAGAAAACAGACAGACGTAGTTTCCTAGCCCACAGAGTAGAAGCATACACTGCGTCTACACCCCACCTGATGGTTCCCTCTTCTGATAGACTACTTTTCGTAAAGCCCTCTGCATTGCAATTTTCGAAAAAACTATGGACACGACATCTGCCATATGAAGGCGCATTGTTTCCAGGAAAAGAAAATAAGAGCACAGACAAAAATGGTTTGGAACAAAATATTGAAAATCAGCAAGAACAAGGAAACTTACCCGTCAACAAAGGATGAGAAGACCTCGGCGCCAAAAAAATGCAAACCGCAACAACAAGTCCAACAACTTACAAAGTTGAAGAACAACAAACCAGTGAACAACCACGAAGATCTCAAACTGCAAGTGCAGGACCTCAACTTTGCAAAGTTGAATCAAACAAGAACCAGAATCATGGAACGAAACAACGAACAAGGATGGAGCACAAGAGCAGGGATGTCAGGCATGAAAAAAACTTTATTGCAAAGCATCTATACAATAAACATTTAAGACTGATAGAGCTCTTAGGTAAACAATTAAGACAGTAAGGACCATCGAAGGGCGTAGGCCAGTGCAAGCATTTAAGAAAAGATGCAACATGGCAGGACTATTCTCTCGAAGCACGCAACAATAAAGAAAAAATTAGACATAGCAATATCATGGAGAATGTATTCCACCCAACAGAAAATGCTAAGGGAAACATTTGAACTAATGCTAGCATTAATCCATGTTCCATGAATGCATAACAAAATTTATGATTCAAAAATACCATATACTACTAAATACTTTGGAAATGAAAACATATTTTACATTGGGAATAGCGAAGGCGGAAATAAGACCTCCAATCCGTTGTCCAATCAGATCTTGACAAACATGATACTTTTTATTATATAAAAATCGATATTTTCACTTCCCTTGTTCCAACAATAGACAATATGGAAATATTTCTAGTCAACGCACAAGCTAATGCCAGGTCAACGATTTATCGATTGCTATAGTCCCTCTATGACTACGGAAGGGACTAATAAGAATGACATGCTCATCTATTTCTATTTTTCGAACATTGAGATATTCCTTGAATTTGAATCATAGTTTTTTAGCTAAGCAATAGTGGTTATTTTTGTAAACTTTATATTTTAGTATAGTATGCTTATTAATATAATTGGGTTTAGCTTGAGTTATTGGGAGGAATGATGTTATTCTTTTTGCCTAGGTTCAATTATCACAAGTGACAAGTTGAGCTCTTAACGAGTGTATCGTTGTAATGGCTTTATTGAGCCTTATTGTTGATTGGCCTTGTGCCATGAATATTATAGGGTTTACCCTGGGTACCATCCTTAAAATGGGGGAAGTACTCGAGGGTTTTAGCTTTGACAACCTCAAATACAAATTTCATAAGGCGGTGATTTCTTCACTATTATTTGGTATTTAGAAATCACCAATATAACTATACCAATATAGTTATAAATTTTATAACTCGAGAATAAATTTTGCATTATATGGCATAAAAGTACCAAAAATTGAAAAGTTTGAGATCTCTATCCTAGCACATAATTTTAATAAAATTTCAATACATTGAGCTTGGCATAGTTGTCAATGCCCCTCCCAAACCCAAAACAAGTTAATATTATTTTTTAATTAATTTGAATTTTGTCTTTAACAATCTATGCCATAAAAAAATCTTATACACTAATCATCATGCAATCATTATCTCAGTGTTATACTCCCTATCTACAATGATCTATGTAGGCTTACAGAGTTTATGGGTGAGTGGTTGTGAGTTTGGTTATCAATTGGTGCTACAATAGATATGTTTTCCTCTACATAAATAATTGGTAACCTCTACACAAATCAAATCATTGTATGGCATATTCGATATGTTATTATGCTTATTTTTCTTTTTATATACCAATCCTGATGATATAAGAGGTTTTGACTTTGCTTTAGTTGCTTCTCTTTAACTGTAACTCACATAATTGCTTGAAACCAATTGCTCAAGGAAGAGTGATATTTTGTGGGTTCAATTACATAAAAGTTATCATTTTCTTTTTATTTTTAAGATATTTTATTTTCAAGAAATTCAAAATAAAATTGTATTTTTTTAATATTTTAATTTTTAATATCTTAATAATAATTTCAAATATATTAATTATATATTATTTTAATAATATTTCTCTTTTAAATGAACTCAAATAGAATCTTACCTTTATTAAGTAATATTTTAATAATAATTACAAGTTCCAATTTCAAGCATATCAGTTCTCTATACAATTTCATAAGTGAGTATATGACAATACCTTCCTTAGATATTAGACTTGTTGTAATTTCATAAGTGATTATATGGCAATACTCTCTTTGGATATTAGACTTTTGTAATTTCATAAGTGATTATATGGAAATACTTTCCTTTTGTTTTTTATATTATATTTTTGGATTTAAAAAAACAAACAAACATACAAACATGATCAGAATATAATTTAAAATATATATATATATATAATAAATAAACAATTATTATAAGAAAAATAAATATATATAATAAGGGAACATTGAGAATGTGGATACTAGTTAAAAGGTTTTCCCAAATTTACAAGAAGCCGTAAGTTGGAAGTGATAATAATATATATTAAAAAATTAAAAACTATAATATATAAAAACTATTATAAAAATATATATAGTTGAATTTTTATTTTTTTTTAAATATTCATATACTAATATATTATTTTTCACCTGGTTGACTGAATACAAAGGTTCGAAAGGTGCGATCAAATCCACAAGGTCCCTAAACCCTGGCAACGAGTAATGATCTTAAGTTTGACTTGACCTTTGAATCGTTGTGGCCTTCATAATATTATTTATATAGCAGGCAATGGTCATACAAAGCCTAATTTAGAAGTTGTTTCCTGACTTTTGTTACTCTAGTGTGAAGCGTTGCTATAGTGTCTAGAGGGTGAAGGTGAAGCTTATAAAATTGACGTAAATTACTTTTGTGACTAATCGTTCGTGGAGGGATAGTAGGAGAAAAAGGATTCTGCATATTTTACCAGCAGTTTGTCAGAAGAAAATCATTCTACATATTTTACTAGCTGTTTGTCATAGGAAAAATATTTCACTTCTTCATTTTTGTGGGAAGACATATTTATCTAGAACTTTTATTTTCTTCTTTTTCTTCTCCCATAATGTTTTGTCATCTTGTTTGGCATTATTTTCGCTATTGTTACCGTTACTAGTGTCATAATTAAAATTTCCCAATTTCTGAAAATGATAGTTTATTTGAAGCCATCTTTAATAAAATATAGAAACCATTTCTTTTGTTTTTAAAATATAAAAACAAGGGTTTTGTTTTGGTTGGAGATTTATGATTGGTTAGAAAAGAAGAGCAACATTTTGTCTGTGTTTGGTAGGCAATTGTAGTTGTTTAACAAGATGGAAAATCCAACAGGGTGAGAAGAATTTCACAGTTAGAAAATCATGAAACTCCAAAGGGTTATTCAGATTGGGAATCCATGGGTTCTCCTTGTTTTATGAGGAGATTTTGATGACCTTAATGATCAATACCCATAGTAATGGTAACCTGATTTCCTTAAACCCTCTAAGGTTGTCCAAGGATCCTCCTATTCAATCTTTAACCAAATCATCCCCCTTAAATCGATCACATGAAATGGATCGATTTTTCTCTCATCTTGTCTTTCTTTCCTCTATTCTATGTTGTTCATAAAATGGTGGACATGGCATTATTTCATCATAGCCCCTTCTCCTCTATTAGAACCTCGTTCTATAACGAAGGCTTATCAATAAGGCACAAAGGCCTTTTCTTTTAGCTCTGAATCCAAAGTCACTTCTCTTATCTCCAGGTGGTGCTTACATAACAACAGAGTTAAACCCTTTGGGAACTTAACTTATTAGCTCGCGACCAAAACTTATGACCGAGTGTTTATGTCTTTAGCGCTGACTCCTCAATGCTGATATTCAATGTGAAGACCCTTTCTACCATGTAATCACAAGTTGTGACCAAGAGCTAACATCCAAAAGGTGTTAATTCATAACTTAAACACTGCCTAGATCAATGGATGTGTCTTAATCTCCCATTGGAATGGACGAACCTCATTTATTTGCATCACTAACTAGGTCATTCTATAACCATTTGAAGGAATGCGAGAAGATCGCTAGATGATGCATGGAAAATTCATCGATGGTCTAGATATTTTCGCAATCCATCCATGTCCTTAACTCCCACGCACTTTCAATTGCGAAGTTGCCCACGTCCATCGATATATGAAACTCATATTTCAATCTGACGGTTATCGCTCCTTTGGATGATAAGACCTTATTCTTTGATGGTCCCTGTAGCGTGATCTCTTTAGATTGTTGAGTTTTGTATCTCCTAGAATATGTCTGCAATGCACTTAGGATAATTTACCCTTACAATGGTCAATGATCAAAAAACGAATCCCATGTTTCTAACTCTCTTGAATTTTCCTTCCCCAACGAACTCTCTTGAATTTTCCTTCCCCAATGAACTCTCTTAAAAGAGGTTCTTCTTCCTCGACCCTTAAACCTGCAAATTGACCTGAGACCTACAACACATAGCTTCACATAATATGCATAGATTTACAATGCTCAATTTCCACAGAGACACATACAATGACACAGAGGTTTCATAGATAATATTCAAAACAAAGTATTTATCTTTTTGTATTAATCAAAAGACATACACACTATACATAGAAATTACACATGGCCTTTCAATGTCTTCTTAACCCCCTCTTTGTCTTTAATTCTCACTATAATGGAAAATTTCCTCCCTCTCTGGCCTGATCATATGCTCAATGGCCAACCTTGAATGCCTCTAAGGTTTACATTTTTATACAAAAAGATCCTGAACTAAAGTTTGTTTAGATCCACAATAATCTCACAAAAATATCTAAGGATCCTCTTACTCAACTCCTAGATTTAGGAATCAAAATCCTCTTAAGATCTGATTATCCTAAGATCTCTCAACTCCTCTCATGTTCTCACACATTCGAGGACAGTTACAAATTCAATCCTCACGTTCATCAACAAACCCTATCCTATGTATCTCTTCTAGAAACCACTTAAAACATAGGAAAATATAACAATTACATACTTGGGGAACCAACTCCCTTGGTAAAATGAAAGACCCCCTTAGGTCTCATATATGAGGCAGGTTTTGGAGGCTAAATTATCCTGCATCAGACTCCCTAGGAACAAAAATATTCATGATCTCATGATCATGCGTTCCTTTGTTGAAGTCCTCCTCGATCCCAAACTTTGTGATGTTGTTGTCCATTTTCTTTGCTATCTTGTTGTTGTCATGATATTGTTGCAGTTGTCTTCAATTCTCCAGGATCCCATATCTTGTTATGTTGTCTGCCAATAACCTTGTTGATACAATTTATTTCATCCCACATTAGCTTGTGGTTGATTGTCTTCCTCGGCTCATAAAAACTCCATCTGATTACCTCCATCATTAACTTCAATACCTCCTCAATTACTTCCATCTCTTCACTTTGTAGGTATACATCATTGAAATAAGGTTTTTTCTATAAGTTTTCGCCAAAATTTTGTATGGCTTCTACTATTTCCAGGTCTTCTTTCCTATGCTCATCCTCAAAAAAATCATGCATTCAATGCTTCATATATTTAAGCTGCATTTTCAATCTAAAATATTGATCCATTAATTCCTTCTCTTGGATTTGGTTCAAATGATAGATTTGCAGTAGACAATTTGTACCTCTAGACAAATCCTTCTCCATAGTTGTGCTCCAATCTTCTGCAATACTATCATTTTCTATTGTCATTTCCTCTTTAGCAAGTTCTACAATTGCATCTTCATAATCTTGTATAGACAATTCCAATATTTCTTCAATTGAAGCAATTTCAAACCAAATCATTGCTTCATTTTCAGCAACTACATCCCTTGAATCTACATAACTTCCCTTTCCACAGGCTATATGATACAATGTTGTCTCCTCTGCTGATATGACATAATTTTGGACCTATCTATCACCAATATTCTCAACACCTACAAACACAAACCATTTATTAGTTTCAAAAATATGATACTTCTGAGTCTCTTCTAATGTGCTCGACATCTTTTCCCCTTGCAATACTGGATTCTTCCAGTCATTCACTAGATATTCCTCTACTTTCTTGAGTGTGGTATTTCCTCCTTCAATTTCACCATCTTCCCTGTAAGTATATTCACACTCCATCAAATACACCTCATCTTCAAGCTCTTCTTCTTGAAATAGAAAACTCTCTATTTCAGGCATCTCCTCCAAGAATAAAAACCTTTCTACCTCTTCTTCTAGAAGTTTCATTTCCTCATCAAAATGTATGAGTATATCATCCAAGTACTCTTGATCTCTTCTTGGAACAAAATTTGAGTTCTGTCCTCCCCCATCCTCCATAAATTTAAATTTTTCCATCACCTACAACCACACACAAATTATTAGTTTTAAAAATATAATGCTCTCTAGCCCCATATGATTTCCCCATTAGCATATCCTCACGCTGAAAAATGAGACTCTCAATAGGTATGTCTTCAACATCCTCATTAAATAATACTTCATGTTCAGGTTCATATAAACAAACATTCATTTTATCCTCAGTTGATCTGATTTCTTCCTGCACTCTGGAATACAAACTTTGTCTTAGCTTCACATGCAGTGAATGCCATATTACCTTCTTCTTCCTCATTGTCTAGCCACACCCCTGGTATTTCCCATATTCTTGTATCCATTCCTCTAGTACACTATGATGTACTTTCAACTCAACCATCTCCTTTTCAAACTCTTCATAACTCATTCTCTTTATGCCAATTTCTTTGGCATTTCTTTCTGATTGATTGTGACTCCACTCTGAACCATGTAGATGACCTTCAATAGTCATTGTCTCCTCTTTTCTCTGTGGACCATACTTTCCCACTTGTGAGCTGAAATAAGTCTTTCCCATCTTTGTAACAAGTCTGAAACTTTTCACTAGTACCAATCACCCTCTTGGTACATCCTCTTTTGGTACTCTGCAGTAGAACCTCTTCTTGAGCACTCCTGCTCCTCATCTTTCAAAGTTTTTAAGCTACTGCAATTAACTACTCACCTCTCTTGAGAACTGCAATTGTCCTCTTCTGCTTTAGCAATCTAATTTGTTGTTGGGGTTCTATCACAATTTCCTTTACATGATAGCTTCACTTGCTCCTTTTTCCTCTATCACAACTTCACTTCTATAATGGTTGTTGTCCATCATTCTTCTCTACTACAATTTCCTTCTTGTCTACTTCAATCTTGCAAACACAATCTTTTTACCAGAGTTAGCATAAAACATCATATCAATCCTTATAAGATCTGTGCCAAGATCGTGTCTCCAACATTCTTCCCTTGATCCATTTTTTGAATCAATTCCTTTCAAGAGCACACTTGCTCTGAACTTTCCTTAAAGAAAACCTCTATGAAAGAGCATACCAGCTCCTTAAACCTTCTGCAATCATCTATTCATTATTCTTCTTCTCCCACTAAATTTTCTCTTGTAGTAATTTTTTTTTCAATACTCATATGATCAATATCCATTGCTCTGTCTCCTTTCCCAATTACAAAGAACGTATCTTGTTTACCCCAAAGATCTTACTTGCTCTGATACCAAAATGATGACCTTAATGGTCAATACCCACAATAATGGCAACCTGATTTCCTTAGGATGCTCATCAAACCCTCTAAGGTTGTCAAAGGATCCTCTTGTTCAATATTTAACAAAATCATCCTCCTTAAATTTATCACATGAAATGGATCGGTTTTTTTCTCGTCCTCCATTTCATTTCCTTTGTTCGATTCTATGCATAAAATGGTGTACATGGCACTATTTCATCATAGTCTCTTCTCCTCTAATAGAACCTCGTTCTATAACCAAGGCTTATCAATAAGGCACAAAGGCCTTTTCTTTTATCTCCAAATCCAAAGGCGCTTCTCTTATCTCTAGGTGGCCAACGGTTGTGACCATAGAATAATAAACAGGGTGCTTACATAACAACATAGTTAAGCCCTCTAAGCACTTACCTTTTTACCTCGCAACAAAACCTTATGACTGAGCGTTTATGTCTTTAGCATTGACTCCTCAGTGATAATATCCAATGCGAAGACCCTTTCTACCATGTGATCACAAGTTGTGACCAAGAGATAACATCCAAAAGGTGTTAATTCATAATTTCAACACTACCCAGATCAACGGTTGTGTTTTAATCGCCCATTGGAATGGAAAGTCCTCATTTCTTTGCACCACTGACTAGGTCATTCTATAACCATTCAAAGAAATGTGAGAAGATCACTATGTGATGTGTGGAAAAGACATCGATGGTCTAGATATTTTCACAATCTAGCCATGTCCTTAACTCCCACACACTTTCAATTCCAAAGTCTCCCACGTTCGTTGATCTATGAAACTCATCTTTCGATCTGATGATTATCGCTCCTTTGGCTAATAATACCTTATTTAACATTCATACAATCCATGTAGCACGATCTCTTCAGATTGACGGGTTCTGTAGCTAATCAATTATGTCTACAACGCACTTAGAATCATTGACCCTTACAGTGGTCAATGATCACAAAATGAATCCCATGTTTCTAACTCTCTTGAATTTTCCTTCCCCAACAAACTCTCTTGAAAGAGGTTCTTCTTCCTCGAATCTTAAACCTGCAAACCAACCTGATACCTACAATACACAGCTTCACATAATACGCAGAGATTTACAATACTCAATTTCCACAGAGACGCATACAATGACACAAAGGTTTCATAGATAATACTCAAAACAAAGTATTTATCTTTCTGTATTGATCAGAAGACATACACAATGTACATATAAATTACACAAGTCATTTCAATGCCTTCTTAACGCTCTCTCCGGCCTGAATTCTCACTATAATGGTCAGTTTCCTCCCTCTTTGGCATGATCATACGCTCAATGGCCAACCTCGAATGCCTATAGGGTTTACATTTTTATACAAAAGGATCTTGAACTAAAGTTTGTTCATATCCAAAATAATATCACTGATGGGTGTTATATATGCACTAAAAACACAGTAAAAACCCTCAATTAAATTGTCAACCCGGGGTAAGTAAACTTAGAGTTGTAGAAAAATATATGCCAAAGGTAGAAGGCTAGTAGGAGTATAGTCTAACTAAGGAAGGTAGCTATCTAAGGCTAATCTACTCAAACAAATCTATCTAATGAGAAAACCCTACTAAGAAACTTGAAACTAGGTAACCTAACTACTTTTGGGCCAAGGATCGATGGATAGTTCTTTAAGAAAGAAAGTAAAATACCTACTTGAAGAAAACTAGTTCATAACAATAAGCAAAAGAAACTATTTAAGCATAATAAGCAAATGACAAAAGAAAACTATTTTAACTTGACAACCTATATTCAATGAGTAACTACCCTATGAAAGAAAGTAAATAAACAAGCAAGCAAAGACACCTAACTAACCTACTAAAGCAAGTAAACAAGTAAGCAAAGAAAACTATCTAACCTACTAAAGCAATAGACAAATAAGCAAAGACAACTAACTAACCTACTAAAGAAAATAGACAAGTAAGCAAAAACAACTAACTACTGCAAGCAATCAAATTAAAACTTCTCATTGAACAACTATCTAGCCTAAGAGGCAAGTGGACTAAATTCTTAATTCAAAACTATTTATAATTCATGAAAGGAAATATATTTAATTGAAAGCAAGAAGAACTACCAACTAATTCTTAATATATGATAAGCAAACTACTATCTAATCTATCAAAGAAAAGTCTATCTACCCTACAGTAGCAATAAAACTATCTTCTAAACTATGAAAGCAAGAAACTATATCTTTTATGATCTACAAAAGCAAGAAACTATCTTTAATCTATGAAAACAAGAAAACTATCTTTTAACCTATGACAATTAAAATATAATGTTGGTGGTTGTGTGAATGTCTTCGGTGTCAGATAATATCTCGATGGCACTTGAAAAAAAAGGACAATTCAAGTGGTATAAGCTCAATATTAATCTCAATGGAAAAGTGAAAGGTATGGATTAAACAATCCAATGAGAATTTAGCCATGACAAAACAATGTTAGATACCCTGCATATTCATATATTAACCATCAACAACATAACGAGATCATCATTGTACTTCTATACTATGTAAGAAAACCTCATAATTAAATTCAACACTTAACTAAGAATTATAATTGCAATTTAACTCTAGGAAAGAAAATTACCTAAATGAAACTATGCTACATCTATTCTAACAATTCAAACTGCGATAAGAAAAATGCTTAAGAACATAAATTAAACTATGATATTGAAAAGTAAACTAACAATCTACATTAACAACTAATTAAACAATATCTATATAAAAATGAGATAAGCAAGCTATAATTAAAAATTGGAATTAACTCTATCCATCCATCAAATCCCTGTTGAAGAAGACCCAAATAAAAACTTTGTTCTATTCTAATTAAAACTCTGTTTTAAACTTGACTATAAAATCATAAATCAAAGCATAATATAACATCTAATTGTGCATGGGGTTAGTCTAGGGGCTTGCAAGTCCATTCCTAATCTACAAGATCAATACGTGTTAACACATCTCATCATTCTAACCTGCAAAAGAGCATCAAAACAATTAAACTACAACAAACTAATTAACAAAATAAAAATGCATGTACAGAAAATAAAGAGAACAATTAAATTATGAAATGCATAAACAAACATGAAGACAGTTACCAAACTGGTGATGGGCCCCCCAGCAATTCGTGGTCACTCTCTAAAAGCACACTACAAACTCAGCAGGTCGAATTCACCATAAAAACTCAAAAATGCAGTTATGGCATAATCTAGAAATGTTAAAACTCAAAATAGAGTAAAATCGTTTTTCTGTCTATCACACTGACAATTCTAATGCTTAACTTATGTCTAACCACCTTGGTGGTATTTATAATGTTTACAGACCAAGTGGTCAACTACAGGAGGGTCGAACCACTTCTAAATTTGGCAAATTACAATAAATGGTGCCCTAACTGATAAAACGGAGCAAGCCAATAATCGCCCTCTTGAACAACTAAAACTGAGTTGTCAGAAGCTCAGTAGCTGGAGGGGGCAAGCATGAAAAAAACCCACATTCTTGATTTTCCCATCACTGGCTGCCAATACTATAACCGCCAAGTCACCCTCCGTTTTTGTGCAATACGCAATGCTGGACAGAGTGTTGGATCAAGTGTCGGAATGAGTACTGGAAGGAGTGTCAGATCAAGTGCTGGAAGCAGAAACATGGTGCGTTTTTTCCCTGTAACACTAGAAAAACATGAATTAGATCTTGGTAATCATAAAACATGACGAATTATACTCAATATAATCATTAAACATGAATTACACGTACCTAGACTCGATCATATAGTGTTATCATGAAATTCTTCAAAAAGCTCCTTTAAAATATGAAAAACACATATGTACATGTGGCAAAAGTGTATAATAACCGTCATAAAAGTGATCATATCTTGGGCCCAACATTACCCCCACACTTACAATTTTGCAGATCCCACTGCAAACAAAAAGAAGTTGCCCCTTGTGACTAGGCTTGTTGAGGAGGATTGGCCTTCGAAGTTTCTCCTTCTTGTTGTGAAGACTTAGCCTTGTGCCTCTTGTGTTGCTTCAACTGTGCTCTGAGGCTGCAGTTTGATTTGGTCATCTCATCGACCAATCGTTGAAGAGAGTTAACTTTTGTTTGAAGGACTACATTGTCATGATGAAGGTGTGTATCTATTGTCTTCCTTTCCTCCAATTGTTGGGGAAGCTTATGGTTTTCCTTTTGTAGCCCCTATATGGTTGGGGCAGAATCGGTGATCTCCGAGGAAGGCTTAGATCGTTTGAGGGATGTGGACAATCTATCAGTTTTAGGATCTAGAGTAGGCATGGGTGAAGTAGGAGTGATGGGAGATCGGTAAGGTGAGGTAGGTTCTGATTTTTTTTTCCTTAGTGGCTCTAATCCATCCGCAGAGACTTCCCTAGGTTTCTTATGAGGGCTCTCAAGGTCGGAGGACACTTGGATAAGATCCAAAGCAGGTGGAGGTTTTGCATAGGGCTTGGTTCTTGTGCTCCGGGTACTCTTTCAAAAGGGTCCTTTACCAACTCGATTGGCTCCCCTCTTGTTTGTGGGAATGATGGGAAAGTCTTGTTGCATTACTTCTTGGATCTTTTTAGGTGTAGGATAAAGAGAGAGTGAAGGCATTGGGGGGTTAACAATAGGCTTCTTTTTCTCTTTTCTCTTAGTCTTTTTACCTGTTGAAGAAGTAGGGATATCAACAAGATTTTGGTATTGTTCCGGCAAAGACAGGGTTTGTGCAAAGGTGTTTGGAGTTCTTGGAGAGAGAGGCTTGGATGGAGAGATAGTTTTTAGGTTAAGTGGCTTTTTCCGGTCTTAACTGTCAAGTGAGGGTTTGCAAATTGGTAGATAAAGGCATCTCAATTTTTTCCCTCTTTCTCTAGTTCAGAAAGAACGAGGATTTTGATCAAGCCATGGTGGAAGAGACTATTGTGGGGGTTAGTCACATTCTTCCTCACTTGAGAGGACATCTTCTCCAAGCTTTTGAGAAAATAGAAGGGAAAGTTCAAGGGCTGGTTGAATAGAAAATGAGCCAGCAATCTAAAATGACAAGCTTTGAAAGTAGAGTATCTACCTTCACATGTAATTAACCTTGTGATGACGATGAGGGGATTGATCAATTCCGCCTTTATCCACTCCTTAGCATACCCTTTTTCTCCTGAAATTCTCTCGAATTCAGGCTTAAACACCCTGTTATAAATTGAGCGCGGTAATTGGTGATTTTTGAACCATCTATCTCCCATCCTTGGGAGCTTTGTGGCAATAGCAATGGACTCTTCTGAAACTTCAAATGTAAGAGACCCTACATGTGTTGTCTTACCATCGAAACTGAGTGAAAATCACATGGAGAGGTCGTCATCGTGGCTCTGCAAGCTAGACAAAAATGGTCCCCATCCTGCACGCAAAAACACTTCTCTGCACTGTGCAAATTCGAGAATGGAAAACAAGTCTGCATAGGAGGAAGGTTTTTATCTCCTGGTCATTGTGACATAGGTGAAATTAACCAAGCAAGGGTGTAATTGAGCCAAATAGTGGCACAAATTGGGCACAGGCCAAACGTGATTTGAACAGGGGATGAATTGGCAGAAGTTGGGCGTGATTTATTAACGCAAGGGAGAGAAAATGGTAAGGGCAAATTGAGATAATAGAGTGCCCAACCCGATTTTGAATGCATCTATAGTGGAGTAGGTTACCCACATGTGCGCACGAGCTGTCATGTCTGGGAATTTTTGAATTCAAAGGCTCATTTCTGGAGCAATGTAATGATGCATGGTTAGATCAATGTCCAAGTCTTTTGACTTGGACATTTGATCATAAACATATGAAACATGTTTAATCAATGCCTGCAACTAATTCAATTGAATGTAATTGATTTCCAATTACCTGGAATCTAGGACAGTTACTGGTGTGCAATTCACATGGCACTTCATTCGGCACCTCAAATGACATCTCATACGGCACCTCATACGATACTTCATCTGGTACCTCTACGTTAAGTGCATTTTCACCTCTTGTAATGGATAGCCTGCAAATTTGAAGTGTTTTTGACAATCACAATAGTTAATGAGCAGAGGTAGAATGCTCCATGCTCACTCAATCTTCTTGCATATGACATATAATGTCAAAAACCTACAATGAACAGGTTATAGAAAGCATAAAAATGTATTGTCAAACCTACAATATGTAGCTTTTAATGAAACAATAAACTGATAAAGAGTGGTATGTTAAGTAACCGATAAAGAGTGGTCTGTTAAGTATGTGTTCAGTAATTTATAGCACACAGGAGTTAAGCATTTCAAAAATAACATGACTATCAATGTAATAACCTGTATCATAGAAATAATACAAAAAATAATGCAAAGATCTAATTCTCTAGGCGATGATCATTTGTCATCTCATGAACCCCTCCCCCACACCTAAGTATTGTGACACCTCACAATAAAAAGTATAGGAAACTAGTCAGTATCCCCCAATAGCCGAAGATTTATAGTATGTCAAGTGTAAAGTTAAAATTTCACAGCTTGGTCTGACGAGACAGTTAGAAGATGGCCCCGCCTATAGGACAAGAGATCCTATGTATAGATAAGAAGAGGTAGGCAAGAGAGTTTCAAGATAGTCTTAGAGTTATTTCCCAATGGAAAGTTGATGGAGTTCATTAACCTTAGCTTAACCACAAGTACTTCATGTCAACTTTGTCTGCAAGTAATGTCATACATCAGGACAAGTTTAATTTTATTATTTATTTTTGTCAGATTACCATCCTCGCTAGGTAGAATGCCCAGTTGCTAGCAATCTTGTTCAGTACTCCGGCGGGTTTACCTAGTCATACCACAGGTCGGTACCCGCTTCCAGCAGACCTATTCAGTATCCCGGTGGGTTAGCCTCTTAAACCCTCAAAGACTGGCCCTCCATCCTTTAAGATTTTAGTATAAGATTGCGTATGCAAGAAGATGGAGGAACAGCTTTGAAAACAACTTTTTCTTTCTCTTTTTTTCAATTGGGATGGTATTTATATTAGAGGATGACTTTTTGTTATATTTCTTAGTGAGTGTCCCGATGTAATGGGTACTTAAGAGGACGTGGCCTATCTAAAGATATGATTTAATCAAGCTATTTAGTGTGTAGTGGATGATACCATTGAGAAAGAACAGAAAGGTATCTCTAGGCTCAACTTACTTTCTTCCTTTGTAGTTATTGTGATGTTTCCATGACTAGACATCCTTGTTACTCTTTGATAAAGACACTTGACTCACTTACTTAGGTTTCTTGGAAAAACTGTACGAGAGACCTCTAGGCTTGATAGTTATGGTATCACTTCCTTATACAGTGGTGAAGAGTTTCAAGAGAAACTGCTTTAGAATGCCTTAAAAAATGAGAATGTTTGCAAAAATATGGCTAATTATAGTAAGTCAATATTCATTTGATTCTTTAGAAAACACAAAATTCAAGTGTAATAATGTTTTGAAGAAATATCCTTGAAACTGTGTACTCCTGGTGAAATAAATACTTACAAAAATCTCAAGAATTTCCTTATTAACAAAATTCAAAAACTATTTACATATATACAGTAGGAAATTCAGAAAAAAAAAATTCAAGAACAAGGGGGGAATTCCCCATCTACTGAGGCCAATGCAATGTCAGTTGACATGACCTGTAGAAAATCCTCTCTGGAAATGGGCTTATGATAAAAATTAAGTCGGTGTCCATTTACCACAAAGGAGACTTGTCCATCGTCAATTGTTTTGATTTTTATAGCTCCATTTTCATATACAGTTTCTACCTCGTAAGGGCCCAACCAATGGGTGGTAAGTTTTCCTTTGAAGGTTTTGAATCAGGAATCAAACAATAGATCCCAATCACCGGGTTGGAAGTGTTTCTTCTTGATAATCACAATATATCCTCTGGTTTTGGACTAATATTGTTCGTTGGATGGCATCTTGCCTGATTTCATCCAACTCATTCAATTGTAGGGCCCGTTGCTTCTGAGCCTCATCCAGGTTCAATCCTAATTTTGTGGCAATACGAAAGGTCCTTACTTGGAATTCTATAGGTAAAAGTACTTTTTTCCCGTACACTAGCTCATAAGGAGTGTGCTCAATGGTATTTCTCCAGGTAGTCCGGTATGCCCACAAAGCCTCTGGGAGCCTATCAACCCAATCTTGGTGATGTAATTGAAAAATCTTGGTCAATATGGCTTCCAAAACTTTGTCTGTGGATTCTACCTGACCATTGGCTTGCAGGTGGTATGGAAAAGATTTACAATGTTTAATGCCATATTTCTCAGTTAGCTCTTTCATCAACTTGGAAGTGAATTGAGTGCCTTCATCGGTAACAATTTCATGAGGGACACTGAAGAGGGTAAATATGTCTTCATAGATAAATTCGACAACAGACTTCTCTGTAGCCCTGAATAGGGATTTTTCCTCTACCCATTTGGTGACATAGTCCGTACAAACCAAAATATAGTTCTTCCTACGGGACATGGGTGAAATTGGTCCTACAAAGTCGAGGGCCCATTTTTCGAAGGGTTCTATCATAACTTGGGCATGCAAAGGCATTTTTTCAGCTGACATAGGTCTTCCTATCCTTTGGAAACTATCACAACTTCTCACATATTTGGCAGCATCTTTGAAAATGCTAGGCCAATAGTAACCCTAATGTAGCACCTTATATGATGTATGTTTGTCAGAAAAGTGGCCACCACATGGTCCATCATGACAACTTCATATTATTTCAGGTACCTCGTCCTCTTGGACACATCTATGAATAATCAAATCAGGACCTGTGCGAAAAAGATCATGACCAACCCAAGAGTAATTAGCATTATGTGTAATAATTTTTCGCTTTTCATGAGGTGGCAAATGAGATGGTAACTTCCTAGTAGCCAGATAGTTTTCCATATCTGTAAACCATGGGGTATTGACAGAAAGGGTAAAGAGGTGCTCATCTAGGAAACTATCATCTACAAGGATATCATCATCCTCATTTTTTATTCGGGAAAGAAAGTCAGCTACTACATTATCCTTTCCAGGTCGGTCAAGCACAGTGATGTTAAATTCTTGTAATAACAAAAGCCACGTGGTCACTCGGCCATTAGTTATAGGTTTATTCACAAGGAACCTAATGGCAGAATGATCGGTATGTAAAAATACTTCATAACCTGTAATGTAATGACGAAACTTGTTAATAGCATGAACAACTGCCAATAATTCTTTCTCGGTAACCGTATAGTTTAACTCAGCAGGGGACAAGTTCTTGCTCACAAAATAAAAGGCATAGGACTATTGGTCCTCTTTTTTCTGTAATACCCCTCCTATTGCGGTGTCGGAGGCGTCAGTGGATATATGAAATGGGAGAGTCTAATTGGGCCCTCTAAGAACTGGTGCCACAGACAGCTTAGCTTTCAGGGTTTCAAAGGAAATTTGACACTGCTCAGTCCAAACAAAATCAACATCTTTTATAAATAATCCAAACATAGGTGCAACAATCTTTGTAAAATTTTCAATAAACAAGCAAGCAAAGACACATAACTAACCTACTAAAGCAAGTAAACAAATAAGCAAAGAAAACTATCTAACCTGCTAAAGCAATAGACAAATAAGAAAAACAACTAACTAACCTACTAAAGAAAATAGACAAGTAAGCAAAAAAAACTAACTACTGCAAGCAATCAAATTAAAACTTCTCATTGAACAACTATCTAGCCTAAGAGGCAAGTGGACTAAATTCTTAATTGAAAACTATTTCTAATTCATGAAAGGAAATCTATTTAATTAAAAGCAAGAAGAACTACCAACTAATTATTAATCTGTGATAAGCAAACTACTATCTAATCTATCAAAGCAAAGTCTATCTACCCTACATCAACAATAAAACTATCTTCTAAACTATGAAAGCAAGAAACTATATCTTTTATGATCTACAAAAGAAAGAAACTATCTTTAATCTATGAAAACAGGAAAACTATCTTTTAACCTATGACAATTCAAATAAAATGATGGTGGTTGTGTGAATGTCTTCGGTGTCAGATAATATCTCAATGGCACTTGACAACAAAGGAAAATTCAAGCAGTATAATCTCAACACTAATATCAATGGCAAAGTGAAAGGTATGGATTAAACAATCCAATGAGAATTTAGCCATGACAAAACAATGTTAGATACCCTGCATATTCATATATTAACCATCAACAACATAACGAGATCATCATTGTACTTCTATACTATGTAAGCAAACTTCATAATTAAATTCAACCATTAACTAAGAATTATAATTGCAATTTAACTCTAGGAAAGCAAATTACATAAATGAAACTATGCTACATCTATTCTAACAATTCAAACTACGATAAGAAAAATGATTAAGAACAGAAATTAAACTATGATATTGAAAAGTAAACTAACAATCTACATTAATGAACAACTAATTAAACAAGATCTATATAAAAATGAGATAAGCAAGCTATAATTAAAAATTGGAATTAACTCTATCCATCCATCAAAACCCTGTTGAAGAAGACCCAAATAAAAACTTTGTTATATTCTAATTAAAACTTTGTTTTAAACTTGACTATAAAATCATAAATCAAAGCATAATCTAACATCCAATTGTGCATGGGTTTAGTCTAGGGGCTTGCAAGTCCATTCCTAATCTACAATATCAATACATGTTAACACATCTCATCATTCTAACCTGCAAAAGAGAAACAAAACAATTAAACTACAACAAACTAATTAACAAAATAAAAATGCATGTACAAAAAATAAAGAGAACAATTAAATTATGAAATGCATAAACAAACATGAAGACAGTTACCAGACTACTGGTGGGCCCCCCAGCAAGTCGTATTCACTCTCTAAAAGTACACCATGAACCCAACAAGTCAAATTCACCATAAAAACTCAAAAACGCAATTCTGGTATAATCTAGCAATGTAAAAACTCAAAACAGAGTAAAATCATTTTTATGTCTATCACACTGACAATTCTAATGCTTAACTTATGTCTGACCACCTCAGTGGTATTTATAATGTTTACAGGCCAAGTGATCGACCACATGAGGGTCAAACCACTTCTAAATTCGACAAATTACAATAAATGATGCCCTAACTAATAAAACAGAGCGAGCCAATAATCACCCTCTTGAACAACTGAAACTGAGTTGTCGGAAGCTCAATAGTTGGAGGTGGTAAGCATGAAAAAAACCCTCATTCCCAATTCGCCCATCACTAGCCGCCATTACCATAACTGCCAAGTCGCCCTCCATTTTTTTGCAATACGCTGCTGGACAGAGTGTCGGATCAAGTGTTGGAACGAGTACTGGAAGGAGTGCCGGATCAAGTGTCGGAAGAAGAAACATGGTGCGTTTTTGCCCTGTAACACCAAAAAAATGTGAATTAGCTCTTGGTAATCATAAAACATGACGAATTATACTCAATATAATCATTAAACATGAATTACACGTACCTAGTGTTGATCATACCGTTTTATCACGAAATTCTTCAAAAAACTCCTTTAAAATATGAAAAACACATATGTACATGCAACAAAAGTGTATAATAACCGTCATAAAAGTGATCATATCTCGGGCCCAACAATCAAAAAAATCCTTAAGGATCCTCTCACTCAAATCCTAGCTTTAGGACTCAAAATCCTCTTAAGATATAACTATCCTAAGATATCTCAACTCCTCTCATGTTCTCACACATTCAAGGACATTTACAAATTCAATCCTCACCTTCATCAACAAACCCTATCCTATGTATCTCTTCTCGAAACCACTTAAAACATAGGAAAATATAACAATTACATACTTAGGGAACCAACTCCCTTGGTAAAATGAAAGACCCCCCTAGGTCTCATAAATGAGTTAGGTTGTGGAGGTTAAATTCTCCTGCATTAGCTTATACAAGTTCCCATATTTTGAAACTCATCCCCAAGCTCCCAATGTTTCATCTTGGTTGCTCCCAAATACTTCGCAAGCTCCTAGAACTCTTCAACCACTCTTTGGAATGTTTCGTTCCATCTCCTAAGTTCCCTGGAACACCAGAACGAGAAAAACAAACTTCCTAAAGGTCGGGAGCGTCTCTTGTGTAACATTGATATAAATAAATAAATAAATAAATATATATATATATATATATATAATAAATAATTGTTACATTTTATTGTTAGCTTATTTATACAACTTAATTTGTGATGAATGAGGTATTTATTTATAAGTTTCTATTTAAAAAGATTTTTTGTTTTCAATATAATAAGTATGCCTTGACCTCCCTTGATAATTACATTGTCTTTTGTTTAATATAAACATGTTTAGCCTATAAATTTAAATAATCAATAAATAATATAAGTACTTAATTAATCAACTATGTAGTTCATGGTAAATAGATCTATCATTATCACACTATTCAATGTTGTTTGTTTAAACCCCTATTTTCTAGGAAAAATTACATCGTGGTAGAACTCCTAACTCCATTTTTGTGTTATTGCATTAGCTTGAGATTCAATAAACATATAAAATGTGACTTGGTCTTCCCTAATGGATGACTCTTCCTATCACCTACGACTCTTCATATTTACAATTTATGTTACATGCAATGTAATCCCAAGGATTACGTGTCCAACATTCCCCCCCTTAATCCGAAGGGGTGTTTGTGATTCCAAGCATTATTACGAACTTTTCAATTTTTTCTCTTCCAAGCACTTTGGTGAATATGCATGCAATTTTCTCATGTGTGGAACAATGTCTCAAGTGAATAGTCTTGGCCTCTACACGCTATTGAATTAGGTGATACTTTGTGTTGATGTGTTTTTTTCGATCATGGAATCTAGGATTCTTGGACAACTTGATTACATAAATATTGTCAACTAGAGGAGTAGAATTCACTTGTTTCTCCTACAAATATTCAAGTAGTTTCCTAAGCCACACCAAATCCTTCGTTGCTTCTGAAGTTTCCACATATTATTCCTTTGTTGTGGAATCTCTTGGAACTAACTATTTGTGTGATATCCATGAGATAGCTACTGATCCAAGACTCATGAGATAGCCTGAAGTTGACACTCCATTTTCCTTATCCCCAATAAAGTATGAATCGGAATATCCAATCAAGTTGAATTCATCCACCTTAGAGTACCTAAGTCCAAAATTCTAAGTTCCCTTCAAGTATTTTAGAACTTTTTTTTGAAGCAAATCAGTTTCTTTTATAAGGATTTTTGGTCTAGTGGTAGTAAGGTAGATAAGACTTCCCACAAGCTATTTGTACTTAGTTGCATCATCACTTTTATTCTTCTTTTGATGTAAGTTTCAAATTTTGTCCCATTGGAGTAGAAACAAGATTACACTCAACCATGCCAAACGTGTTCAATAGTTCTCCAATGTACTTCTTATGGGAGATGAATATGTACTTTGGGTTTTGAATCACCTCAATGCCCAAATAGTAGTGAAGATGTCCCAAATCTGTCATCTTGAAGCCTTTCTTCAACTCTTTCTTTATGGATGCAATGTAGCTTTCATTGTTCCCTGTTATCAACATATCATCTACATATACTACAAGATATACAACAATTTTCCAACTTTATTGACAAATAAAGTTTCCTCATCAAGATTGTAGCGCTTGAAATTTAATTTAAAAAGATGCCCAAATATATTTTCATACCAGGCTCGTGGTGCTTTTTTTAGGCCATATAAAGATTTCATGAGCTTTCATACCTTCTATTCTTTCCCCTTCACAACAAATCCTTATGGTTGAGATATGAAAACATTCTCTTTCGAGTCTCCATTCAAGAAAGTAGTCTTCACATCCATTATGTGCTACCATGGAAAATAGAGTACGGATGGTAGCCCATTTTTTTGTGGGGGAAAAAGTCTCCTCATAATCAACACCTTATTTATGTGCAAACACTTTTTCCACGAGCCTTGCTTTGTGCTTGTCAAGTGAGCCATTTGATTTGTACTTGTTCTTGAATACCCACTTGCAATTGATTGGTTTGTTCCAAATGGAGGGTCCAACAACTTCCATGTCCCATTTTTTATGAGAGAATCATACTCTTTTTGCATGGATTCTTTCCACTCATCATGAAAGGTGGCTTCTTTAAAGGAAGTTGGTTCAAGGTTAGTAGATAAACTCAACTTACAATCATATGAAACATCCATGTCATCTACATCACTTGAGTTTTAATTATCTACATTATCTCCATCTTGTATTGAAGAAATTTTGGTTACTGTCTTTCCGACCTCATCAGAATGAACACTTTCAAGTGTTTTTGTGAGCCATTTTGGTGGATGTTTATGAGATGGTCTAGGTTTCTCAGCTGATTGAGATGGTGTTGAGTTCCTATCTTTTCGATTATCTCAATCACATCATCCAAATGAATTTTAGGTTCTAAAGAAGTGGTTGGAACTTCTTCATGTGGGGGTGATGGTGCTTCAAAAGGAGATTCCATAGATTGAACCAAGATAGGGATCCCCCCTTCAATATGTTTAATATCATCATCAAATTCTTGATATTTCTTTACACGAGTGAATCTGTCTAGATGATCAAGTTGTCCCTCAATAATTTCATCTTTCTTGGAGGATTCAAGAAAGATTACATATTTGGAAAGGATGAATTTGTGTTTTGTCTCATCGTAAAGACAATATCCCTTAGTGGTATTTGAATACCCAAATAGTATGTACTTCTAACTCCTTGCATCAAGCTTTCTTATTTTCTCATTAGGAATCAAGGCATAATAGGTGGAACCAAAGAAATTTAGATGCCTAACCGAAGGAATGCGACCATACCACATTTCATAAGGAGTCTTATTTTGAAGAGAATGAAATGGACACAGGTTTTTCACATAAACTCCATATAGAACTACATCAACCCAAAACTTCAATTTTACATTCTTGAAAAACATCATGGAACGAACCATATTTAGGAGTGTCCTATTCATTTGTTCAACTACACTTTTTTGTTGAGGATTGTATGGAAATATGGTTTGATGCTTGATCCCATGTTGGTGAAGGTATATTTCAAATTAATTAGATGCATATTATTTTCCATTATCAGTGCGAAGAGAGCCAATACGAGACTAAGCTTCATTTTGAATCCATACATGAAAATTTTTAAAATTTTCAAAATCTTGTGATTTATCTTCCAGCAAGTACACCAACAAATCCTGGTGTAATCATTAATAAAAGACATGATAGATTTTTTTCCATTTGCATAAGGAATAGTTATAGGGATGCACAAATTAGAATGAATCACTTCAATTTTTCTACATGTTCTGGAAGTAGAATCATGAAATGGTTGTTTTCTATGCTTTCCAAGGATACAAACATCACATTGATTCAATTTCCTAGGAACAATAGGCAAACTAGAAACACCATTATTTTTCAACAAATGAATACTACCATAATTAATATGGACACATATAATTCCACCGAGATGGAATTATACCTCCATGATGAGAGAGGTATGTAGCATTTTGTGTATAGGAAAATGTCCCTTTTAGCTTTAACAATATTCCATCTTCCATTTCGATCATGACAACCATGTTGTCATAATCCTTCCTTATTTCAACTTTTCCACTTAAAATATGAACAAAGTGGCCTTGTTGTTAGATGTGAAAAAGGGACAACAAGTTCCTTCAAATCTCAAGAAGATAGAGTACATCATGCAGAAGAAAATCAAGGAGTCCAAGCATTTTGATCTTGATGGTGCCCACTCCTGAAGGTTTGAGACTTGATTTATCTGCAAAATACACTACACCATCGACATTGTCATTGAGGTCTTCGAAGAAGTCTCTTCGAAATGTCATGTGGGAGGTTGCACCCATGTCAAGAATCCATGCATCTATCCAATGAATATATGAAGTGTTAAACAAATATTTAGTTACTCTGATATTGCAATGGGAAACAACCTAATGAGTAGATTCAACTGAATTACCTTTTGTTGGTTCTAAAGTTTTACCTTTTTCCTCTTTCTGATTATGTCTGTCTTCTTTGATATTCTCCCATGGAACTCTATAGTCACTCTCCTCATGTGACCCATTCTTTTTGCAACGAATACATTGAATATTGGATCTTCCACCTTGGTTGTGTCTACCCCCTGCCTCTAAAAGTATTTATTCCATGTCCTCTTTTGCTACCTTATCCTCTAGAAGAATCATGTGGTTGAATCTTCACTTTCTGAGCAAGGAACACCATCTCATTGGTGGAATGGGTTGAGTTCTTTCCAACATCTTTATCATGTTCTCCAACTTTATCCACTAACTTGTCAAATGTTATGGATTTCATGTAACCACTAGCTTGCATAGATTAAAGATAGTGAGAATATGTGGGATAGAGATCCTTGATGAAGGTTGTGAGAGGGATATTTGTCTTCACCCAAGGAATTACGGCTTCAATTTCTGAAGCTAAAGCATAGGGTCATCATTCTTCAAATCTAGGTTGAAGAGATTCACCATTAGTTGTATGAGTTCCAGTTCTGAGTGTGTGTCAAAAAATTCATTCAATCTCTTAAAATCTTTATAGGAGTCATTAATATAAGCAATATGATGGGTCACCTCTTCACTTTCTTTCATAGAGATCACAAAATATGCTTTCTATTCTTTGTCCTTCCATATGGCACATTATTTGTATGATGTTGGAATGGGTGGTCTACTACTCTTTGACTTTGCTTCTAAGGAAACAGATTCAAAGCATGATTCTGCTTCTTCTTTAGTGACTACTTCTGCATTACAAATTCCATTCCATAGGTCATTGAAGATCAAAGTGATTTTGATATTTCTATACCATACTTTGTAGTTCTCTTTACCATTCAACACCACACCGACAATGGTAATGAGAGAATGCATATTCTAGCACCAAAATGAATACAATGCTTCATTGGCAGTTATTGCAGAGCTGGGTGGTTCACTGCAAGAAAGGGTTTATTTGTGGGGTGATTTGTGTATAATTCTCTAAGAAGATGATCAAACTATACTTATTGAAAGGATATTCTACGTCAATTCAAGTGGCTTTAGGCTTTCCCTCATGCGTGCCACCTTATGAAAAATGTGTGTGCTATCCACAAGCACGTCGAATGACTACAAAAATTATGTCCACCTTATGCAAAATGTGTGTGCTATCCACAAGCACCATGCCAAATGTAATCACCCCTTGCTCGTGACTTGGAAATTGGTCGGTTCTTCGATATATCCAATATTGATGTGAGAATATTCATACCAATATATCTCCAAATGATTGCAAGCTATACCACATTATAGGTGGAACCCTCTTCTCAAACAATTACCAACTATGATTGGGCCATTGTGAAGTCGGACCAACATGAAGTCGAGGGACATGAAGTCAAGGGCTTGAATTCGACATGTAGTCCATGCAAAGAAAAGTTATACAAGACCATTGTATAGTGCAACGAGGGCGTGTATAGATGATGGGAAATGGGATTGAAGAGAATGATCAACTTGAAACTGGGCCATTTATTGTTAACAAGCTATTGTGTGGATTAGGGTTTGAAGAAATGAATTAGGTTTTCAAGAAAATAGCATGAGAGAGGTGTGCCATGAAAGGAACACATAAATTATGGTTTAACATGGGGGTAAGCGGCATGTGTGTTGAGTAGAGAGTGACACGCAAATTGGAATGACCTGATGAATTGGCAGAGGGATATAAGAGTGACCAGAGAATGCAGAAGGACTAAGAAGCAAAGAGAAGGTGTTTTATGTTTGCAAGAGGAAAGGAAAGACCAAGGAATAAAATCATGTAGTTATCCAAGCTATGATACCACTGTCGGGATAGGTATTGGAAAAAACTCGTAAATCCACTATTGAGTTATTGCATTAGCTTCAGATTCAATAAATATACAAAATGTGACAATTGGTCTTCCCCAATGGATGACTTTTCCTATCACATATGACTCTTCATATTTACAATTTATGTTACAGGTAACGCAATCACAAGGATTGTGTGTCCAAGTCATTGAATTTATCCTTTAGGATTATATACTATTCCCTAAATCCAAAGAGGTTAGTGTTTAAGTAGTTTCTTATTGCAATAATTTTAGCCTTCGATAAATTATGGAAGCATCATCTCTACTTACATTATGCATTATTATTAAAATAGAGATATAATGTGTTTTGGAGAGTATTTTTATGAACTATTCTTGAGGATTTTTTTCAAAGATAATTAGTGATGTGTTTGTATATCTGAGAGTGGAAGAGACATATCACATGTACATTAACATTTATTTTTATATAATTTTAATAAATTAAAAATTGATTTCAAATGTCTAATGTATGAAAAAAGAAGAAGAAAAAACCAATATTTTGTTTTTTTGTAATTAATCAATTTAGATCTATCTTAACCTTTAATCTATCAAGTGTCAAGAGAGATAAAATCCCTTAAGTTGAAAACCATTTTGAGAGATCAAATCCCTTAATGTGAAAACCATTTTGAGAGATCAATGAAACTTTAGTACTTATTTTGAATTCTTTTATGTCATTTAACCTAATAAAACACTTGGAAGTTGTTTTCTTACGTAGATATCTTTGAGAGATATAATTGTTTACATAGATTTTTGGATCTGGTGGCATTTTTTCAATTTCTTCGACAGGTATTATGCTCTTTACTGGCATGTAGAGTACACACAGCCCCACCTGCATACTGCATTTTTCCATATCAATCACATATTCACCTTAGGATCGACCCCACTAACTTGTGAAAGAGAACCTTCTTTTTGTTTAGAAGTGTTGTAATCCATTTGGTAGAACCTACCATTCATGAGTACCCTAGTTAGACCCTAGATTGCATTTTGGCACCCATGTTGAAATAATTTCATAGGCTCAAGAGCCTTGTTTAGTCCCTCCATGAATTTGCATTGATGCTACATATCTTCATCTTAATCTATTTCTGGATAATACCCATGAGGCTCCCTTATTTATGTATTTTGGTCATTATAAGCATTTAGGGTAGGTTTCACTCCACCTTCATAATGCATCTATCTTTACCGATCACGATTACACCATAGTTTCAAGCCCATTCATTATCAACATCACACCCTCAAAGTTGGTTTAAAGGTTTTTTTTACGAATGGTTGATCTTACCTCTTCATGAGTGTCCTAGTTAGTACCTTACTAGCCATTTTGACACTCATGTTGTAGTTTTTGTAGGCTCGGAAGATATATTTAGTACTTTCATGAATTTGATATGTAGCCTCATTACTTCTTCTCAAATATTTCTGGCGAGATTACCCATAGAGCTTCCCAATTTTTGTATTAAGTTGTATTTGCATTACATATTAACTGCTCGCGATTTTGGGGCCTAATGTTGGATTCATCTTGTTGTTCTATAATCCAATTGTATCCATTCTCGAATAGTCACCAACCTTGCAATATTTTGCCTTTGTGACTTGACACATTTATCCCTGGAGGAAACATTCCCCTGAGCATCCATATCCTAGATGTTTTTCCTTGCATTACACATAGGTATGTTCCTTGCACTTGGAACTAATTCGCTCGCCCATGATGCTCATTTCCTCCATTATACTATAGCATTATTTTATTATTTTTTAGGATTTATAATATGAAATAGACAAAAAAATTAAAAAAATACAAAAAGAAGGATGGGAATGAGTCTAAATGTTTTTATATTACAACTACTTATGTCGCCCTTGAGAAAAGCATAGTCTTATGAGTCCTTATCTCATCATTATGGGTTTAGTATGGCTTTAGGAGGCCTTTCCTTGTCATTGAGATGAATCTCCTCTGATTGGTTATTCTTCCAGTCATATAGAGCCTCTGTTGATACCTCATATGTCACAGAGGTATCCCAGTCTATGCTTCCTAAGTCACATTTTGTGTTGTGTCTTTGTTCAAGGGAAGCCAACCTGTTTCGGCCACTCTATAGAAACCTTGTATTTCCAAGTCGGCCTTCCCATGTGAGTCAAATATTTCTCAGTTTCACAAGTATCTTTGTGTCCCACTAATGCTAGTATAGAAGGTCCCCATTGACTTCTCGCTAGTGGGTATGCTCTCATCGACTCCAACACATTGCTCTGAGAGTATGACCTAGAGTTTCACCCTGGGCTTATTTTCATTATCGATAGGTAACCTTGCACTCAACAGATGACAAAACATAATTGGTCATTGACTGAGTAGTTTCCCTTGTGCTCAACATCAACAAAAAGCATCACACATAGGGATTCATGCAGTACCTTGGTTTCCATTTGACCCCATTGGTGGATTCCTCATCTTTTTCAGTAGTCTTCATCGTTGGCTACTATTCATAGAGTCTTTTTCATGCACTATTTTATCTGGTGCATGCTGGAGTCGTACCTCAGTATGGTCCTTACAATATTTTCATCTGAGTCCTTCCAAATATTTGGCCTTCTTTTGACCCTCGTGTTGGATGATGGAGGATTCCTTAATTCCTTCCTTCCAGCAGATCTCTTCCTATCAAATTCAACACATATTTCTCTGGGACAGGGATCTAGATTTTTTATTAGTACCTTAAGACTTGTCGTGATCAGCGGTAGATTCCCTTGCTATTGAAAATGGGAATACATCAATGTCTCTTGATCGATATATTCTATCAGGTGTTTGACATCAGATCATTTATTCATACTTGTTACATTGCATTAGGTACCTTGATGCCCATTATCATCATCGGTGGGTTGTCTCGCATTTGTTAATAGTATACATCAATGGATGGTAATCAAACGTTGTCTTAATGTGTTCAACTTCAACTCCTTTATTCGCATAGTGCATACCCATACCATCGCATTAATATTGAAGACTTTGTGTGAAGTACGAGCATCACCCATTTTTTGCTCCTACCCATCTTATATCAATTGTACCACCCTCAGACATTGGTACTTGCATAGGATCAGTTTGTTAACTCATTTGGCTCCAGATATCCTCTGATTTGATCCTAAGACATAGCTCCATTGTGTATCCATTTGTGGATATTATCTACATTTTTTCATGGATCCACTATGTATTTCTTCATGGCCATGATTGTCGCTCTTATATATCACATGGATCCATTGTTTGTAGTTTTCATGGCCATGGACATCAGTCATATTTATATCATTCATGGATCCACAGTGTATTTGATTAGCGACCATGCTTACATCATACTCAAGCATGGTAATTCCCAACTTGAGAAGAAAGTATCTTACTTGTTTCTGTTGTATTTATTTTTTTGGGATTGGTCTTCAACTACTCCTACCCAATGGCCCCTCCACTATATCATGACTTTTGTAATGTATTTCGGCCATCAATTTTTCTTATGACCTCACACGTTAGGGTGCATATGTTGTAGCGTCATTTGACACTATACATGCATATGATGACTCATTGGCCTATGTTGCATCCATTTCTCTGCTTGTAGGGATTAAATCACCCTTTTTCCTCCTCAAAAACTTATTTAAAACCCCCATTTTTCAAAGTGTATGCAACTTTCCTTAAAGAAACTCACATACATACGTGGGTTCCCTGTTAGAAACCTATGTACATGTTAATCTTAGCTCAAAAAAATATAATCCCCACATTTCAGACAGAGTTTACAGGATTTTCCATTCCCTAACTTCCTAAATCCTATACATAATGACTCCAACCATCAAAATGGAGTATAAAAGAGATCCTTAGGGTGGAGGAAAAACATGGCTAAGAAATGCACCATTATGTTGGCCTTTTGAATATTATCATGAAAGTACCTTGTTTTCCTAGTGAGATCGTCCCCTCTACCTGGAAACCCTTGTTTCAATAATTTTCATTCACCTTATCTTGTTAGGAAGAACACCATTGTCTTCCTTGAATCTACTTGAGTGTAGAGTGTTGGAGGCACTCCTATACATTTTTAGCCTTGGGTGGAGGAACTTGGAGCCTAGTTCCAGGATGTTATCGCAGTGGTTACCGGTTGTAACCAACCCATTTTTCTATTATTAATTAAATGAATATAATTCTCATCTGATTCTTTGTGTTGATTTATGATTATGATGATATCATATGTATGTTATTTTGAATCTAACATTTAATCTAAATTGTTTACAATTAGTTAGTTAACGGATAATTACTTTCTTGCAGTTGGATATTTATTTTTCTGCATGACTTTCTAAAGGTTGTTGAGAAGGGATTCCATATCCAAAGACATCAAGTTGGATATACTCCAAATGTAGGGTTACAGGTGCACTTTGTTTCCCTTTTCCTGAAAGTTAGTTATCATAAGTAGTTATTCATAACAGATTGTTTAATTAGAGTTTGAGACAAGTTTATTTGGGTTTTGATCTGTTTTGGTTGTGACCCAAAGACCATAGGGAGTAATTTCCCATAATAGGGGGTAGAAACAAGACCCTTTTTTAGTGCATCAAAATATTCCAGATGAAAGGGTCCCTATTTTTCAACAAGTGCATAAAGCCCTTGGTGTTGTCAACATAGTTAGCAATAAACAGATCAAGAAAAAAAAAATCCTTGCAAACTTTGAAGTTGTCAAATATTTTGCGAGGGAGGCAACTGAATTATTACCTCAACCTTTAATAGATAGACCATGATCCCCTTGTTGGAAACAATAAATGTCAAAAGACACCTTAAGATGACACAAAAAATGCACTTATTAGGATTCAATCGAATACAGTAATATCAACATCTCTAAAATACAATTTGAAGGTGAGCCAAATGATCTACTCTCTTATGAGAGTGAGCAACAAGGTCATCAAGATAAGCTTCATAAATATGCTTGAGATCATTGAAGGCAAAAGAAGTATGCCACTGAAACATAGCTCCATCATTTTTAAGGACAAAAGGCATATTTCGATATGTGAATGTACCCCAAGGACATATAATGTCAATTTATGTTGGTCCTCGGGTCAGATATGGATATGGTTATAGCTAGAGAATCCATCCATAAAAGAAAATATATCACTTTCTGCACACTCGTTAATAATCTGATCATTAAATGGTGTGGGAAAGTTGTCCTTTGGACAAGCCTTATTCAGATGTTGAAAATCCATGAAAATGTGAATGGCTCCTTTCTTCTTATTAATTAGAAATAGATTTGACACTCTTTCAGTAAGGGGAACTAGGTAGATAAAACCATCCTTGATAAGTTTTTATACCTCTACCTTAATTGTTGTTTCCTTTCTTGGGTTAACTAGTCATAACTTTTGTCGAATAGATTTCATGTTTTCATAAGTTCTTATTTCATGTTGCTAGTGAGAAAAACCCCCCTACGACTACACTAGGGTTCATAATGTAGGTAGATCAATTAATCATCTAAAATTCAACTACTTCTCTAACTACCCCAAACATACCAAAATTCATACAAGAAAAACAAAGATGAGAGGGATCGGGTAACTATACCTAAACTCTACGTCAAGTGATGATCCCCTCGCGCTTGAAAGCTTCGTTGACTGCACGCCTCCTCCCAAGGCTGGCCTACATTCAAATATAAACAAGCATAAATCTACAAGCATGTTATTCATATACAAATTAGGGCCATATTTCTAGAATTTCAAAACATAAACCATTAAAATCATTCAATACACCATGATTTGGGATAGGAAAAGTACTTCTTTTATTAATAACTCAATGATTATAGCTTTACAACCAAAGCCGACTACTGCTCCAGGAACCTGGTCTGGGCTCCTCTTCACCAAGCTCCAAGTGCACCTTTGTATGGCTTCTCCTATCAACCATTTGATCTCTTCTTGGGAAGTGAATGGATTCTGATGGAGGAAGAATGGCTAATTGGGGAATGTTGAGGGAATTCTCACAAAAGGGGTGCAATAACTTGGGCAAGGAGGGGATGTGAAATGGGCAGAGTTTCATTGTTATTATGTCTAGATGTGGAATGAGACCCAAAAAACTCATTTTATATGACAAAAGTATGGTTATTCGGTTGGGTGACGGGCTATAGCAGGTGGATTAGTTGGGAAACTACCCAGTAGCCTGTAATCTCAATGAATTCCTTGCAACTTTTTATTTTTTGCAACTTTTGCAAGTATATGTGAGTTGTAATGGTGCAGCATGCATATGTACATGGGTTGTAGTGGTGCAAGAAACGTATGTACATGAGCAGTATTGGTGCATGGCACATACATCTTCAAAAAATGGGTTTTTTAGAAGAGCAACTCAGTGGTGGCTTGGAAAAAAATGAAAGTAAGAGGGCCAAAGGCTAGGTATGCATGTGTAGAGAAATTTAGGGTTATAACAGATGCCCCCTAATGTGTGAGGTCAAAAGAGAATTTGATGGCCAAAATACATTAAAAAATATTCACCAATGTATGAAACGAGTGAGCCCGAGACCAGAGTTTGGGAGGTGCCATCTGCAAAAATAACAATTGTCTCTCTGAGGCAGGCATACCCATGCTCAGGATGAAATAAATCATGGATGTCGATGAAATACACTACATATCCATGTCATATAACTATATAAAGTGTAGCCGCGAGCAATACACATCAGATCTACATCTCAAAATCAAAGATATACAAGTATAGTATCCATATTCAAGAAGCCAATACTTCCTGATGGTTGGAGATGCAGTCTTGATAGCTCAAGAAACAGCTTCAAGATATTCATAACTCAGGTAGGAGTACAATGTGAGTGTATGAATTCACTACCCAGACGTCTTCGATGGCTCATCAAGAAAAGACAAGAGGATCTCGATGATCCGGTAGAGAACTTCATTGATTTTGACAAAGGACTTGATTAGACTTTCAGGATGGTCGGGTCATGATGTTAGGGTCCTAACCCACACATAGGTAGAACAATATATCCAGATGTAATAAAAGTCAATATTAATAAGGCCTTTCAATAAAATAAAATAAGGCGGATGTAAGAAGACCTAATAGAATCTTTCGCTTCTAGAAGGATCTTCCTCTAGATGCTTCTTTTTAGTATAAATAGGATTCTAGGGTATGAGAACCCTAGCTTGGATATTATTGTAATAGATCTCTGCTCAAATGGAGGTTTCCCCCTCGAAGAGGCTCATGAACATTGCTTTCATATTCAAAGTGTTATTTCTGTTATTATTCTCATATCATTCCAGTGCTATTGTGGTGAATGTTTTGGTTATATTGTTGTTATTATGCCATTTCTAGCATTTTATTTATGTTCTGCATACATTTTATATTTGGCATATTACAAGTGGTATCAGAGCACTTTCCTCAGCAGAAAGTGTGGGTTAAAATTTTTTTTCAAGGTAGAGACGTATTCTGGTGTCTTTAAGCCACAGATATCTGTCGTTACGCGCATAAACTTGTGGTTAAGGGATTCATACACACAGGAAATACAAGTGGCGCTTAAGCGCACATCTGTTGGCCACCCTTGTAACCCATGTTGGTACCCCTTCGAGTGGTAGCACATAAGACAACAAATGTGTACGGATCGGCCTAGATTACCTTAAGCACTCTTTAGATAAACTGATCAATCTCCTGACTACTATAGTGTCACTGAGAATAGCACACAGGAAGATATTCTCTAGTACCTGGGTAGTCAGGTAGTACAGCTAAGGGTACGGTCTATCCTCCTTAGTTAGTGCCTTGAGATATTGGGTCGAGTACTACTGTTGGACCCCGCACGTATATTAGAGAGTTATAGCACAGGGAAAACCCTTGTCTGTAGAACCCTTGAATACCTAACCCTTGGGGACATAAACATAAACAAATTAAAATAGACAAGATCTATTACTGCACAACTGTGTTCGGGTTGCCAAGTAAATACACATTTCTTTCTAGTTAAGCATTTGGGAATTTCCTCTCTGCAGTATTCTTTAGGCCGGAGTATAACTCCGTAGGTCTAGAAATATTTTCACCATTATTTGAGACCTATTCCATTGGATTCATCTATTCGCCCTCATCACATTCATCCATATCCTTTTTCGGAAAAAAAATTTACCCCGCCCACCCCTTTTCAGTTCCCCCATCCTCATGGCCCATACTCATAGACAAGACTTGGAAGCTCACTTCAACACCTTGCAATCTGGTCTCATCGAGACCCAACAAGAAGTGAAACAAATCAGTGCCAATGTTGCCACCATCAATACAACCATGCAGTCCTCAATGGAGGAAATCAAGCAAGACCTCACCACCCAGCTTGAATCAGTCTTTT
>ML797457.1:356495-404439 GCA_009831015.1 Picea engelmannii
TGTTCAATAGTTCTCCAATGTACTTCTTATGGGAGATGAATATGTACTTTGGGTTTTGAATCACCTCAATGCCCAAATAGTAGTGAAGATGTCCCAAATCTGTCATCTTGAAGCCTTTCTTCAACTCTTTCTTTATGGATGCAATGTAGCTTTCATTGTTCCCTGTTATCAACATATCATCTACATATACTACAAGATATACAACAATTTTCCAACTTTATTGACAAATAAAGTTTCCTCATCAAGATTGTAGCGCTTGAAATTTAATTTAAAAAGATGCCCAAATATATTTTCATACCAGGCTCGTGGTGCTTTTTTTAGGCCATATAAAGATTTCATGAGCTTTCATACCTTCTATTCTTTCCCCTTCACAACAAATCCTTATGGTTGAGATATGAAAACATTCTCTTTCGAGTCTCCATTCAAGAAAGTAGTCTTCACATCCATTATGTGCTACCATGGAAAATAGAGTACGGATGGTAGCCCATTTTTTTGTGGGGGAAAAAGTCTCCTCATAATCAACACCTTATTTATGTGCAAACACTTTTTCCACGAGCCTTGCTTTGTGCTTGTCAAGTGAGCCATTTGATTTGTACTTGTTCTTGAATACCCACTTGCAATTGATTGGTTTGTTCCAAATGGAGGGTCCAACAACTTCCATGTCCCATTTTTTATGAGAGAATCATACTCTTTTTGCATGGATTCTTTCCACTCATCATGAAAGGTGGCTTCTTTAAAGGAAGTTGGTTCAAGGTTAGTAGATAAACTCAACTTACAATCATATGAAACATCCATGTCATCTACATCACTTGAGTTTTAATTATCTACATTATCTCCATCTTGTATTGAAGAAATTTTGGTTACTGTCTTTCCGACCTCATCAGAATGAACACTTTCAAGTGTTTTTGTGAGCCATTTTGGTGGATGTTTATGAGATGGTCTAGGTTTCTCAGCTGATTGAGATGGTGTTGAGTTCCTATCTTTTCGATTATCTCAATCACATCATCCAAATGAATTTTAGGTTCTAAAGAAGTGGTTGGAACTTCTTCATGTGGGGGTGATGGTGCTTCAAAAGGAGATTCCATAGATTGAACCAAGATAGGGATCCCCCCTTCAATATGTTTAATATCATCATCAAATTCTTGATATTTCTTTACACGAGTGAATCTGTCTAGATGATCAAGTTGTCCCTCAATAATTTCATCTTTCTTGGAGGATTCAAGAAAGATTACATATTTGGAAAGGATGAATTTGTGTTTTGTCTCATCGTAAAGACAATATCCCTTAGTGGTATTTGAATACCCAAATAGTATGTACTTCTAACTCCTTGCATCAAGCTTTCTTATTTTCTCATTAGGAATCAAGGCATAATAGGTGGAACCAAAGAAATTTAGATGCCTAACCGAAGGAATGCGACCATACCACATTTCATAAGGAGTCTTATTTTGAAGAGAATGAAATGGACACAGGTTTTTCACATAAACTCCATATAGAACTACATCAACCCAAAACTTCAATTTTACATTCTTGAAAAACATCATGGAACGAACCATATTTAGGAGTGTCCTATTCATTTGTTCAACTACACTTTTTTGTTGAGGATTGTATGGAAATATGGTTTGATGCTTGATCCCATGTTGGTGAAGGTATATTTCAAATTAATTAGATGCATATTATTTTCCATTATCAGTGCGAAGAGAGCCAATACGAGACTAAGCTTCATTTTGAATCCATACATGAAAATTTTTAAAATTTTCAAAATCTTGTGATTTATCTTCCAGCAAGTACACCAACAAATCCTGGTGTAATCATTAATAAAAGACATGATAGATTTTTTTCCATTTGCATAAGGAATAGTTATAGGGATGCACAAATTAGAATGAATCACTTCAATTTTTCTACATGTTCTGGAAGTAGAATCATGAAATGGTTGTTTTCTATGCTTTCCAAGGATACAAACATCACATTGATTCAATTTCCTAGGAACAATAGGCAAACTAGAAACACCATTATTTTTCAACAAATGAATACTACCATAATTAATATGGACACATATAATTCCACCGAGATGGAATTATACCTCCATGATGAGAGAGGTATGTAGCATTTTGTGTATAGGAAAATGTCCCTTTTAGCTTTAACAATATTCCATCTTCCATTTCGATCATGACAACCATGTTGTCATAATCCTTCCTTATTTCAACTTTTCCACTTAAAATATGAACAAAGTGGCCTTGTTGTTAGATGTGAAAAAGGGACAACAAGTTCCTTCAAATCTCAAGAAGATAGAGTACATCATGCAGAAGAAAATCAAGGAGTCCAAGCATTTTGATCTTGATGGTGCCCACTCCTGAAGGTTTGAGACTTGATTTATCTGCAAAATACACTACACCATCGACATTGTCATTGAGGTCTTCGAAGAAGTCTCTTCGAAATGTCATGTGGGAGGTTGCACCCATGTCAAGAATCCATGCATCTATCCAATGAATATATGAAGTGTTAAACAAATATTTAGTTACTCTGATATTGCAATGGGAAACAACCTAATGAGTAGATTCAACTGAATTACCTTTTGTTGGTTCTAAAGTTTTACCTTTTTCCTCTTTCTGATTATGTCTGTCTTCTTTGATATTCTCCCATGGAACTCTATAGTCACTCTCCTCATGTGACCCATTCTTTTTGCAACGAATACATTGAATATTGGATCTTCCACCTTGGTTGTGTCTACCCCCTGCCTCTAAAAGTATTTATTCCATGTCCTCTTTTGCTACCTTATCCTCTAGAAGAATCATGTGGTTGAATCTTCACTTTCTGAGCAAGGAACACCATCTCATTGGTGGAATGGGTTGAGTTCTTTCCAACATCTTTATCATGTTCTCCAACTTTATCCACTAACTTGTCAAATGTTATGGATTTCATGTAACCACTAGCTTGCATAGATTAAAGATAGTGAGAATATGTGGGATAGAGATCCTTGATGAAGGTTGTGAGAGGGATATTTGTCTTCACCCAAGGAATTACGGCTTCAATTTCTGAAGCTAAAGCATAGGGTCATCATTCTTCAAATCTAGGTTGAAGAGATTCACCATTAGTTGTATGAGTTCCAGTTCTGAGTGTGTGTCAAAAAATTCATTCAATCTCTTAAAATCTTTATAGGAGTCATTAATATAAGCAATATGATGGGTCACCTCTTCACTTTCTTTCATAGAGATCACAAAATATGCTTTCTATTCTTTGTCCTTCCATATGGCACATTATTTGTATGATGTTGGAATGGGTGGTCTACTACTCTTTGACTTTGCTTCTAAGGAAACAGATTCAAAGCATGATTCTGCTTCTTCTTTAGTGACTACTTCTGCATTACAAATTCCATTCCATAGGTCATTGAAGATCAAAGTGATTTTGATATTTCTATACCATACTTTGTAGTTCTCTTTACCATTCAACACCACACCGACAATGGTAATGAGAGAATGCATATTCTAGCACCAAAATGAATACAATGCTTCATTGGCAGTTATTGCAGAGCTGGGTGGTTCACTGCAAGAAAGGGTTTATTTGTGGGGTGATTTGTGTATAATTCTCTAAGAAGATGATCAAACTATACTTATTGAAAGGATATTCTACGTCAATTCAAGTGGCTTTAGGCTTTCCCTCATGCGTGCCACCTTATGAAAAATGTGTGTGCTATCCACAAGCACGTCGAATGACTACAAAAATTATGTCCACCTTATGCAAAATGTGTGTGCTATCCACAAGCACCATGCCAAATGTAATCACCCCTTGCTCGTGACTTGGAAATTGGTCGGTTCTTCGATATATCCAATATTGATGTGAGAATATTCATACCAATATATCTCCAAATGATTGCAAGCTATACCACATTATAGGTGGAACCCTCTTCTCAAACAATTACCAACTATGATTGGGCCATTGTGAAGTCGGACCAACATGAAGTCGAGGGACATGAAGTCAAGGGCTTGAATTCGACATGTAGTCCATGCAAAGAAAAGTTATACAAGACCATTGTATAGTGCAACGAGGGCGTGTATAGATGATGGGAAATGGGATTGAAGAGAATGATCAACTTGAAACTGGGCCATTTATTGTTAACAAGCTATTGTGTGGATTAGGGTTTGAAGAAATGAATTAGGTTTTCAAGAAAATAGCATGAGAGAGGTGTGCCATGAAAGGAACACATAAATTATGGTTTAACATGGGGGTAAGCGGCATGTGTGTTGAGTAGAGAGTGACACGCAAATTGGAATGACCTGATGAATTGGCAGAGGGATATAAGAGTGACCAGAGAATGCAGAAGGACTAAGAAGCAAAGAGAAGGTGTTTTATGTTTGCAAGAGGAAAGGAAAGACCAAGGAATAAAATCATGTAGTTATCCAAGCTATGATACCACTGTCGGGATAGGTATTGGAAAAAACTCGTAAATCCACTATTGAGTTATTGCATTAGCTTCAGATTCAATAAATATACAAAATGTGACAATTGGTCTTCCCCAATGGATGACTTTTCCTATCACATATGACTCTTCATATTTACAATTTATGTTACAGGTAACGCAATCACAAGGATTGTGTGTCCAAGTCATTGAATTTATCCTTTAGGATTATATACTATTCCCTAAATCCAAAGAGGTTAGTGTTTAAGTAGTTTCTTATTGCAATAATTTTAGCCTTCGATAAATTATGGAAGCATCATCTCTACTTACATTATGCATTATTATTAAAATAGAGATATAATGTGTTTTGGAGAGTATTTTTATGAACTATTCTTGAGGATTTTTTTCAAAGATAATTAGTGATGTGTTTGTATATCTGAGAGTGGAAGAGACATATCACATGTACATTAACATTTATTTTTATATAATTTTAATAAATTAAAAATTGATTTCAAATGTCTAATGTATGAAAAAAGAAGAAGAAAAAACCAATATTTTGTTTTTTTGTAATTAATCAATTTAGATCTATCTTAACCTTTAATCTATCAAGTGTCAAGAGAGATAAAATCCCTTAAGTTGAAAACCATTTTGAGAGATCAAATCCCTTAATGTGAAAACCATTTTGAGAGATCAATGAAACTTTAGTACTTATTTTGAATTCTTTTATGTCATTTAACCTAATAAAACACTTGGAAGTTGTTTTCTTACGTAGATATCTTTGAGAGATATAATTGTTTACATAGATTTTTGGATCTGGTGGCATTTTTTCAATTTCTTCGACAGGTATTATGCTCTTTACTGGCATGTAGAGTACACACAGCCCCACCTGCATACTGCATTTTTCCATATCAATCACATATTCACCTTAGGATCGACCCCACTAACTTGTGAAAGAGAACCTTCTTTTTGTTTAGAAGTGTTGTAATCCATTTGGTAGAACCTACCATTCATGAGTACCCTAGTTAGACCCTAGATTGCATTTTGGCACCCATGTTGAAATAATTTCATAGGCTCAAGAGCCTTGTTTAGTCCCTCCATGAATTTGCATTGATGCTACATATCTTCATCTTAATCTATTTCTGGATAATACCCATGAGGCTCCCTTATTTATGTATTTTGGTCATTATAAGCATTTAGGGTAGGTTTCACTCCACCTTCATAATGCATCTATCTTTACCGATCACGATTACACCATAGTTTCAAGCCCATTCATTATCAACATCACACCCTCAAAGTTGGTTTAAAGGTTTTTTTTACGAATGGTTGATCTTACCTCTTCATGAGTGTCCTAGTTAGTACCTTACTAGCCATTTTGACACTCATGTTGTAGTTTTTGTAGGCTCGGAAGATATATTTAGTACTTTCATGAATTTGATATGTAGCCTCATTACTTCTTCTCAAATATTTCTGGCGAGATTACCCATAGAGCTTCCCAATTTTTGTATTAAGTTGTATTTGCATTACATATTAACTGCTCGCGATTTTGGGGCCTAATGTTGGATTCATCTTGTTGTTCTATAATCCAATTGTATCCATTCTCGAATAGTCACCAACCTTGCAATATTTTGCCTTTGTGACTTGACACATTTATCCCTGGAGGAAACATTCCCCTGAGCATCCATATCCTAGATGTTTTTCCTTGCATTACACATAGGTATGTTCCTTGCACTTGGAACTAATTCGCTCGCCCATGATGCTCATTTCCTCCATTATACTATAGCATTATTTTATTATTTTTTAGGATTTATAATATGAAATAGACAAAAAAATTAAAAAAATACAAAAAGAAGGATGGGAATGAGTCTAAATGTTTTTATATTACAACTACTTATGTCGCCCTTGAGAAAAGCATAGTCTTATGAGTCCTTATCTCATCATTATGGGTTTAGTATGGCTTTAGGAGGCCTTTCCTTGTCATTGAGATGAATCTCCTCTGATTGGTTATTCTTCCAGTCATATAGAGCCTCTGTTGATACCTCATATGTCACAGAGGTATCCCAGTCTATGCTTCCTAAGTCACATTTTGTGTTGTGTCTTTGTTCAAGGGAAGCCAACCTGTTTCGGCCACTCTATAGAAACCTTGTATTTCCAAGTCGGCCTTCCCATGTGAGTCAAATATTTCTCAGTTTCACAAGTATCTTTGTGTCCCACTAATGCTAGTATAGAAGGTCCCCATTGACTTCTCGCTAGTGGGTATGCTCTCATCGACTCCAACACATTGCTCTGAGAGTATGACCTAGAGTTTCACCCTGGGCTTATTTTCATTATCGATAGGTAACCTTGCACTCAACAGATGACAAAACATAATTGGTCATTGACTGAGTAGTTTCCCTTGTGCTCAACATCAACAAAAAGCATCACACATAGGGATTCATGCAGTACCTTGGTTTCCATTTGACCCCATTGGTGGATTCCTCATCTTTTTCAGTAGTCTTCATCGTTGGCTACTATTCATAGAGTCTTTTTCATGCACTATTTTATCTGGTGCATGCTGGAGTCGTACCTCAGTATGGTCCTTACAATATTTTCATCTGAGTCCTTCCAAATATTTGGCCTTCTTTTGACCCTCGTGTTGGATGATGGAGGATTCCTTAATTCCTTCCTTCCAGCAGATCTCTTCCTATCAAATTCAACACATATTTCTCTGGGACAGGGATCTAGATTTTTTATTAGTACCTTAAGACTTGTCGTGATCAGCGGTAGATTCCCTTGCTATTGAAAATGGGAATACATCAATGTCTCTTGATCGATATATTCTATCAGGTGTTTGACATCAGATCATTTATTCATACTTGTTACATTGCATTAGGTACCTTGATGCCCATTATCATCATCGGTGGGTTGTCTCGCATTTGTTAATAGTATACATCAATGGATGGTAATCAAACGTTGTCTTAATGTGTTCAACTTCAACTCCTTTATTCGCATAGTGCATACCCATACCATCGCATTAATATTGAAGACTTTGTGTGAAGTACGAGCATCACCCATTTTTTGCTCCTACCCATCTTATATCAATTGTACCACCCTCAGACATTGGTACTTGCATAGGATCAGTTTGTTAACTCATTTGGCTCCAGATATCCTCTGATTTGATCCTAAGACATAGCTCCATTGTGTATCCATTTGTGGATATTATCTACATTTTTTCATGGATCCACTATGTATTTCTTCATGGCCATGATTGTCGCTCTTATATATCACATGGATCCATTGTTTGTAGTTTTCATGGCCATGGACATCAGTCATATTTATATCATTCATGGATCCACAGTGTATTTGATTAGCGACCATGCTTACATCATACTCAAGCATGGTAATTCCCAACTTGAGAAGAAAGTATCTTACTTGTTTCTGTTGTATTTATTTTTTTGGGATTGGTCTTCAACTACTCCTACCCAATGGCCCCTCCACTATATCATGACTTTTGTAATGTATTTCGGCCATCAATTTTTCTTATGACCTCACACGTTAGGGTGCATATGTTGTAGCGTCATTTGACACTATACATGCATATGATGACTCATTGGCCTATGTTGCATCCATTTCTCTGCTTGTAGGGATTAAATCACCCTTTTTCCTCCTCAAAAACTTATTTAAAACCCCCATTTTTCAAAGTGTATGCAACTTTCCTTAAAGAAACTCACATACATACGTGGGTTCCCTGTTAGAAACCTATGTACATGTTAATCTTAGCTCAAAAAAATATAATCCCCACATTTCAGACAGAGTTTACAGGATTTTCCATTCCCTAACTTCCTAAATCCTATACATAATGACTCCAACCATCAAAATGGAGTATAAAAGAGATCCTTAGGGTGGAGGAAAAACATGGCTAAGAAATGCACCATTATGTTGGCCTTTTGAATATTATCATGAAAGTACCTTGTTTTCCTAGTGAGATCGTCCCCTCTACCTGGAAACCCTTGTTTCAATAATTTTCATTCACCTTATCTTGTTAGGAAGAACACCATTGTCTTCCTTGAATCTACTTGAGTGTAGAGTGTTGGAGGCACTCCTATACATTTTTAGCCTTGGGTGGAGGAACTTGGAGCCTAGTTCCAGGATGTTATCGCAGTGGTTACCGGTTGTAACCAACCCATTTTTCTATTATTAATTAAATGAATATAATTCTCATCTGATTCTTTGTGTTGATTTATGATTATGATGATATCATATGTATGTTATTTTGAATCTAACATTTAATCTAAATTGTTTACAATTAGTTAGTTAACGGATAATTACTTTCTTGCAGTTGGATATTTATTTTTCTGCATGACTTTCTAAAGGTTGTTGAGAAGGGATTCCATATCCAAAGACATCAAGTTGGATATACTCCAAATGTAGGGTTACAGGTGCACTTTGTTTCCCTTTTCCTGAAAGTTAGTTATCATAAGTAGTTATTCATAACAGATTGTTTAATTAGAGTTTGAGACAAGTTTATTTGGGTTTTGATCTGTTTTGGTTGTGACCCAAAGACCATAGGGAGTAATTTCCCATAATAGGGGGTAGAAACAAGACCCTTTTTTAGTGCATCAAAATATTCCAGATGAAAGGGTCCCTATTTTTCAACAAGTGCATAAAGCCCTTGGTGTTGTCAACATAGTTAGCAATAAACAGATCAAGAAAAAAAAAATCCTTGCAAACTTTGAAGTTGTCAAATATTTTGCGAGGGAGGCAACTGAATTATTACCTCAACCTTTAATAGATAGACCATGATCCCCTTGTTGGAAACAATAAATGTCAAAAGACACCTTAAGATGACACAAAAAATGCACTTATTAGGATTCAATCGAATACAGTAATATCAACATCTCTAAAATACAATTTGAAGGTGAGCCAAATGATCTACTCTCTTATGAGAGTGAGCAACAAGGTCATCAAGATAAGCTTCATAAATATGCTTGAGATCATTGAAGGCAAAAGAAGTATGCCACTGAAACATAGCTCCATCATTTTTAAGGACAAAAGGCATATTTCGATATGTGAATGTACCCCAAGGACATATAATGTCAATTTATGTTGGTCCTCGGGTCAGATATGGATATGGTTATAGCTAGAGAATCCATCCATAAAAGAAAATATATCACTTTCTGCACACTCGTTAATAATCTGATCATTAAATGGTGTGGGAAAGTTGTCCTTTGGACAAGCCTTATTCAGATGTTGAAAATCCATGAAAATGTGAATGGCTCCTTTCTTCTTATTAATTAGAAATAGATTTGACACTCTTTCAGTAAGGGGAACTAGGTAGATAAAACCATCCTTGATAAGTTTTTATACCTCTACCTTAATTGTTGTTTCCTTTCTTGGGTTAACTAGTCATAACTTTTGTCGAATAGATTTCATGTTTTCATAAGTTCTTATTTCATGTTGCTAGTGAGAAAAACCCCCCTACGACTACACTAGGGTTCATAATGTAGGTAGATCAATTAATCATCTAAAATTCAACTACTTCTCTAACTACCCCAAACATACCAAAATTCATACAAGAAAAACAAAGATGAGAGGGATCGGGTAACTATACCTAAACTCTACGTCAAGTGATGATCCCCTCGCGCTTGAAAGCTTCGTTGACTGCACGCCTCCTCCCAAGGCTGGCCTACATTCAAATATAAACAAGCATAAATCTACAAGCATGTTATTCATATACAAATTAGGGCCATATTTCTAGAATTTCAAAACATAAACCATTAAAATCATTCAATACACCATGATTTGGGATAGGAAAAGTACTTCTTTTATTAATAACTCAATGATTATAGCTTTACAACCAAAGCCGACTACTGCTCCAGGAACCTGGTCTGGGCTCCTCTTCACCAAGCTCCAAGTGCACCTTTGTATGGCTTCTCCTATCAACCATTTGATCTCTTCTTGGGAAGTGAATGGATTCTGATGGAGGAAGAATGGCTAATTGGGGAATGTTGAGGGAATTCTCACAAAAGGGGTGCAATAACTTGGGCAAGGAGGGGATGTGAAATGGGCAGAGTTTCATTGTTATTATGTCTAGATGTGGAATGAGACCCAAAAAACTCATTTTATATGACAAAAGTATGGTTATTCGGTTGGGTGACGGGCTATAGCAGGTGGATTAGTTGGGAAACTACCCAGTAGCCTGTAATCTCAATGAATTCCTTGCAACTTTTTATTTTTTGCAACTTTTGCAAGTATATGTGAGTTGTAATGGTGCAGCATGCATATGTACATGGGTTGTAGTGGTGCAAGAAACGTATGTACATGAGCAGTATTGGTGCATGGCACATACATCTTCAAAAAATGGGTTTTTTAGAAGAGCAACTCAGTGGTGGCTTGGAAAAAAATGAAAGTAAGAGGGCCAAAGGCTAGGTATGCATGTGTAGAGAAATTTAGGGTTATAACAGATGCCCCCTAATGTGTGAGGTCAAAAGAGAATTTGATGGCCAAAATACATTAAAAAATATTCACCAATGTATGAAACGAGTGAGCCCGAGACCAGAGTTTGGGAGGTGCCATCTGCAAAAATAACAATTGTCTCTCTGAGGCAGGCATACCCATGCTCAGGATGAAATAAATCATGGATGTCGATGAAATACACTACATATCCATGTCATATAACTATATAAAGTGTAGCCGCGAGCAATACACATCAGATCTACATCTCAAAATCAAAGATATACAAGTATAGTATCCATATTCAAGAAGCCAATACTTCCTGATGGTTGGAGATGCAGTCTTGATAGCTCAAGAAACAGCTTCAAGATATTCATAACTCAGGTAGGAGTACAATGTGAGTGTATGAATTCACTACCCAGACGTCTTCGATGGCTCATCAAGAAAAGACAAGAGGATCTCGATGATCCGGTAGAGAACTTCATTGATTTTGACAAAGGACTTGATTAGACTTTCAGGATGGTCGGGTCATGATGTTAGGGTCCTAACCCACACATAGGTAGAACAATATATCCAGATGTAATAAAAGTCAATATTAATAAGGCCTTTCAATAAAATAAAATAAGGCGGATGTAAGAAGACCTAATAGAATCTTTCGCTTCTAGAAGGATCTTCCTCTAGATGCTTCTTTTTAGTATAAATAGGATTCTAGGGTATGAGAACCCTAGCTTGGATATTATTGTAATAGATCTCTGCTCAAATGGAGGTTTCCCCCTCGAAGAGGCTCATGAACATTGCTTTCATATTCAAAGTGTTATTTCTGTTATTATTCTCATATCATTCCAGTGCTATTGTGGTGAATGTTTTGGTTATATTGTTGTTATTATGCCATTTCTAGCATTTTATTTATGTTCTGCATACATTTTATATTTGGCATATTACAAGTGGTATCAGAGCACTTTCCTCAGCAGAAAGTGTGGGTTAAAATTTTTTTTCAAGGTAGAGACGTATTCTGGTGTCTTTAAGCCACAGATATCTGTCGTTACGCGCATAAACTTGTGGTTAAGGGATTCATACACACAGGAAATACAAGTGGCGCTTAAGCGCACATCTGTTGGCCACCCTTGTAACCCATGTTGGTACCCCTTCGAGTGGTAGCACATAAGACAACAAATGTGTACGGATCGGCCTAGATTACCTTAAGCACTCTTTAGATAAACTGATCAATCTCCTGACTACTATAGTGTCACTGAGAATAGCACACAGGAAGATATTCTCTAGTACCTGGGTAGTCAGGTAGTACAGCTAAGGGTACGGTCTATCCTCCTTAGTTAGTGCCTTGAGATATTGGGTCGAGTACTACTGTTGGACCCCGCACGTATATTAGAGAGTTATAGCACAGGGAAAACCCTTGTCTGTAGAACCCTTGAATACCTAACCCTTGGGGACATAAACATAAACAAATTAAAATAGACAAGATCTATTACTGCACAACTGTGTTCGGGTTGCCAAGTAAATACACATTTCTTTCTAGTTAAGCATTTGGGAATTTCCTCTCTGCAGTATTCTTTAGGCCGGAGTATAACTCCGTAGGTCTAGAAATATTTTCACCATTATTTGAGACCTATTCCATTGGATTCATCTATTCGCCCTCATCACATTCATCCATATCCTTTTTCGGAAAAAAAATTTACCCCGCCCACCCCTTTTCAGTTCCCCCATCCTCATGGCCCATACTCATAGACAAGACTTGGAAGCTCACTTCAACACCTTGCAATCTGGTCTCATCGAGACCCAACAAGAAGTGAAACAAATCAGTGCCAATGTTGCCACCATCAATACAACCATGCAGTCCTCAATGGAGGAAATCAAGCAAGACCTCACCACCCAGCTTGAATCAGTCTTTTTGACACTCTGCACCAAACTACACATCCCTATAGATAACCCTTCCTCTTCCTCACTTACACATACTGAAGGTGACCATTCCTCTCATTCCTATAACTTTCAGAACCATCACTTTCAACGTGACCTGTGCCTTTCACAGGTGTATGTGACCAAATTTGATGGCTCGGACCCCACTGGTTGTGTAACCCAAATGGAACATTATTTCTCTTTATACAACATTACAGATGACTTGGCCAAACTCCGGTATGGTGTTCTCCATGTAGATCAAGAACGTTGGCAATGGTGGCAATGGAGAAAAACTTCTCATCAAGGGTATATTGCTTGGACACACTTTGTGGCAGAGCTTTATGAACGCTTTGACACTGACACCAACCATTTGGGTTGTTTGAAAAAGTTAAAACAAGTAGGAATAGTGGAAGACTTTATAGTTTCCTTTGAGCACCTGCCTTTTAGAACAGAGGGCATGTCTGATGCCTTTTTCCGAGAGTGTTTTATCAGCAGCCTCAAGGATGAGATTTGGGCCCATGTCCTCATGGCTCGGCCTCAGAGTTGGGTGGAGGCTACTAAAAGAGATAAAGAAGCACAACAGGTTGTATCTTCTCAAAAGAGAAAACCCTCCTTTATCCCTTGCCCTAAACCAATAAATCCCACTACTCCCTCTGCTCCACTCAAGATCCAAAAATTTACCAGGGCTTAAATGGATGAACGCCAACTCAAAGGCCTTTGTTATAACTGTGATGAAAAATATTTCCCAGGACACAAGTGTAAAGAACAAAATCTTTTTATGGCCATCTCCGAGGATGTAGAAACTCCCCTTGTGTCTGAGTCACCTAAATCCACTGACATAACCCCTCCCTCAAACCCTCCCGAAGTAGAACTAGTCATTTCCCTCAATGCTCTCACTAGCTTCTCCACTCCCCAAACCATCAATCTAATCGGTTACATCAAGCATCGAAAGGTCATCATTCTAGTTGACAGTGGAAGCACCCATAATTTTATTCATCGTCGAATTGCCCAAGAAACTCATTGCTACATCTATGCCGTCAATAATTTCCAAATCATGATTGCCAATGGTGGTTCCATGAAATGTGGAGGGCATTGTGAAAATGTGTGTCTCCAAATTGGTGACTACCACCTAAAATCCCATATGTTTGTTATCGACATGGGAGGTTGTGACATTGTGTTGGGTGCAAACTGGCTAAGGACTTCTGGTCTCATTCTCATGGATTTTAAAGAATTAACCATGAAATTCAACTAGAAGAGACACCAATATAAGTTCCAAGGCATCACCGTTGGTTCACCTGAGATCATTAGTTTCTATCGCATGGAAAAGCTGCTAAAAAAAGTTCATTCTGGTGTTATCACCCAACTCCATGCTATACAAGCAACAGAGACACCCTCCATCCCACAAGACCTCCAAGCCATCCTTTCTAGACATCAATTGGTCATTTCCACTCCCCAAGGAATCCCTCCTTCCCATGGTGTTCATGAGCATTCCATTCCCCTTGTACCTGGAAGCCTTCCTCCCAATATATGTCTGTATCTTCACCCCTTTTCCCAAAAAAATGAAATTGAGAAAATGGTCCAGGAACTCCTTAATGCAGGCGTTATCCACCCTAATACGAGCCCCTACTCTTCTCCTGTGGTCATGGTCTTGAAGAAAGAAGGTTATTGGTGAATGTGTCTTGACTTTCGTGCCCTCAACAAACTTACCATCAAAGACAAATTCCCCATTCCTATCATTGATGACCTCCTAGATGAATTGAGTGGCACCCAATTCTTCACTAAACTGGATCTTCGTTCAAGCTACCACCATATACATATGAAAGAGGCAGACATTCCCAGGACTTCCTTTAGAACTCATGAGGGCCACTATGAGTTTTTGGTCATGCCCTTTGGCTTGTGTAATGCCCCTTCCACCTTCCAAAGCCTCATGAATCATGTCTTCTGTCCTTTTCTCCACCATTTTGTCTTAGTTTTCTTTGATGATATCCTTATCTATAGAAAAACCTGGACAGACCATCTTGCTCATGTGGATCGAGTTCTCCATCTACTCTCTCAGCACCAAATTTTCCTGAAACAGTCTAAATGTGCTTTTGGCGCCTCAGAAGTAGAATACTTGGGTCATCTGGTTGGAAAGGATGGCATCAGGTTGGATCCTAAAAAGATTGAAGCTATGCAAGACTGGCCTCACCCAAAGACTCTTAAGAGCTTCTGTGGATTTCTAGGCTTAACAGGGTATTATCGCAAGTTTGTTAAGAATTATGGGAAGATTGCAACACCTCTCACTGCTCTCCTCAAAAGGAACTATTTCACTTGGACTCCAGCCACTGCCCAAGATTTTCAAACCTTGAAGATGGCCATGTGCACCACTCCAATCCTCGCCCTTCCTGATTTCACAAAGACCTTTGTGTTGGAATGTGATGCCTTAGGGAAAGGAATTGGTGTTGTCCTTATGCAAGAGAGTCGACCTTTGGCCTTTACCAACAAGCAACTATCTGAAAGAAATATGGGAAAATCCATCTATGAAAAGGAAATGTTGGCTATCCTGCATGTTGTTGATCTATGGTGCCCTTATCTATTGGGGCAACGTTTCCAAATTAATACAGACCATCAAAGCCTCAAGTATTTTCTAGAACAACGCATTTCCTCCCCAGAACAACAAAAATGGGTGACTAAGATCTTTGGATATGATTATGAGATCATTTACAAGAAAGGAAAAGACAATGTTATTGTGGATGCACTTTCCCAAAAATATGAAGATGAAGGATCCCTTTTTTCTCTTTCATTCATTGTACCAGATTGGCTCCAAGCCGTTCGCCAGGAATGGCTACAAGATCCCAAAAGTTTGCAGTTGATCCAACAATTGTAGTCCAATGCTCCAGCTTCCCTAAGGTACTCTTGGCTCCATGATGAACTTCGATAAAAAGGCCATTTGTATTTAAGTAAACAGTCAAATCTTAAATCCACGGTACTTTCTGAGCTTCATGCTACACCCACAATAGGGCACTCCAGGTTCACCAAAACCTATGACAGGGTCAAACGTTATGTTTTCTAGGATGGTATGAAATAGGACATTCATAATTTTTTCGCTGAATGTAATGTGTGTAAACGCAACAAGGGAGAAACAGTCAAATCTCCAAGCACACTACAACTACTCCCGATTCCACCTGCTATTTGGAAGGATGTCTCTATGGATTTTATTACCGGCTTACCCAAATCAGGAAATAAAATAGTCATCATGGTGGTTGTTGATTGCCTTTCCAAGTATGCTCATTTATGCACCCTTCAACACCTGTTTCTACTTACAGCATCCATGGTGGCTCAAATTTTCATGGATTAGGTCTTCAAGCTTCATGGCATGCCGCACTCTATTGTTTATGATCGCGACCCAAATTTCATAATCAATTTTTGGCAAGAATTGTTCAAGATACAAGGCATTGAATTGCATATCAGCATAACTTATCATCCCCGGACTGATGGCCAAACGGAAGTTGTCAACAAGTGTTTGGAAACATATTTGAGGTGTTTTGCCTCAAAAAATAAAAATTAGTGGGGTCAATGGTTACCCCTAGCTGAATGGTGGTACAACACTTCATACCATACAACTACACACATGACTCCTTTTGAAGCAGTATATGGACAGAAGCCATCTTCAGTTCTTTCATACTTACCAGGTACCTCGAAGGTCCAGGCGGTTGAACTAACACTTACATCTCAAGAGGCTATTCTCCATACCCTCAAAGAGAATTTGGTCATGGCACAGAATTGCATGAAGCAACAAGCATATCAAGGTCACTCTGAACGTCAATTTACAGAAGGGGATCAGGTGTTTCTTCGGCTACAACCTTACAAGAAAACTTCCCTCGTGGGCGAGCATTGTCAGAAGCTAGCGCCCAAATTTTATGGTCCTTATATCGTTCTCAAGAATGTGGGACAAGTAGCTTATCAGTTATCTTTGCCCAACCATTCGAAGCTACATCCAGTTTTTCATGTTTCATGCTTAAAGAAGGTGATTGGAGCTAAGTGCCAAATTCAAACCAAACTTCCAAAGTTAGCTGAAGAAGGATCCATTTGGCTACAGCCAGAAGCAATTTTGGACTAGTGTAAGCGTCGCCTACGTCAAAGAACCATCAAGGAAGTGCTATTCCAATGGAAAGATACAACTCCAACAGATGCCACTTGGGAACCAGCTACCATTCTACAACAATTTCCTCATCTAAGGCCTTGAGGACAAGGTTGTTTTTAAGGGGGCGAACATGTTAGGGTCCTAATCCACACATAGGTAGAACAATATATTTAGATGTAATAAAGGTCAATATTAATAAGGCCTTTCAATAAAATAGAATAAGGTAAATGTAAGAAGACCTAATAGAAGCTTTCGCTTCTAGAAGGATCTTCCTCTAGATGCTTCTTTTTAGTATAAATAGGAGTCGAGGGTATGAGAACCCTAGCTTGGATATTATTGTAATAGAGCTCTGCTCAACTAGAGGTTTCCCCCTCGAAGAGGCCCATGAACATTGCTTTCAGATTCAAAGTGTTATTTCTATTATTATTCTCATATCATTTCAGTGCTATTGTGGTGAATGTTATGGTTATATTGTTGTTATTCTGCCATTTCTAGCATTTTATTTATGTTCTGCATACATTTTATATCTGGCATATTACACATGAGGTCAAGAGACAAATTACAGAAAGGTTGAATCAGGTTGGGTGAAACTTCCCTTGGACAAAATCACGAAAGATGATTAGACTCAGGCAGCATGATATTGACATAAGTTCATGATGCAGGAGGCAACGCAAACTCTCCATGTGTTTGGAAGAGTAACCAACTGGAGGAGGACACAGCTCTATCTGGTGAGAACAACTTCCTAAGGTCATATTAGATCCCAATGCTTGCTGAACAAATGGAAGGATGTGCTTTGTCCAAGGGCGACTCATGATGCTGCCAAAAACAAAATATATATTTCTCGTCCTCTCTTTTTGGGTTTTTTATTATTTTTTTTGTCTTTTTAAATTTTTTAAAGAGCTTCGAAAAAGAATAAAAGAATGTTATGTTACAAAGGAGGAACAAGTGTCGCAAGCAAGCATACTAGTTCCAAGCGTAAGGAACACACTAATGCTCATAGTAAGGAGACATGTGCAGGAAAAGGACACTCGAGGAAAATTCCTCCATGGGTCAAGGTGTTAGGTCACAGAGGTAAAGTGCTACAAAGCTTGCGTATAAGGCATGTTTCAAAGGTTCAGTTGAGAGAAACATGGAGCCGAAATTAGGCCAAAGATGCAGAGATGCAAATGCGATTAGTAAGACACAATGAAAACCCCTTCAATGTAATTTTAACGAGCCCAGAGAAGGTAAGCTCGGTAGTTTTTTCACGTTTAGAGAGTCTGAAAAAACGTAAAAAAAGACTCCAAAGGGTACATTTTTTGAAGATAGTCTAGTCTATTTGAAAAAGGGGTAAACTAGCACCGAAAAGATGTCTATTCAAAACCATTTTAACGAGTGTGACAAAGACAAGATCACTCGGAAATATTTTCAATTTTAAGGAGTCTGAAAAGAGCTTAGCTATGGACTCACAGCCTTTTTCTGGATTTAGTCTCCTTAGCTCAAAAAAGTATAAAATTTACTAAGGAGAAACTCTCCCAGCAAGACAAATATCTCAAGGCGTACCTTTTTCCTCCATAATCCACAGGCCGGAAAAAGGGGGAAACTCATTCTAGTAGATGTTCTTCTAGACCAATTTAACGAGTGTGAAGGAACAAGGTCACTCGATGATCTTTGCAATTTTAGGGAGTTTGAAAAGATCTTAACTATGGACTTCGTGGGGGTTTCTTTTTCGTAAGTAATCTCCAAGGCCCGAAAAAAGGTGATAAACCGAAACCAAGGAGAATGTTCCTTTTTCGTAAATTTAGTCCCTCGAGCCTGAAAAAGGGTTAAACTTATACCTGAGAATAGTCTTCTAGCGAACCGGAGTGCCTAGAGTATACCTTTGTTTGTAAAACTGACCATCCGGACTGAAAAAGGGGTAAACTACCGTCGGCCAGACGTGCCTTCAAATTTAATTTTGGTGAGTGTGAAGGAAAACAATATCGCTCAACAATATTTTCATGTTCATAGAGTCTGAAAAGGGCTTAAAGAAGACTCCAGAAGATAACTTTTCTCAATTAATCCAGAAAAGATTGAAAATCAAAAATGTAGTATCGTCAGATGTTTCTTTTGGATTTCAAAGCGAGCTTGAAAGACAAAAAAGCATGCTCTTTTTGGGAGTACCGAGGGTGAGGCCAAGAGTGATGGTGCATCAAATGAATGAGGCTCAATATTGTAATCATGATGGGACTAACAAGGAATCTCGAGCCTAAATTCATTAGAGACAACATGGATGCCTAAATGCAATAAGGATCTATCTAGGGCATCCATGTGAAGGTAGGCTATACCACCTAATCACGACACTTCTAAATATGCAAAGATGGTTCCGTGTTGCACTTCGATGGGATCAATCCTATGGAAAAGAAAAAAAGACAACAAGATGCAGAAAGTGGAGGTGAAATCCTAACTTATATGCAAAAAGTTTGAAAAAACGACTTTTACCAAAGGACCTTTAAAAGTGACCCATCTCCCAAAAAGTTACCAAACCAAAAGGCAAAGTGTATCATAACATCCAATAAGAAACTCAAGAATGGGATTAAATGATTTTCAATCCAGAAAAAATGACAAAGGGGGTCAAAAAGGTGGCAAAAAGGGCCAAAAAAGTCTATAAATAAAAGCTAGCAACTCATTTTCACCATTGCAATTTGAAAATTACCCAAAAGGTAAAAAGGACCCCTTTGCTAAAGAAGTTGATTCTGGGATCTTCAGAGGACGAAACGAACTTCCGCTCAGACCAAGTAACTAAAAACTCATGCCTCCTGCATTTCCATTCCTCCTTTTATCATTTATTTTTGTTTTTAGGGGGGTACGCTCTCCTTAAAAAGGGTGGCCCTACGTGTACGCGGTTTGTCTAAGGACAACCCACGTATGTACTCAGGTAGAAAATAGTCTTCCCATGTACATAAGTGATTGTGACCAAAATAGCCTGCGCACACCCTCAAAAGCATGGAAAAAATAAAAATGCAAGAGCTAACTCCCCTTTAAATTGTCATGGAACAGGATGCATGTCCACTGGAGGGAGAGGGAACACGAGGATATTGATATCTTGGTCGACGAGGACCCTACTATCATTGTCGCATTGAAACAATGTGGGCTATGGAAGTTCTTCTGGTGTCCGTTTATGAGGGAACAACCTAGGTTACTAAACATCCTGGTTGATTATTAGCATCCAGATGCAGAGGCATTTATGATAGAGGGGCAGTTGTTGAATCCAACGAATGAGGACATATACTTCTTGACTGGCCTCTCGAGGAGAGGGGAACCAGTCAATCTGCGCACTTTTCCCCCTGGGCCTTTCAACATTGAAGACTACATCGGGATGCATTGTGAGGTCGGCACTGAGAATGTGGGTTATCAAGTGCCCATTAACAAGATCACCAAATTTTCACTGAAGGTGATCCTATTACTTATTGGGTGGATCATTGGATCCACGGCCCTACACAAGGCTTCCTGGGCACACATGCATTGTGTAATTCAGTGCCTAGAAGCACATATTTACGACTGGAGCACGACCATTCTCACTTGAATGAAGAGGAATCTTACAAAGTTCTAAGAATGTAGCAACAAGACATTCGGTTTTGATACCATTCTATGCTCATTCTTCTTTGAGAGGGTGCCCAGTCCAAGTCCTAGAGAGACTGTACAGGGGCATGTGGCCTCCTTCCCAACAGTATGCAAATGGGAAGCATTGATGCCTCGACAGGGGGGAGGAAGGACCATAGAAGCCTTCAACGAAAAATTCTTTGACTGGTGGGCATGATAGATTCCAGCCATAGAGGACTACCCCTATGTTGGAATCAACTTCTCCAGAGATTCGGACATGCCCGTACCTCCCGGAGAGGAGTGAGGAGAGATAGGTATATGTTTTTCAAATTATTTAATTTTTAATTTATTTTATATAATCATTTTTATATGCATCAGAATATTGACATCTACATATCTATTATGTACAAACGTGGGACCAGTGTGCCCGACAGACTTCGTGAGGACTCGGTGACGTCCTTGACTAGAGGTGGGACCAGAAACATATGGTGGACCAGCAACCATAGGGGGACCTCCATCCAGAGAGGCTAAGATATTTTTGAGGCGAGTGGAGAGGAACCTCACCAAGCTCACTCATACCATTCACATGGTTGAGATTGAGGATATCCCTCCATCCATACGGCCTCATGTAGTTAGGGTGCCACGGACTTGGGTCCAACTTTTTCATCATTTGGCTAACGTCATCGTTCACTATAGCAGGGCCAATACGCCCCGAGCTTAGATAGGTTGGAATTATTATGTGTCGAGAGAACTTTTTGTATATTTTTTAGGGCATAAGCCCCGTGATGTATACTGGATCTTATTTTTGAGGCGTTTGCACCCACCTATGTACTCTGACACTTTTTGACATATATATATATACATATTTATGTATTATGGATCACATTTTTTATAAATGTATGTACATGTGTATGTGTGTGCTGCTTTTTATGTGTGTGCAACATGCCAATCTAATACTTGATTAGATAGAGTATATGTCATTTGATTTAATCTCCTAGGAACATGGATATATGTAATGCAATCAAAGTAATGTTCTAAGAGACATACCCTAAGGAAACATCGGTGTAAAGTAGGATCATAAACGCGGTAAACTCCATTTAACTAGGACACAACCAGCTGAGCATCTAAGTAGACCCGAAGGTGAGAAATTCCATGCAACAAAGCGTCGCGAAGAAACTCTATCACTACATTATACTTGATGACATTGTTTGTGGTGTCACCTAGACAGATACCTACGGCAGATAGCAACTGGCCTTCAGGTGTGAAAATCACTCAAGTTGTAGAAGCAAGCCTCCGAGTGTGTCGGCTAGCGTCGTCCACGAACCCAACAAACACCTCCGATTCACTTGACATATGCCACAGTGAAAAAGATGACATAAATAACGACATGTCCATAAAACAAAAAGAAAAAAAACTATATAAGAATTATACATATGTACAAGAATTCACCCAGGCGACCAACCTAAGAGTAATACTTCTTTAGGTAGAGCCCATTTCTAGGCTCCGCCAAGTAATTTCCCTCAAATTCAACCAGATGATAAGTGCCCTTCTTTAAGACCTCTTTCACAATGAAGGGTTCAAACCACATGGGTTTGAACTTGCCTTCCCCCAGGGGATCCTTGTCTTGGTCATAGACTAGGACAAGATCGCCTTCGAAGAAAATCTGAGGATGAATGGACCGATCATATTGACACTTGACTCATTGCTTATGAGCCTCATTGGTTGAGGCTGCATCACAGCATTGCTCATTGAGCTGCTCAATATGTAATAGGTGTTCCTCAAGCAGTGAAGTGTTTGGCAGTAACTCTACCATGGATGATTTTAGGGGCTAAACTTCGCTCATGGGCTAATTTTCCATGGTTTTTCCAAAAATGAGATTCGCTATTTTAAATATGATTCGCCCAAATTCTATAGGATAAAATTATTTTACCTTAAAAATCACCAAAATTTTATAAAAACTATATAAAATCCTTAGAAATTTGAATATTTTTACAAAAATACCGCTAAACATTTATAGTTGGCATATGAAGGATTAGTAAGATTCACCAAGGTTTCTACATTTTAAAATAAATTTCCATCCTTAAAATCATCCCTGAACTCTACTACCAACTTTAAACATGGGATGTGGAACTCAATAGGAAAGACTACTTCCAGCCCGTATACGAGTTGAAAAGGTGAGAAATCGGTGGCAGTCTTTACAGATGTTCTGCAGGCCCATAACATTGAGTACAACATCAAATGAAAATTTGAGTTGGCAGAATTGATCATTCGCTGAAGAATATTCTTGAGGGACTTATTCACATCTTCAACCTGACCATTCTCTTGTGGGTAGTAGGGTGATGAATGTTCTTGCCTCAAACCAAGCTTGGATGTTAACTCGGACATCATTTTGTTTTGGAAGTGACTGCCATGGTTAGTGACAATCTCCTTTGGAATGACAAATGTTGCTACTATATGGTTAAAAATGAAGAGAGCCATTGTTTCTCCATTATTGTTGAACGTTGGCATAGCCTCGACCCACTTTGTGAAGTAGTCTAACGCTACGATGATATAATGATGCCCCCTGGATGAAGCCGGGTGGCATGTAGTAAAATAAATCCCCCACTTAGTGAAGGGACCAACTCCGATGACGGGAAACATGGAATTGGGATGTGCCCTCATATTCTGAGAGAAGATCTGACACGGGTGGAACTTCTTGACCCATTCAACGCAATCCTTGATTAACGTAGGCCAAAATTAACCAGCTCGTAGAATATTTTGGGCTATTTCCAACCTAGACAAATGACCACCACATGCTCCAGTGTGGTAGTCGTTAAGAATGAGTTATGCTTCCTTTTGTATAAGGAACCGACGAACAATGAAATATATGCCTCGATGATACAAAGTGTCATTGAATATGAGATAGTTTCGTGCATGATGGCGAATTCGTCGATGCTTGTCGTGGGAAGCAGAAGTCGGGCACTTAAAATTCTAGAGATAGACTAGTATATCTTCATACCATAGGTCCAAAGATGTGATCAGAAAAATATATCCTTTGATAAGAGATTCTTTGGGTGTAACATCACTTGATTCAACCGGAAGTTCTGAAATAAGTTCTACAAAGACCAAGGAATTTTTGGATTTCACGGAAACAAAATACAAGTCAAATTCCTTAAGGATTACAATCCATCTACTGATATTTTCACCGATGACCCGTCATGTCAACACATATTGAAAGGGATTCACAATGGCAATGACGGCGGTCTTACGAAGAAAAATATAATGACGGAACCGCTGGACAACATGCACTGCTGCCAAAGCAAGCTTCTCAACATGGAAATAGTTGAGTTCCGGCCCAACCAAGCCTTGGCTCAGGTAATAAATAACATGCTCCTCAAGAAGATCATCCTCTTGAACCAAGACCATGTCGATGTTCGACTCTGCAGTGGCCAAGTACAAAAAGAAATCTCTGATATAATCGGGAGGTCAGCATAGAGGGGTAGACGTAAGGGCATGTTTTGACACTTCAAAAGAGTGTTGAGCAGCTTCGTCCCAATAGAAAGGGACTCCCTTTTTCAGTAAACACATGAACCCTTTATTGATCTCGGTGTAGTTCACGACAAAACACCAAAGAAAGTTCACTTTCTTATGTAAGCTCTGAAGCTCGGGTATTATGCATGGGGGAGGAAATTGAACTATTGCCTCAATCTTAAGAGGATCGACCATGATCCCTGTTGTCAAAACTATGAAACCTAAGAGACGACCCGACGTCACGCAGAAACAACACTTGTTAGGATTCAATTGAATCTGATAGTAGCGACATCCTTTGAATATTAGTCAAAGGTGTGTGGGATGATCATATATCTTGCGAAAGCATTATGCTATATCATCAAGGTAATCCTCAACTATATGTCTAAGGTCATGGAAAGAAAAAGACATGGCCCACTGAAAAGTGTCTCTAGCATTTTTCGTTCCAAAAGGTATCTTACGATAAGAAAATGTACCCCAAGGACAGATAAAAGTTATTTTATACTGGTCTTCGGGTTTGATCTGAATCTGGTTATATCCCAAAAAACCAGCCATGAATGAAAATACCTCACAGCCTGCACATTCATCGACAATCTGATCAATGAATGGGGTGGGAAAATTATCTTTCGGACAAGCCTAGTTTAAGTCATGGAATTCCATGCACACATGAATCATACCCTGTTTTTTTTAACCAGAATGATATTTGACACCCATTCCATCAACTGTATGGGGTAGATGAAACCAACTTTAAGAAATTTCTCTACTTCAGCCTTAATCGTTGCCGCTTTCCGAGGATTCACCGGATGAATATTATGTCGGACCGTCTTAGCGTTAGGATAAGTCGTTATCTCATGTTCAACAATTCTTGGTTCAATTCCTAGAATTTCATCGTAAGACCAGGAAAAAATGTCACGGAATTCCTTAAATAAGTCTGTATAAATTCGAATCTCTTCAGGGGAGCAGTCTGCCCTGACTAAAACATTCTCTACGACGCCAGGGGTTCTGGAGATATCTATAGGGATCATTTTAGAAATACTCGTCATATTACCCTCGGCATAAAATACGTGTGTAGCCAAAGTATTAACAGGACAAGACCTATCTCTAGTCATAGTAAAAAAAAAATCACCTGCTTCTATTCTTCTTAACTCTAGGAGGAAGCATGATCTATGATGGAGATCATCCCAGGGTCTGTCTGGACCAATCAATGCCTCAAGAATCACCTCATCTGAGGGAAAGACTAGGTCTAAAGAATCTGTAGTGGCAAGGGAACCTTGAGCCCAAATAGGCCTGAGAACTTGATCTAACTCCTGTGCAGGATTTAGATTGGGGTCGGCCAAAGCTTGCTGGACAATATTGTACACAAATTCTGTCACAGACAAGGGCATGGCCATGCCAGAATTCCATGTTCCTTCCATCGAGGTCTATGGGGAAGGAAGATTCCATGGATTGTGAAAGTAAGTCATTCGAAATGACAACATTTGAAAGATGTCAGCCCTAGGCTGGTCAAGGAAGCCAATATAAGCTTGAAATCCTCGTAAGGAGGTGGGTAATCGAAAACACCCATCAACAATGGACACAAACCAACCCCTACGTTGACAATGTCGGGTTGAGGGTTATCAATCATCGAGACCTTAGATGCCCTCGATGAAGGGTTAGGACGGGAGAAGGACAATTGGTCAATGGTCATGATTCAGCCCTTGTGTGGAAACAACAAGATCCGAAAAACTATGGCAACCACTGCATGCATTCCATAGGTCCAACTCCTTCCTAACAGAAGGTTGTAGTCGAGAGGCGCATTGACCACTTCAACTTCGACGCACACTATCTTCCCTCCTAACTGCACGAGGAAAGAAGGAATGATTCCATGTGATCTAAATGAACAACCGTCGAAAGCAGTAAGCAATGTAGGTGAAGGAGACGAAACGAGTTGGCCAATGTCCTTCCAACACGCCAATGACATCACACAAGTCGAGGCACCCTCATCAACCATCGTACGGAAGATATTCCAAGTAAAATATTTCGTGGTGTAAGGAACTACTATCTGAAATGCAACGTGGTAAGGGAGATGAGGTTTCAAGTTGGTTGGATCAAGGATGATCGCTCCCGGATTACAAGTCTCTATAGATCCCAAGGTGGATATCAAAGCCTTTATCTGCAAAGGGAGACTCTGGAGGACCTCCAAAGTGGACATCATGTAAGGGGTTTGTGCCAAATATTCCACCACAGATCAATTTTGGGCAGCCCTTGCGCTCGGATTATGAGAATCTTTCTTGAACAGACCTTTGGGGATGCATGTCATTGTTTCTCCCATCGTCTTCTCGATCTTGAGGGGAACTAGTGGGTTTGTGGATTCTTTACCATTCTCGATAGATTCCAATGTTCCATAATCTTGGGTCCTAGTTTCTATATGAGCTTTACCTTTTACCATATAAACATTCACGGTCGAGGTATTACCAGTAGATGTGGGGGGTCCCTGATTACCCCCTTCTGCGCTCGAAGATGATGAGGCTTGAGCCATATTTTTCCCATGTGGAAATGGGTTCGTCAGCACAACAGGTTGTTGTTACACCAATAGATTATGGGCCTCCACAAGTCAAGGGCACATGTGAGTCGGGTGGTCCTTCATGCAAAGTTTACACAGATACTTCGACTTTCTCTTCTCTGTGTTGCCCCCACCAACATTGTTATTAGCCTTCTTATCCCCTTTACCTTTCTTATTTCATTGTTTTTTCTTTCCTTCAAGCTGTTGGTTGGCCTTCGGGTTTGTCTACTACACACTATGTATGTCCAACGTTTGGGTGGGGGGAACAGCCGAACCGGAGGTCTGGCTAGTCATTGTCTATTGTATAGGCAATTGTTGCAATTGATTTGAAAATAGATCAGTGGACTTTCCTTGTCTTGAACCAGCTATACCATCGGCATGTGATCCAGACTTTTGCCTGGCCTTGTTGAGGATGGACCATGGTGCATCTGGTAGGATCTCATAGAGTAAGCCAAACTGAGAGTAAATCAGTTCAAGTTGTTCTGCTCTCATTATCGCCTCCTCCTATGAAAACACTCCCGAAGTTGCAACATCCTTGGATAAAACTGGTACCAAAGACTTTAGGAACCACTCCAACAAGAAAGTCTATGGGACCTGTACCTTAATCAATCTCTTTTGACGCTGTCATTCTTGGATGTGATCTGAGATATGATCGGCCTTAGTCTTCTCAAAGTTGGCCAGCAACACTGTGTCGGCATCGTATCACACGGGTAGTTGGAAATGGTTTAGGAAGACCATCACCAAGTTGCTAAAGTAAGAATACTTTGAGCAGTCGAGCTCAATGTACCATTTTGCGGCACCCCCAATAAGAGTGTGTTGAAAGAGGTGCAATTGTATGGATTCATTTCGCAGCGAGTTTGATGAGCACCACAAGTGGAAAGTTGTCATGTGATCACCCGGGTCTTTTTAAGGCTTGCCTTCGAATTTTGGAATATCCGAGGGAAACTTAGTCGGCATGTGAGGCCAACATGAATCATGACAAATTGGGTCATTAAGAAACCTTGACAAGTCTGGCAGATGTAACGTTGCCAGAAACGGTAGTTTGGGTTGGGTACTATGTACAGGAAAAAAGGGGCCTAGAGTTTGATTGGCACTAGGTTGCTAGGAAAAGTTGGGTTGTTGGATAGGGTTCTAGTAGACATCGTGGCCTTGACCAACGTACAGAAACTGCATTTGTTGGGATATCATCGACTGAATTCCTTAATCGGATGATGTGGGTTGGGCGGGGATTTCTCCCTGCATTGTGTTCCAAATATTTTGGAAGTGGATGCCCCCAACCAATCCGACGGGCATAGGTATTGAGCCTTGCCTAGGGTTCCATTGACCATGGAAGGGGTTTCCCCCGACCGACATCCCTTGCAAGGGAACTGATCCCTACCAAGGATTCCAAAGTCCTTGTGAGTAGAAAACTCATGTACTTTCCCCCTGTGTAGGAATATTACCCTGCATAGGATTCTATCATCCAAAACTAGGGTTTCCCCTAGCCGAGACAACAGCCGAAGAAAAATCATTATTACCAAACGCGTCAAACAAAGAGAATGAAATGGATCCCACTAGCATAGTGTAAGACGAAGGTCCTAAACTTCCTTCTCCAAACAAGTTGTAGTTAGCATTCAGCCCGATGGGTTGCTGGAAAGCACCACCGAGCAAGGGGGACAGAGGAGGTATATGACCCCCAACGTAAGGGATAGAATTGAAAGGGATTGAATTGTAGACCCTTGCATGGGGGAGTTTGAGATCCCTGCCCCCAAACCCATGGTATGTAGGGTAGAGTAGGTGAGGATGGAGTTCGAATAAAAGCTAGGAATCCCATATGAAAATGGAGAGCCTATTTCACTCTACATAAACGGTATCGGACCACTGCCCGAGGTAGAGGGGTTCGAGACCACTGTGGTCCAAACCGATGAAGGTGGGTTAGGAGGAAACATACTCCCTATGGTAGTAGTTGAAATAGGAGTATGAGGACTCCCGGATGAAGTAGCAACATTTGCTTCCATAGCTTCTTGTAAGACTATCTGACGCTCGTAAGTTTTCACCCTTGGAGGGACAAATTTAACCAATATTGCACCGACAAGTCAGTGATCAGAGGATTGGATGGCCTGAGAGCTTCTGCTCCAAGGTCAGAAACAGTAGGTTCCTCTAGATTCGAGTAATTTCCTCTCAAAGCAGGCTTGGGCATAGTTTCTTTCAACCAGGTCGCTTTGAATGGCCCTTGTTGGTCAATTATTCGTTGTAACGGTGGTGGTGGTGGCTCTAATGCAATTGGCGGCAGGCCCTGAAGCCTTCATGACTGGCGGAGCTCTTGATCTTCCACTTTGTGAAAATATTAATGACACAGTAAGGCTTTAATTAGCATTTAAAACAAAGCACACACTAGAAACATTCCTATAATATAAACCAAGCAAACCATTATCTAGTTGGAAGAACAGTTACGCCAACCAACACTAGAGAAACTTACCAGTGCAAGTGCAACTCGAAAACGGAAGCACCCTCTGAGTATACTCTACAAAGTGTGACCCAACATCTGCCCTAGGTACCTCGGTATACCCCTGCAGTCACCTAGTAAGTCCCTAGAGTACAGGAAACTAAGTTTACAGCTTGCAAATAGTCACCAAGAAGGTACAATTGACAGTCAGGTGGACCACAATCAACAGGATAACAAATCCGAAACCTACTTAGGGTATCGAAAGTAAGTGGTCTATAAGACAACAGAGGATCTCAAATGGATTCGAGGTCCATGAAGCTCCGTAGGAAAATGTGAGCAGTAGTATCCCATGACAAATCATCAATATGCGTTCCCCACTACATTTAGTCTGGCTTTGGAGGGGTTATCTTCGTTGCCTTTCCTCATGTGATCTCATGTTTAGCCCCTATATTAGAGGGGGGTCCTGGATAAATTTCACGTCATTGGACATTAACACTCCCTAGCTCTGACTCTGATGTTTTTTTAAAAGACTTGAAGAGTTTCCTCTCCAACCTAATTCGAGGCCCTAACCCTAAACTAGTTGGTTGACCCTACAAACATAAAAGTCTAATTAATTTTAGATTTAGCGTTCATTTTAATGGATTTTTTAACTCAAAGGATATGGTAGTGAAACTAGTGATGTTTATGAGAGACAAAAAGAGAAGAAAAATATGAAACTCTGAAAGCAAAATTACTTCTAGTCAAAAGTAAAGAATTACAACTAACTCTTTGTAACCAACTTTCTCATAACTAACCTTTTTTCAAGATCTTTAAAAATAATACCTAAAACGAAATTTTGCTTGACTACAAGGTACTTAAGTTTCAACAAATAAGTAAAGAACTTAAAAAATGAACTCTTTTTCCTATCAAGTAAAATAACTAACTTCAACTACTTTACCAAACTAAGAATGAAAAATATTTTTCTTTTTTTGAAAATGCTTCAAACAGGAAAAACTTGAAATAAATCTTGTTTTCTCTTTTTTCAAAGCAAATGAAAGGGAGAAAAATAACTACAAGACAAGAATGAAATAGACCTTTGGCCCACTGTGGATCACAGGGAATCACTAAAGACACCAAACAGGTCGATCAAAAATTCAAAGAATTGCTTAAAACCCTTTCATAAGTAAACACAAGAAACTTCAAAAAGACAAGCAAATTGAAATCTAACCCAATCTATGACTGTAAAAACTGACTCTGAACACTGTCAAGAAACCCTAATAAGTATAAACCTCAATCAGGAAAGAGGTTGGTTGCCCCTTTTTCAAAAACAATGTCTTGAACCAGGTATGCTATTGGTGCTTCAGCAGCTTGCGTATGTACGCGGGTTGTTTACTGCACAAGGTACGTATGTACGCAGGATGACCCAAAGTAGGGTGTGTACACCTCTGTACTTCTTAAAAAAAAAAAAAAAACAGATAGACTTATAGGGCAGGGAGAACTGGTATGGCACCTAAAGGTGACCAGAATCCCTTAAAAGACTCAGAAGACTCAACAGAAACTTCAAAAGGTTGAAAAAACAATCAAACACCCAAAAATCCCCTAAAACCATAGAGGCTTCCCCAGTATGGTCACTAGTTCTTCTAATGGGAAAAAAAACCCTATGACTACACTAGGGTTCAAAATGTAGGCAGATCAATTAACCGTCTAAAAGTCAACTACTTCTCTAACTATCCCAAACATACCAAAACTCATACAAGAAAAGCAAAGATGAGAGGGATCTGGTAGCTATACCTCTACTCCACTTCTGGTGATGATCCCCTCACGCTTGAAAGCTTCGCTGACTGCACGCCTCCTCCCAAGGCTGGCCTGCATTCAAATATATATAAACAGAAAGCTACACACATGCTATTCATATACAAATTAGGGTTAGATGTTAGAATGTCAAAACATAAACCATTAAAAGCATTCAATACACCATGATTTGGGACAAGAAAAGTACTTCTTTTATTAATAACTCAATGATTATACCTTTACAACCAAAGTCAAATACTTCTCCACGAACCTAGTCCGAGCTCCTCTTCACCAAGCTCCAAGTGAACCTATGTATGGCATCTCATCTCAACCTTCTTATCTTTTCTTGGGAAGTGAATGGGTTCTGATGGAGGAAGAATGGCTAATTGGGGAATGTTGAGGCAATTCTCACAAAAGGGGTACAATAACTTGGGCAAGGAGGGGATGTCAAACAGGAAGAGTTTCATTGTTCTTATGTCTAGATGTGCAATGAGACCCCAACACCTCCTTTTATATGACAAAAGGATGGTTATGCGGTTGTGTCATGGGCTATAGCAAGTGGATTAGTTGGGAAACTACCCAATAGGTCATAATCTCAACGAATTCCTTGCAACTTTTTATTTTTTGCAACTTTTGCAAGTATACACGGGTTGTAATGGTGCAACATGCATATGTACGTGGGTTTTAGTGGTGCAGCAAGCATATGTATGCAGGAATTATTGGTGCAAGGTGTGTACATCTTCAAAAAATGGATTTTTTAGAAGAGCAACTCAGTGGTGGCTTGGAAAAAAATGCAAGTAAGAGGGCCAAAGGCCAAGTATGCATGTGTAGATCAATTTAGGGTTATAACACATGTTCGACGATTTGGGGGTCTATGATTGGATTTTCTTCGTATGACCAGGTGAATACATCACTAAATTCCTTGAACAGTGTAATATATGTTAAAATATCCTTTGGAGAGTAGTCTACACCAATGAACATATTTTTCGTGACCCCATGGGTTCAAGAGATGTTGATTGGAATTATTTCTGGTATATTTTCCATGTTTCCCTCATCATATATGTCATGCATAGCCAAGGGATCCACATGAATATCATCACCTCTACTCAAAGTCGATCAGAACTCTCCCATATCAAACCTACTAAGTTCTAGGAGGAAGTAACACCTGTGCTGTAAGTCCTCCCAAGGTTGTTTGGGCCAAATAATTACTTCAAGGATAGACTCGTCAGAAGGTAAAATAATATCAAGGAAATCATGAGAGTTAGAAGAATTTAGGGCCCAAATGGGTTCTACAAGATGATCCACCTCTTTTGTCCAAGAAATAGTAATATCGATATCTGCAATAGCCTATTGAATGGCTTGGTAAGTTATCTCAATTATATACAATGGCATGGTCATATTGACATTCTCAAGACAATCCACTGAATCAAATGGAGACGATAGAATACACGGGTCCTCGAAATAATATGTGAAAAACTTAAACATCTGGGACACAGGAACTGATAATATTGATTGACTAGAACACGTTGGAACAAAATTAATATACAATATTGGTGTCTTGAAGTTGAATGTTCCCATGAAGGAAGGATACATCCCAACACCAATGCTCTCAATTCTTGTATGATAATTTCCAACTAATGGGAATTTATATCAAGTGGATGTCGTAGAATCTTAATGGGTAAATGACATATGGTCGATTGTTGTGAGTCTCCCTTCATGAGGGAAACATAGTATTCATAACACCAAGGATACAACAATCTTCATTGTGTATGTCCAACTTTTTCCTAACAAAAGGTTGTAGTTGAGCAGGGCATCGACTACTTCCACTTCTACTGTAAAGGTTTTTCCCCCTAATTGGATGGGGGAGGAAATAATCTCGTGTGGCCTAAAATAACATCCATCAAATGTGGTAAGAAAAGTGGGAGATGGAGTGAGCTTGTGAGAGCCAATAGCCTTACAACAAGACAAAAACATGATGCATGTTGAGGAGCCTTTATCAACAATGGTCTTGTTGATAGCATGCTTGGAATACATGACATTAATTTGAAAGGAAACATGATAGATAAGTTGAGGCTTGATATCCATGCTGTCAAACTTAATCACTTGCAAGCTAAAAGAATAGGCATCTCCTATAGTGGACAACAATGCACTTCATTGTGAAGGGAAACTCTATAATACCTATAGGGATGATATCACACAACGTGTCAGAGTCAAATCCTCAACAATCAAATAGTTGGGTGTGGATCTAGCATTTGGGTTGTGAAAAGAACGTTTGTACACACCTTTATGTATGTGTAGCATTGTGTCTTCCCCAGACTTCTCTATATGGAGAGAATTTGGGGGTTCAGAAGTCTCTTTTGATTTTGATGTTGATTTAGGGTTACCATAATCATGAGCCTTGGTCAACACAAAAACATTTGATCCCACCATATGGATGAACGTTGTGGTAACATATGGAGAGGATGTACCTTAGGTTCCCCCTTACACATTACCGGAACCTCTGAAATATCCTATTTCCATATGTTTTCCTTGATGGAACAGGTTAGTCAACATAGTCAGGTTGTTTATGCACCAACAAATTCTAGGCTTCTTCCATTTTGGGGAACTAATGAGTAAGGTGATCTTATTTACAAATTTTACAGGGAAAACTCACATTTTTTTTCTCTTTCTTAGCCCCACAAGCATTATAATCGAGTTTAATAGTGTTCTTATTATTATTCCCACTTCCGTTTTTATCTTTACCCTTATTTTTACCTCCATGTTGTTAGGTACCCTTCGGATTTGTCGACTACACTGAATGTGCATCTGATGTCTGGATAATGGGAATGGCCAAAGACGTCACTTAACTGGCCATAGTTTGATGAATGTTCATATGTTTTATCTGGTTAGCAACTAGACCTGTGGTAGTGAAATTGACAAAACAAACAATGCCATCAACATGTCGTCCAAAATTAGGTTTCACGGGGTTAATACTTGACCAAGGTGTGTCCGACAAAATTTCATACAAGATCCTAGACTGAGAGTATATCAAGTCTAACTGTTGGGCCATAAATATGGCTTCCTCCTCATAATTCACCCCCAAAGTAGAGACATCCTTGGATATATAAGGAAACAATTATTTTAGAAACCATTCTAAGAGGAACTTGAGAGGAATATTTTCCTTAATCATCCTCTTTTTCCTCTGCCACTCCTGGATATGATCTAAGATGTGGGTATCTTTGTCTTGCCTAAGCGTCAACAATAAATCATTTATGACATCATACAAGACCATCAATCCTCCACTCACCAGATCACTCCATCCCACAAAAGGATTAGTCCTGGAAGATGGAAAATAGTTGCTTCTGAACAAGGGGAATGATTGATGGATATGCCCCCCACCCCAAGGAGAACCCTACAAGGGACTTGAGGAACTCCCTTCCTAGAACTAGGGTTTTTAATAATCAGTTGGGAACTAGATGGAACATGTTGCATTTCTATTGATGGCATCACAAACAAAAATTCATTAGAGACAAATGGTGATGAAGGAGTCACACTCTAAGGATAAGTGAACCCAACAATTAGAAGCATAGACCTATTGACCAATGCAACCATCGTAGCTTGAGTTACATTAGTCGTCTGGGAAGAAAGGTGATGGGGTGTAATCCCTCCCCCAAAAGTAGCTGAAGTGGGGGTAGAGTGGACCCTCAACCCTGACACATTTGAGGTGCCTTCCATAATGGACCACTGAAGAGTAAATTTGTTAGTATCAACCTACCCAACATTCAGAAGATGCACTAGAACCAGATCCTTTGATCTAGTTAACGGAGGGTTAAAAGGTCTAATGAAGCCTTCGTCTTTGAGATATGAAATTTGAGTAACCTCTGGTGGAGAAGTATTTGTATCTATAATCTCGTGCTTTATAAGATCAACATAACTAGTTGGCTCAAAAGAACCAGAATGGTCTAGTCGGTGCCTTTGAGGAAGGCGATGGACACTCCACTCTTATCAATGAAAGGCCTTGGACCCTTTGAGACTAATGAAGCAGTTGTTCAACTAATTTAAATCAAATATTGAAGGCAACCGCCAACTAACTTCTTAGGACCAACAATATGCATAGATCACACCACTAACAAAAATCCCTAAAGAAACAACACACGCAAACCACTTCTTGAATACCTCAGCTCGGGAATATTAGGTCATGAGACCAAAGCAATAAGAAGTCAGGAAAAGGACCTTCTGGAAAATGGCATGGGTTGAATAAGTCTCATGACCAAAGAATGAAGGAGTGAGAAGTATTAACCTCGACCTCCATGTAACATCCCTTACTAGTGCAAGTAACCCTCGCTTCGCAGGGCACCCTCTAGGGGTACTAATAGTGTGATGCGACGTCTACCCCAAGTGTTGTGGGAAGCCTCCTAGAGTCACTTCTATGGTACCTATGAAATTCTACTAGGGATACCAACTCGTAGTTAGTGTCCAACAGGTACAGTCGATGATCGAGACCAAACATATGGCCAAAGTAGCTATGCCCAAAGCTTTGAAAGTGTTGCCTCAGAAGGAGGTGTAGACACTAACGAAACCCCAGTATACAATCAATCCACTATGCTTGGTCAAGTCTCAAAGTGGTATTATCCTCAATTCTTCCTCAAGCGACCTCATGTTTAAATCTTGCGTTAGAGGATGCTTTTGACTATACCTATATGAAAATTGGATTTTTTACTCTCCCTAAGTCAAATTCCTATGTTTCGTTCAATGGCCTTGGAGATTTATCTCTCCAATCCTAATCCAAGGCCCTAACTTGGACTAGTTTGTGAACCCTACAAGTAAAAGTATAATCAAATTTAGATTACACATTTTTTTGTATTTTTTATTAATTAAGGGGTAATGGAAGTGAAAACGATGATGTGTTTGATGACTTGCAGAAATTAAACACTTAAGAACATTGTTGTTTATCAACGAACAAAATTTATTCTTCAATGGAAAAATGTGTGCTACAGAAACACTTATAAATGCAATCTCTTATCTTTCAAATGGAATGCAATTTTCTTTTCAATGCAAATGTGTAATGTGAGTCAATATTTTATTTAAATGCAAAGCAACTTTTTCCAAACAAGCAAAACTTTAACTTTTTCTTTTCAAGATGAAACTATGACTGACACCAACAAGAAACTCAAAATATTTCAAAATGGCAAGTATGTTTTTGAAGTCAATGCAAAAAGGGGAAAAGAATATGATGGAAGTTAAATTTTGTTTTCTTTTTCAGTGATAAAATATGGTAAAAAATGAAAGAAGAAGAAAAACCAACAAACTTTTTTTTGTTTTTCTTGTTATTCAAGCAAACCCAAATGAAAAGCTACTAAAAATTTTCTTTTCTTTGCTAAACAAGTAAAAGGTAAAGTAGATAGATAGAAATGACTAGATCAAAATATTCCGTACTACAAAGAGGACTAATAGAGAAACCCAAGAAAGAAAATATTCAAAACAAGAACTTTCATACTACCAAACCAAAAACTAGGCTTGAAGCAATTAGCAATAAAACTATACACTTTTTTGTTTTTCTTGTAATATTAACTAACTTGATTATTTATTGAAACTGACACTAGGCTGTAGAGACACAGAGGACCTGGAAAGATCCCAAAAAATCCAACAAAACTTTCAAAAAGGATAAGGAAAGTTAAAAAACTTTCTCCCAAGATGCATATGAGGTTGTGCACACAACAATGCGTGTATGCATGTGCATGTCCTTAAGGTAGGGTGTGTATGTATGCACCTATATACACATAAGACAATGTGTGCAAACTAAAATATCCCAAAAGAGATTGAAAGAGAGGGCCAAAAATATTTAAAAGGTAGGTATAAGACTCTAAGGCACTAAACTAAGCAGTGAAGACAGAAAAAATTTTAAAAAACTAAAAAACAAAAAAACAATCGAATCGCTTATAACTAACCCAAAAAGGATACCATCCCTAATATGGTCTCTTGTTATGTTACGTATAAATTTATCATGTGGCTATGGTTCAAAGACACAACATAGCAATGACCTTTAAAGAGTGAACTCAATCCCAGAATTGAAATCAACAAATATTATAACTAACTAATAGTCAGAAAGAGAGAGACCTACCAGGTTCCCAACATTTAATGGTGATCCCTTGGTTGAAACCTTTCGCTTCAACGTCCCTCTCCAATAGTCCCTTTGAATGCATGTGAATAAATGGAGTTGATAACTACAAATGGGTAGTTACAAGATAACCAACTCTCATAAACGATGATTGAAATTAAAACAATTAGAGTTCTAGGAAATTGAATGCTTAAACATAAACATTGATCTGAAAATACCAAACGAGTTCTAAAAACAACTTGATCAAAAAAATGTCATCAAACTCGTATACTAATTCATCCCAAGTATCCTTAGATGTCAATACACATACACATCCGACCAGATTCGGGAATTTAAAGGACCAATTTGACCTATTTGCATCATGTCATGTGAATGTCTTATCCATAAACTCAAAATGCCTATAAATTAACTCATATTGCCAAAACGAACTTGCTTTGAGTTCTTGGAAAAAATCCCATAAGACTTATCTTTACAAGCTTCCACAAAGATATAAATAATACATAAACAAAAACCCACTTGAATGAAATAATCAACGACTGGGAATTTCTATGCATCAAAGTTCCGCTTCAAACTTGTACAAAGGCGCTTTGTTCATATTCAAAACTCTATACAAAAGAATTTGTCGATATTAAAAAAGTTCTCTTTATAATTACATAAATGAAATCCACTCTTGAATAACAAGAAACATGGGTTTCTATGTAAAAAACCATCAATTTCCAACTCATACAAACAATCTCTTTCTTATACATGAAAGTAAAGCTATATACAAAGAAAATGAACTTGTGATGTCTCCTCCTTAACTTATACAAACGAGATTTCATATACAACTAAGATCTGTATAAAAGGAATAGCACAAGGCTATTAAACTTCATAAATATATACATAAAAGAGAAATAGCACAAGGATTTTTGGCACCAAGTGTTGTGAACTTGGTTTGTCTCATAACTTATACAAATGAGCTTTTACAAAAATAAGCTATGTATAAAAGAGATTAATACAAGTCTTTTAACACCAATACTTGATGTGGTGTAGTGGTGAGGATGCTCATTTATATAGGAGAGGTTAGGGGATCGATTCCCAACCAACTCCCTTATCCTTTGGTTTTTTGTTACAACAAATATTAAATATATAACAAAAAAACCCATTTATTACAAATCATGTGGCAAGGAGTTAGCACACATATGTTAAAAAAATGGTTTATTATATGTTTGTTGTAATATGGTTATGGAGTTAGGTCCACGCAAATATAGGAGCTCGAGTCCCTTACATGCATATAACTATGGGTTGAGGACTAAGCCCTCGACCCTTTTCCTGTTGATATAACATATTAACCACTTTATATATATTCTTTGCCACATGGTTAATAAAGAATATGGGATGGTGCGTTGGTAAAGTTGTTGAGATGTCATGTGAGAGATTCGGGTTCGATTACCTTCGGCTCCAACCAAACTTTTAACAAACCCCATCCAATATTGGCCAATGGGAGACTGCCACATGGTGGCCTCTCATTCGTTGATCACTGTCAAGTGATCAATTGATAACTGATACCACTTGTCAACATGCAATTCATCCACTTTTGCACCACGTGTCAACACACCATTGGACCACTTGTCATCATGACCTTGTAGATTTTAACCTTGTATAATATTTTACTGCAAATAGATTTTCAATAAAAGAACAAAAAAAATAAAATGTAAAATACAAACATTACACAGAGATTTTTCCCCTAGAAACCCAAACCGATAAAACCATCATATTCTATATTCATTCATTGTGATACATTGTTTACAATACAATATACATATATGAGCCAGCGATATCCAAAACCCTAACCCAATGACCTAGATTAGTCAACAACCCTAATTCCTTAACCAAAAATAGAAAACCATGTGCCAAAAAATTGCCCAACAATGGACACAAAAATCGAGGCGACACGAAAAAAATAGGCAAAAAATGTGACACATTTCCCTAGGATAAACAACAACAACAACAAATAACATAAATCTTATAGAAGTTAACTTGGCAACATGAGAAAAAAATCTCACCAAAATCAATTCCCTCAACCTGGGAGTAACCCCTTGCTACTAACCGAGATTTGTATTTCTCCACTTTACCTTCTTCATTCATATTCTTTTTAAATACCCATTTGCTGCCAATGGGATTTATTCCAGTCAACAACTCCACTAGATCCCAAGCCTCATTCTTATCCAAGGCTACCATGTCTTCATCCATGGCCTTTTTCCATATTTTTCCATCCTCTGAATCCACTGCCTCCCTAACAGTTCTAGGATCATCATTAGTAATAGAAAAAGAAAAATTTGAACGGAAATAATATGGAGTATACCTTCCTGGTATCCTTCTTTCTCAAACCGATCTCCTCAATAGTGGAGTATGAGGATCTTGTTCTTCTTATTCATGTTATTCCGTAGAGTCTGATTCATCATCCTTTAAATCAAACTCTATTTTATTTGGTTCTTCCTTACTTGGTAGGACTTCCTATTTAACAACATCATTCATTTCTCTAAATACCACATATCGTCTATACACAACCTTCTTAGTTTCTGGGTTCCAAATATTATAACCTTTGAGACCATATTTATACCCAATAAAGATACACTTTTCAGCATTCTTATCTAGCTTACTCAAGTTTTCCTTTGGAACATGAACATACGCCTCACAGCCAAATACCTTAAGATGTGTGAGGGAAGGTTTCTTACCAGTCCATACCTCTTGTGGAATCTTTTCATCCAGTTCTGACGAGGGTGATCTGTTGACTAGGTAAAATGTAGTACCCACTGCCTCTACCCAGAATTCTTTCCCTAACCTGACACCACTGAGCATGCACCTTGATTTTTCCATCAACATATTGTTCATCCTTTCTGCAACTCCATTCTGTTGAGGTGTGTATGGAGTATTCTTCTGCCTTTCTATACCTCACTTCTTACAGAATTCTTCAAATTCATTCTTGTAGAACTCTCCACCATTATTTGTCCTCAACACCTTAAATATTTTCTCTATTTGATTCTCAACAAGAGCCTTAAACTCTTTAAACTTATTAAAGACTGCATATTTCTTCTTGAGGAAATATATCCAAGTATTCCTCAAGAAGTCACATATAAATGAGACATAGTACGCAAATTTTCCCAATGATGGAACCAACACAGGTCTAATCACATCACTATGAACTAGCTGTAAAACTCCTTTTGCCCTTGTTGCCCTAGAGGGGAATCTTACATGATTCTGCTTCCCATGTACACAATGTTCACATAAATCAAAATCCAAAGAGAATTTAGACATACCTTCAACCATACCTTTACCGTGTAGTAGTCGAAGACCCTTCTCTCTGATATGCCCAGTATTTTATGCCACAACATAACCTTTTCTCCAAAGACTGTAGGGGTTTTTACTTCTTCAACTCCAATATCAGGAATAATGGAACTATAAGAACCATCACTAATAGTGATTCCTTGCAACTTATATAGAGTTCCAAACCGAAATCCCTTCAGCAACACCATTGCTCCTCAAACCATCCTGCAGGTTTCTTTTTCAAATATTGTTTTTACCCCTGCATCATCCATTTTTCTTACAGAAATCAAATTTATGGCCAATCCTAGGATGTGAAAAACACCAAGTAGTGCTCTAATCCTTCCATCTATGAGCCTCATGTTAAATTTTCCTCATCCTATGATTCTAGTTGTCGATTCATCACCGAGGAAAATATTACCTCCATCATACCTTTCATATTCAAAGAACCACTCCCTTTGGGGATTCATATGAAAGGATGCACCCGAGTCAACCAACCATGCCTCATGATATACATGTGTTCATGAAGAAGCTAAGTACACATCCCCTCCTTCCTTGGAGGTCTTTACTTCTGTAGAAGGAGCTTCTTCAGATCCCTTCTTTTTCTCAACTTTTGATCTACACTACTTCTTGTGGTGCCCTTCTTTTCCACATCTCCAGCATACCTTTACAAAATTTCCAAGAGACTTATATCTTCCCTTAGACTTAGATCTCCCACTTGAGGACTTAGATCTATTTTTTTCCTGGGAGCATCCTCTTGCAAATAATGCATCTCTACTTTGTCCTTCCATGTTATTTTGTCTCATATCCTCCGACAAAAACGATAAGACCACTTCATCAAACTTCAAGTCAGTTGTATTACTACCTATGGCCACAACCAGACTATCCCACGAGTTTGGTAAAAATCATAGTAAACGGATACACTTATCTTCATCTAAAATTTTAATCTCAACAAATACTATCTGACTTACCATAGTATTGAAGGCGTTCAAATTCTTTGCCACCGAGTCTCCATCTCTCATCCTCAGGTTATAGAGATTATTTCTCGGGAATAGTTTATTTACTAAGGACTTAGACGGATATGACTTCCCCAACTTATCCCATAAATATTTGGTTGTAACTTCCTCTGACACATTCAGTAATACTAAATCTGAGAGACATAGTTGGATTGTGCTCTCGCCTTCCGATCCAACTTTTTCCAATCATATGTTGAAGTTCCTTTAGGTGCAGTACCTGTATCCACCATGATCCATTGATCTCTTTCCACCAAGATATCTTCCATCTTGAGCTTCCACAACTCAAAACTTTTTCCATTAAACTTCTCGATCTCCATTTTCGAACTGCTTGCCATTTATTTTCACCTAAAAAATCAATACCACAGATCTCCCACTGTAAAAAGGCTTATCACAGTCCCGAGCCAAACCTTTGAACACAAAGGCATCCCCTTGAAGCCAACAAATCTCTGATACCAAATGTATATTTTAACCTTGTACAATATTTTACTACAAACAGATTTTCAATAAAAGAGCAGAAAAAATACAATGGAAAATACAAACATTACACAGAGATTTTTCCCCTGGAAACCCAAACCAAGAAAACCAACATATTCTATATTCATTCATTGTGATACAATTTTTACAATACAATATACATATAGGAGCTAGCGGCATCCAAAACCCTAACCCAATTACCTAGATTAGTCAACAACCCTATTTCCTTAATTAGAAATAGAAAATCATTGGAAAAAAACATGTGCTAAAAAACTGCCCAACAATGGAAATGAAAATTGAGGCAACACGAAAAATAAGGCAGAAAAATGAGACACATTTCCATAGGAAAAAAAAAATCTCGGGGTCGTTGCCCCCTAACCTCTGTGCAGGGGGGCTATCGCCCCCCTCAAAATACCTCACGCACCCGATGCAATGTAGCAGACACTAGGGATAGTTGTGCAAATATTATAACACATACCCAATATACCTTTCCCATTCAGCTGCCAACTAGGTGCCATGTTTCACCCTTGCAATGGTTCCACACATCTCCCCCTTATTTTCCCGTACTTTGACCAAAATTTGACTAGCCATAACTTTTGCATACGAGCTTCGTTTGAGGAGAAATTTGCATTTTTGGAAAGCTCTCGCCAAGATCTACGCAATGATGTTGTTTTCTTGGTCATTTGAGAATATTGGTTTTTGAGCCTTTCTGGATCCCCTAGGACCTTTGTGAGCGTTCTAGATCCTCTTGGACCTCTGTGATCATTCCTTAGATCCTCCTAGATCACACCTCCCCATTGAAGGAATGTTGGTCCTCCAAAAGTATGGATTATTCAGAAATTAAGTGAGAATGATTTTCTCCTCACTTGTCCAGTATCATTCATCCTTCCTTCTTGGATAACGAGCACCTAACTCATCACAATCATAATGAAGACTGAAACAATATTGTTGACCAAGTTAACCATTCCCTTAAATTCACAAATTGTGCCATTCATTTTTGCAGTAGCTAACCATACTTCGTTGACTAGTAATAAACCAAACAACAAAAATAAATATACAGATAAAAAAAGAGAATGAACCATCAACATATTTTCCCTTCTTAACAAGAACAATATCAACCAAAGGACATGTTCTGCTTTCAACCATAGGCTGTAAATATGGATCCTGGATACTAGCATTAACTAGCATGTGCCTTGTAGTGAAAACTATTGAATTCATATTTATCTAATGATCTCTCACAATGAACTCAATGTCATTCTTGAAGAGATGATACTTATCTTGTTCCATGTAGAAAATGGTCTTCTTGTCATACAAGTATGGACTTCCCAAAACCATCCTGCAACTGTCAAGTGGAAGTACATCTAACTCTACCTCATCAATGAAGTTGGATGTGATCGTGAATCATAACTTGTATTTCTTAGTTACATGTACTTGAGAATTATCACAAATCCATCCCAAAGGATATGGTCTCAGATGAAGTCTAGTTTCCAATTCCAACTTCTGAACAAATTTATTTGAAATAATATTCACTTGTGATCCACTATCAACAAGTGTATCAATCTTGGTGTGTTTTGAGACAACTCGTAAATGAAACAATTATTTTCTTTTCCTTCCATCAGGGATAACATTAGACTTTGTAGAAGAAACATGTGAACCAACAATAGAATATGTACCTTTGATTCCCATAGTTGTAACCTGAGTCTCATCCTCGGAATCTGATCCAAGATTCTAGGTTGAGCCCACTTTGGCTTCAATTATGGATGCAACTTCCAACAATGCTTATTGTCATGCCCTTTCATATCGTAGTGAGAACGTGTAGGCTTCTTCGACTGCTTCTTGAATTTATGTGGATTTTCGTTTCCTTTACCACCAGTTTCCTTGGCCTTCTTTATATCCTCGTAAAATTCTTCCACCATGGTCTTCATTGCCATGAACGCGGAAAATAATTCCTCTTTAGTACTGAAAGGATTTGGAATACAAGAATCCTCATCTTTTGTTGAAGATATTTATTTCTTTTGAATGCACGCCTCGAACCAATCTCGGGAATGTACTCTTCAATTGATTCTTCACCAATATTGAGTTGTACCTCGTAAGCATTCACTTGCAAACACTTGTCAAAACCGTGCTTTGATACCACATGATCTGAAAATACAAAACAAGTTATGAAAACAACTTGATCAAAAAAATGACATCAAACTCTCATACAAATTCAGCCCAAGAATCCTTAGATGTCAATACACATACACATCCAACCAAATTCGGGAATTTAAAGGACCAATTTGACCTATTTGCAACATGTCATGTGAATGTCTTATCCATAAACTCAAAATGCATGTAAATTAACTCATATTACCAAAACAAACTTGCTTTGAATTCTTGGCAAAATCCCACAAGACTTAACTTTACAAGATTTCACAAAGATATAAATAATACATAAACAAAACCTACTTGAATGAAATAATCAAGAACCAGGAATTTCTATGCATCAAGCTTCCGCTTCAAACTTGTACAAACGATCTTTGTTCATATTCAAAACTCTATACAAAAGCATTTTCCAATATTACAAAATTTCTCTTTATAATTACATAAATTAAATCCACTCTTGAATAACAAGAAACGTGGGTTTCTATGTAAAACGCCATCAATTTCCAAATCATACACATGAGCTCTTTCCTATACATGAAAGTAAAGCTCTGTACAAAGAAAATGAACTTGTGATGTCTCCTAGTTAGCTTATACAAATGATCTTTCATATACAAATAAGCTTTGAATAAAAGGAATATCACAAGGCTATTAAAGCTTTGCATAAAAGAGAAATAGCACAAGGATTTTTGGCACCAAGTGTTGTGAACTTGGTTTTTCTCTTAACTTATACAAATGATCTTTTACAAACATAAGCTCTATATAAAAGAGATTAATACAAGTCTTTTAACACCAAGACTTGATGTGGTGTAGTGGTGAGGGTTCTCCTTTATATAGGAGAGGTTAGGGGATCAATTCCCAACCAACTCCCTTATCCTTTAGGTTTTTGTTATAACAAATATTACATATATAACAAAACAAACCCATTTATTAGAAATCTTGTGGCAAGGATTTAGCGCACATATGTTTAAAAAATGGTTTGTTATATGTTTGTTGTAATGTGGTTATGGATTTAGGCTCATGCGAATATAGGAGCTTGGATCCCTTGCATGCATATAACTATGGGTCCAGGGCTAAGCCCTCGGCCCTTTTCCCATCAATATAACATATTAACCACCTTATATATATTCTTTTCCACATGGCTAATAAAGAACATGTGATGGTGCACTAGTAAATTTGTTGAACTGTCATGCGAGACATCCGGGATCGATTCCCTTCAGCTCCAACCAAACTTTTAACAAACCCCATCCAATATTGGCCAATGGGAGGCTACCATGTGGTGGTCTCTCATTGGTTGATCACTACCACGTGTCAATTGATAATTGATACCACTTTTCAACATGCAATTCATCCACTTGTGCACCATGTGTCAACACGCCATTGGACTACTTGTCATCATGACCTTTCCCAGTCAACTTCCAACTAGGTGCCACGTGTCACCCTTGTAGTGGTGCCATGTGTCACCCCTTATTTTCATGTACTTTGACCAAACTAGCCATAACTTTTGCATGCGAGCTTCGTTTGAGGTGAAATTTCTATCATTGGAAAGCTCTCGTTGAGCTCTACGCAATGATGTTATTTTGTTGGTCATTTGAGAAGATTGATTTTTGAACCTTTATGGATCCCCTAGAACCTATGTGAGCATTCTGGATCCTCATGGACCTCTGTGAGCATTCCTTAGATCCTCCGGTATCAAACACCATACACTAAAACATGAATAATTGATGGGAAATAGGTCTATTTATTGATGAACATCAAGACAAGGATAGTTTCCACCTGTATCTACTGCAACATTGCTCCAGAACCGAACTTTAGGTCCCTCCACCTAGGCCAGTCATATTTAATATTACCTCTGAATCCAATGCTCAAGAAATTACATGAAAGAGGAATGAACTCTTCCTGACAATATATGAGGAGCAAGAAAGGTTGGAAACAATGGTTTCCAAGTCTAAAGGAATACATAAAAAACAATGGAAAATGGGCTTGCAAACAGTCATAAAAAAATGTCAGCATTATGATGCTTCAAGGTGTGATTGTCCTCTCCTCTATCCTTAGGATCATTTTATACCCTCTCCAAGTGGTTAGAGTGGCTACAAACAATTGTAAATGGGAAATAGGGGGTCAGGAATCAGGGGAACCTGTAAACCCAACCGAAAAATATGCAAACTATTTTTTTTTAGTCAAATAAATATGTATGCACCTTGCAAAGGAGAAACGTGAGTATGTACAAGCATTGCATAACTACTAGGGTGCATATATGTCAAAATTTTGAGTTTTTTAAATATTTAAGAGGGGGAAAAGGGGGATTAAATATGCATGTAGAGAAAGGGTAAGACCAACATGGCATCGATGCATATGAGGTATTAATTGATGCTATGATGATCCTCCAACTAATTCTTCTTCTCTTTAGTACACCCCTCTAGGGATTCCATTACTCTTATATACTCATTATCAGACTAACTTTATCTTAAGAAAAGTAAAACATATTTCTTACTGGAACTAATCAACTTCTCGAATTGGTTAGAACTTACTAGTGAGACCTTCAATTTACCTTTGTGTGCATTGATTATTTAGGACTTCCCGTCCTTGATCAAGAAGTATTGGTTGGATCTTCACATGAATATTACATCCCTCGTATACATGTAGGGGATCCAAAACACTACACCACACACGTCCAGGGGTACTACATCCAACACCACTTCAACAATAAAGTCTGTACTTCAACAAATTTAACCTTACACATTTTTGTTACCTTGATCTCTACATCCTTGTTTACCCAACCCAATGGATAGAGTATAGGATGATCACAAACCTCCAATTCAATCTTGCTAACTAGATTTGCTACTATGAGATTATCATGTGAACCAAAGTCAAACAAAGCATCTATTTTGGTCATCTTGACCTAAATATTGATGTGGAAGAGTTAGGTCATCTCCTTCTCTTCCTGGTGATGAAGGATACTTATATTCACCTCCTTCTGCATTGATATGAAGACAATATTCTCATCCAAATCGAAGTTTATTTCAACCTGGTTGCTAGAATCCATAGATAGAAGATTATTTTTCTCTTCATCCTTCTTGCAATTCTTCAAGTTCATCTATGAATGTAGTTTCCATTAATTTTCCTCAATGTGAACATTAATATTGCAATGGTTACAATGGTTGTTGGTATACTTGCACTAATGTGCAGTGACTACCATCTTCTTATCCCCCCCCCCCTTCCACTTCTTCTTCCCCTCCTTGGAAGATTCTTGGTGATCTTTTTGCTTGTAAATGCTTAGTTTTCCCTTTCTTATGGCCTATGTTTTCCAGATACTATAATTGCAAACATGCCTCATCCACTATCCTTGGCTTGAAAAGAATCACTTAATTTAATAGATGACTATGTAGAATCCCCAAATATTTGAGGAGTACATCTAGGTTTTGGGATAGATACCCAGCATGATGGCCATCTTTCTAAAATCGGTGGTGTACTCTTGTACACTATTCCCCTACCTTTACTTGAAGTGATGCCAATGGATACATTGGTCCTCTACATACCCAATGGGATAGAACTAGAACTTAATGAGGTTTTTGAAATCCTCCCACTTAGTTACTGGTGGATCAACCTCTAGCCTAAGTGTCTTTGTGTGACTTTCCCACTAGGTTAAAGCATAGCCCTCTAACTTTAGTCTAGAAAATGATATATTTTTCTCCTATATGATCTATATGTTGAATGTTGAAATAAAATTCTAGTTGTTGCAACCAATATTCAATTTTAATGCATTGATATCACCTTGGTATGGATTTATTTCCAATTTTGCTTCCATCTTGAATAAGGACTCTGAAGGGTTTACAACTCTCAAACTGGGTTGTCTTTCTTGGGCTCTTTCCTTGACTCCTTTTATGGGTCTTCATTATCTCTTGATTTCCCTTCTGATTCGATCACAAAGTTAGAGCCTCCAACCTCTCCAAACAGTCCAAGATTTCTTCCTAGAGCCGCCATGAGGAGGGACATATTGCAAGATATGACATTGACTTTCTCTTCCAACCTCGCAAATATCTCCTCTACTAGATCTCAAGGGTTGTTATGAACATACTCGTTGGCCATAGCTAGGGTTCTGTGACTTTCTTCTTAAACCAATTCCTGGATCCTTGCAACTTATCACAAATACCCCAAAGAAACCTTCTCTAATATCAATCTGTTTTGTAAACTACTGTGAATATTTCACTGAAATAGTTTGTCACAACAAATCTTAAACTATTTTGAAAT